>CM067347.1:24650095-24716064 GCA_034190875.2 Urechis unicinctus
AAAAACATATACATGTATTTGTAAAATTCGCTATCGTGTTTGTAATAAACTATGACGCATTTCGCCAAGTTCATCAATTGGTTGATTGAATTCTTATTTCTTCTTTAGCAAGATTTCCACGACTTTGAATCCAGCATTGTTGAACGCCGAACCAAGCATTCTGATCGTGTCAGCGAAGGGTACTTCTGCCTTCCCCTGCACTATTCTCTAGGCCGACAGAGGTACAAGGCCTGCCCCGAGGCTTCTTGTATGTCATGCGGCCCAACCCACTTCTTGGAGGTTGATGATGGCTTGGAGGCCCTGCAGAGCAACCCCGACAGATCCTCACAGTGTGCCAATGGTATTTGGGGCTCCCTCCGTGTCCCACAGAGATGTCCAAGTCGCTCTAGTAGGGGGTACAAGGACACCCTCTTCTTACTGTAACGGCTTTCGCCGGCCCGCTTGTAAGCTCGGAAGAAGTGTAGACATCGGAGGAGTGTCTCGTGGAAGCGCTTTTTCTATGGCAGACGAACCCGGCCTTAGAGAGTGGTTGAATGCCTCACTAGCAAACACTCGTCTCTTCCTGTCAGAGTCATCTACAGCGACGTTGACTTCTGCTGCCGGTTGACAGTCTTCACTCGCCAGACAGTTGCACGCAGACAGATGGGATGTCCCTTCCCTCTTCTGACGGAAAAAAAACTTACTCAGCGGCTAGCTCTAGTCAGTTCAGGCGCACCGCCCTGGGACAAAAACTTTTTGTGGATGTAAGCTTTGCCTAGGACTGACAGAGCCATCGGCTGAGTAAGGTCCATGGCCCTCAGGATCGTCGACACACAAACACTATGGCAACGAGAAGAATTTAGCTTGAAGAAAAACTTTTCGATCTGACATCGTTCGTATATTTCTCGCGAGAAAGGGAAAAGTGAAGCTGACTGCAGATGCCTGAGCTTATTTAGGCTTCGGTCATTGACAATCGAGGTTTCTGATTGAGTTCAGAATTTTTTTTGCTATTGACACGCGAGGTTTCTGAAAAAGTGCCGACATGACTTTTTATGGCTATTGACATTTGAGGCTTTTTTCGTACGGAAAATGTGCCGACGTGGTTCCCTTGGTCACGTGACTAGTTGTTCTAGATCACGTGGTCAATTGCACAATCTGTGGTGACATACTTAGACTGACCCACTTACGAGAAACCTATAATAGCCAACATAAAGGCATCGAAACACGCTGAAAAGCTCTTATTTGATATTCTGCAAGAAATCAATCAGGAACAAATTCGGTAAAGTGAGCTTTAAAATACCCAATGTGTCATCAATCATGTAAACTATAACCATTTCTGTAAAATATATATAACCGTCGCATATCACTTACTTCTCGCAGGTACAGGGTAGCTGTTATGGGTGGACCCGAATTCACTTTCAAATGCTCCATCCACACATGAGAACGTGACTTCCGAGGAACAGTTTCCGTAGCCCATATTATTTGGAGCAGTAATCGTGCAACTTGTAGCATCGGCACACGACCCTACCCCATCAGGATACAGATGATTTTCGAACACGTCTGTATCGCATCCAGCGGCTGTAACAACCGATGCATGATCGTCATACCCACGGAATCACGACAGTATAAAACCCGCGCATTAATCTGGATAGTGAGCTCAATTCGCAATGCGCTTACCGAAAAAATATACTCACGTAAATATTGCAACTCGTAAATGCATTGGTCGGTGTCGCCGTTAAATCCAGTGGCGTCCTGTGTTAGGCGCTCCTTTGTGTACAGTTGTGGAGCGTAGCCTGTGGGCGACACAACATTCGCTGAGGCGGCAGTTGTAGGTTGTAGTGGAGGCGAGAACGATGTCAACTGAGCATCCGTCAAATTGAGCGATGCAGACTCGCACACATCGATGCTGACAAAAGCTGGGCATCTTGACACTGAAACTGTGGAATATATCATATGAACGCTTGTGCTTCTTCGTCCATGGATGTTTGGTTTCATTTCAAGGCAAGCCATTACCCCATGCACATAACTGTGTACGTTTCAGGCCAGCGAGTCCATGGACAGAATCGCTCACTTTGACCCGTTAATGCGCATGTAGTTACATTCAGGACAGAGATTAACACTGCCGATGATCCATCATTATCATCATTAAGTCACCAGGTGAACGTCTATATGACGTCTTTCTAAGCTTATTCAAACTCATTTATACCCGTATCAGCTGATTCGACAGAATAATGCACCAATTTAAGCCCTATATAATGCAAGTCATTTCAAACTTGCAGACATAAAAATAGATTAATTCTTACCAGGGTATATGTACATAACCGTGCACAGCACAGAATTGCCAGAACCGTCCGTTACATTCCATGTCACCGAGACATTCATGGTAAATAGCGCACCGATTTGCATATCCACGGAGCGACAGTGTAATAGCCACTGTTTTCAACGACAGTGGTTGGTCGGTGCTTTATCGTGTCAAGTCGATCGCCCTGTCCAACTGTAATGGTCTCAGTGCCACATGTTGGGGCTTCCACATCTTCAAAGGTAAGCGTCACATTTATAGTCAATCAAACCATGGCGTAAATGACCTGAATAAACTTCGTTAGAGTTTATTTCCGGGTCATTATTGCACATTCACATAATTCACTGTCACGATTTTACAAAACTTTAAATGTATGAAGACCATCGCCCGTTCCTAGTTACGCAGAGGAAGGATGAAGTAGACATAAATAGTCGAACTCTGTGAAGTCTGCAAGAACAGAAATACCAGAATGGCGAGTGTACAACATGTAACAAGTGGACGCGTTAAGACTAACCAATACACGCGGGTGTTGTCGCAGGGCTCCATGTTAGATCATTCTGACAAGTTATCTCGGCCGGCACTGGAGTCTGGTAGGCCAGTGTACAGTTGAACACAACCGTATCACCAACATTGTAAGATGGTATGCCTCCTGTGTCTGATGCCTGGGATCCACCATCTGGGGTACCTGGATCCTGACATGTTTGGGCTGTAACATGAAAAACACAGTTTATCAGCGCTATCCAGTAAGTGAGATATAGTGATCTATGATCATGGTTATGGGATTTGCGAAAAGAGGGAATGTAGTGACAACACAGCGTTTGTGTGGTCCTAATCGAGGGTCGTTTCACATAAGCAGGTCTCTTCCACACTCCACCCCCGACAATAGGGCAGCAGAGTTATTATCTGTGGGCTGATGCGCTTGGTGTGGGTTGGAATATAAAGATATTTGGTAAAACAGAAACGAAGTGGGATGGGTTTGGTGTATAATAGAGTGGTCTCGCTCCAAATGGTGTTATACACGTTATCTCCTCAGTTTGCGAGAAAAGCACATCTGGATATTTGACTGCACACTAGGGTCGTTAAGCAATAAAACCAAAGGGTTTATAGCTACTCTAAGAGGGTTCACTTCGAGTGGCTCTGCCATGATCGCTTCCCTACTGATAATACATTGCATTCGTAAGGTGGCGCTACCGTGACAAAAACAAAACACATGGGAATGCTGTGCTGACGTCACTGCGATTGATGGGAGTGGAAAACAACACGCGTCGCATAACATTTCCGCTGCCAAAAGACGTCGCACAACAGGCTTACAAATAGGGAAAATAACAAGTACACTATTTAATAAATGTCAAGTACACTATTTGACCTATCGAGAACAGTTCGCCTCTCACAGCATTCGCGCAGTTTACGAGTCTCAATCTTTCATACCCGTGCTGAAGATGGTGGTTTCAGATTGTCAGCACCTGTTTGGAGCGAAGGAACTGACCTGGGTAGACATTGACATTTGCAAGGGACATGTGAAGGTCTCGAGCAAAGAGCTACATTAAACTGTGCGGTAATTATGAAATGACACGAAATACACCCCCGTCATCAGGCGACCACACCATAAATCAACAAAAGCACATAGGTCTGATGATTCAACGTCTCGGGACATTATATTCAAAATGGTCCCAAAGTTTTGCAGGGATTCATTAACGAAATCATACAGGGCTACATTAACGGTAAATAAAAGGCTACATTGACGAAGTCGTACAGGGCTGCATTAAGGCGTCCTTCATGGCTGCTTCATCAACGTCATACAAAGCCCCATTATCGACGTCATTCCGGGCTACATTATTAGCATCATACAGCGCTACATTATCGACGTCATAAAGGACTTCATAGACGACGATAGAGGGTTACATTATTGCCGTCATAACGGACTACAGTAACGACGTCATACAGGGATACTGTAATATATACTTTGTGTTATCGAACAAATTGTCCAAGAAACTCACCCCCGCAATAGAGCCCATGAAAATCCCAAAGGCCATTCGTGCATGTAACATTTAAATCTGTTGATCCATTCACAACATAATTAGTATCGCATTGAAAATCAAACATTGCGTGTGCATGATCGCTTAGTGTATCCACAGCCGTTGAGATCAAATATGGTGCCTCAGGACGTTCGCAGTCAATACCTGCAGGTGACACAAATGATGCAACATTTTTCACTAGAGTATACGTATATATGTGCAATCACTCTGACACTCACTCAGCATCACAGTCGGAATAACCGAAGCAAGATATGGAAAACATCTGCATTATATTGAGAACAAATCAAGCCGTCTTACGCTCGCAATCTCTAGGTCCGCCAATAAATTCATATTTATTGGTGTCACAATTATAGCCGCAAATGGCTCTGTAGGTTACAGCATGGTAGGGTGAACTGCAGCTGTAGGTCACAGTTTGACCATAGCTACGCATTGAGCCGATGGCAACGTCCGGCGTAGCTGAATCGCTAGAAGCTGTTGGAGGTACGGTGCACTGACACGCTGCCCAGGACATAAAACCATATATCACCAACATCATTGACAAACTGACTTCAACATACACCACTTAACATCAGCATCATTGACAAACTGACTTCAACATATATCACTCAGCATCAGCATCACTATCCCCCTCATTGATCAGGCTTAGATACGTTCTACACACCCTCGACAATGGCCATGGTGTACCTACACAATGCCAGTACATGTTTACAGACCTACCTTCGCAAGTTTGACTTGGAAAAGTCCATGTACCCTCCGCATTGCATTCGTAAGAAGCGTTGAAAATACTGTCACCTCCCCCTATGCAGTAACCATGATTACAACTCAACTCCACGACAGCGCCTACTTCGTAATGAGACTGTCCCGACCATTGAATTCGTTCCACTGACTCGTCGGTGACAGGTAGTTCAGTACCTGGGCACCGCTTTGCTGTCAACACATTTTAAGAAGGAGTTCATGCGTTAAGCGGTTGTTGATATAAGAGAGGCAGTTAATGGCAGATTTCCGAGCGGTTGTTTATCTGTCACTGATAGTGCGACAGAGGTAAGACAATTCTCAAATAAATAATATCAACTTAATCAAATGTTTAATGCTAGCACAATGTATATAGCTGCTTACGAATGCATGTATGTCCTATTTGATACACATCTCCCTTCCGATTACCACTTTCACCCGGCTTCACTTGAAAGCCTTGTTGGTTGTTATAAGTGAACAATTCGTAAGGGTCTGCACAGCTACAGCTGTAGATACTCCCAGTTAGATCCGTACAGTTACCTCTGGCACACGAGTAAGGCAGCACGTCACATACAGTGATATCTGAAAGCAAAACCAATAACAGACGAATTATCACCCAGAAACAATTTGACTAACACGCTAGGCTTGATTAACTGTTTAAAGTATTTCAATCAAAAAAGCTGCGTTGAGCGTCCAACTGTATGGTTATGATGCGTACTTTTGCACGTAATGTCATCTGCGTCAAGCTCATAGCCCTCTTCACAGGAACAGCTGAAGCCACCGGGGTAGTTATGGCAATTGGCAACAGTATTGTCCGGCATGCAGGGAAAGGGACGACGAACATTCATCTATATCTGGAGTCAACAATATAAGTGCTATTTGCATATAATAATGTTTAGTCAAATCACCTCAACGAAAATGTATATCAGAGAACCAGAGAACAGTCTTTATAGCCTGAGAAGCCATTATGACTACATGCACCATCCATGTCATGGCTATATGACCTGTTGTGACCATATTTGGCCAAGTCACGACCACTACATTGGAAGTGTAAGAAAAAGTGATATTGGCTATAGATAATTAAAAACTCACATATGCAAGGTTCTGTTCGTGATAATTCGCCATTAGACTGACAAATCGCAGTGTAGTTGGTCCAGCCTTCAGTGAGCATATACCCGGCGTTACATGTCACATCGACTGTGTCATTGTATTCAACATGAGAACCATTCACACTGCTGACCGCGTCAGCAATATAAGGCACTGAACACCAAATTTCTGAAAAGAAGGTTTACATGATGTATCATCAAACAGCGATTGGGATATATTCAACAATTTACTGGATAACAATAAGAAAACTTGTAGTGTTGTTTTCGGCAACTGCTTCAACCAGGTGAAATACAAGATGTAACCATCGCTTACTTTGACAGATGGGCTGTGGCAAAGGCATGTATTGTCCATTCACCGAGCATACGACAAAGGACGGCCCGGCAGATAAGGCATAGCCTTCATTACATTCGTAACTGAGTACGGAACCACACTGGTGGCTGGCATCCGTAGCATTCACCGCGCCATTCGCGATGCCGCCAGGTGGGTCACACTCTTTCACTAGAGAGCAAAAAAAATATTAAAGAACTGTAAGCGGATTGCTTCCTCTACGAATCAACCCATCAAGTCTGAAACCTGAGTTATCAATACAACACTCGTAGTGGATCGCGAGGCATCCACACAACATTTAGCTTTTCACGCAATGAATCCCGAGTCACCCACACAACATTCTGCTCATCACATAGTGAATAAACTTATCACTTCTATACAGTCTTTTATTTTTAGGAAACCAGCTCTTTTAAAGTGGAGATCAAGGGAATGTTGTCTCACTTTCACATCTGGGAGGATATCCGCTAGATGGTACGACCCAGTTGCCAAGGTCATTACATATTAGGTGATCACCCGTGCGCTCATAACAATCAAAACAGGAGTAACTGGCAATGCCGCCATAGTAGAACGAGTCAACACTTGAGACAAAGCCATTGTTTAAACTCGGAGTGGGTCCACAACGAACACCTGCAATGCAAAACCTTAGTGAGGCCGATATAGTCACTGAAGATCATACCATGGACCATATAGGATGGATACGGAGAACAGCAACCTGATTTAAGTCATAATATATTTTAATTACGTGTGCATGTTGGAATCACGGCAGGTGTCCAGATTCCACCAAACCCGCATTTCGCTTCTAATGGAGACCATTCATTTAGGTTCGCTGAAATCAGACGTTGCCAGTTGTGAATGAAACACAGAATAGCTCATCTAGTTAACTTTATATGCTTGTGTGACTGAGGGAAAAGTCAGAAAGATCCACGATATGACATTTTGGTAGCATCCGTCTACATAAAACAATTTCTCACGTATGCAGACGTTATTCCCTGGGATATCAAAGACGTATCCTGCTTGACAGCGAAGGAAATTCCTGTCGCAGAAATCAGTGTTCAACGTGGTGTTGTCAAAGTTTGTTGTATCATACGGTTCACAACCTACATCACAAAATATATATGTTTCTTCATCACTTTGTAATTGACCAATCTCGGCATAAACCGTTTACACCTGTGGATTTATACGGCAATATCACCGGTAAAGAAATCAGGAAAAATGTATAAATATCAGTTATGTTATGCATGCTGTTAGAAGGTTTGTTGAGAGATTGCATTATTCACCTAAGGTGCTGTGGACATTTATTGTGACGTTATTGTGTATTATTTGTAAGCAATTTTAACATGAAGCATAACAAGATGTTAGAATGAAGCTAACCTATTGACACGTCGGCCTGCAATCCGCTACCCACAACTGGCTTGTACCGTACAAAGAGCCCTGTATCGGAAGATGTTTGCGTGAAAGTTGTACCACCATCGCCAGCGGCCCACGTCTGTTGATTTTCATACACCTCCGCTTCGACGTCGAAAGTAGACTTCCAGGTTAGCCTTCTGTTGTTTGGATCTACGATCTTCCAAGAACACTCGGCCAGACAGTTGCTTCTTACCGGGGGAATGTTGATCTTAGTCGTTGGGGAAATGATGTCAAAGTCACAACCTTTAAGGACGAATTTGTAGAATAAACTATTTTGTCGTTCAGTACCTTTAGAAGCACTATTTTGCATTCTGTTCTGTTAATGTATATAGTTGCAATTGGAATACCTCTGAAATACTCGAGATCGAAGCTAGCTCCGTCTCCAGTGTTGAACATAAGCGTTAATTGTTCGCCAGAGGATGTCGTGTACCCTGGTAAAAGACGTACGTAATTGTCACGGAAAACCATGAGCCCTCCAGACGGATCAGACAGCACCTGTTTTACCATTTAATAACAGCTATACCATTTTCATCAGTGTGGTATATCAACAGTTTCACAAGAGATATTTTGTCTACCTGGACGCTACACTGAATGTATGGTCAGGTTGTTGGTATGTTCATCAACATGATTTACTTACATTAACCGTAATCAAATTATGTGGCTGGTCCGGTGTTATGTAGTACTTGAAAACAGTGTTACAGTAACCTGCTACTGGCCCGGCCAGAGACTGGGGGGTTAGCACAGCCACCAAATGTTCATTGGGGCGCATAACTACAAAGAGAAAGTTGAATCAGGTAGAACTTGTTTGACATCGATAATTTCATTGGTGAAATTCGCCGGGTGTTGATAATACAAAATAAATGATTCAGTATCAATATATACCTGGGGTCCATTGGAACTCGAAGCCCTGGGACTGACCCCAGATGCCTCCATTGGCCGCATTCGACGTGAAATGGAGCATCAATCCATGCCCGGTGAATCGGAGGTCGCTGTGCTGCCCGCTGAGAGATTTAGCTAACCTGGCTTTTGATTGTACTGGTCCACCAACGTAGATGTCAAGGAAGTCACTTAATTCTTCAGTGTTCAGATAGTTAAGCTGTAGTATTTCCACAACGTCAGCATATATTACATATACGAATGACATTGTGGTGCATTGTGAAAAGATTTCTCGAATATTTGGTAAGCTTACCAATAAATCAATATAAGTTGTAGGCGATGCCGGTATGATCCACCAACAGTCGGCAGAACCAGGGTATGGACCGGTAGCTGGGTAAGTCGTCGTACCAGCTACAGAAAGCCATCCTCCGCATTCTGTGTGTAATACAAAACTAACATAGTTGCATTATGCTAACACTCTATGCTTAGAGGACCAACATCAAGAGGCCAAATCATTGTATGCAACCCATATCTGCATCTAATCACTTTGCATCCATCGCACACTAAACTCGCGGATTAGTATATCGTCTCGCCTTCAATAACAGGAAGTTTATACATACACACACACACACACACACACACACACACACACACACACACACACACACACACACACACACACACACACACACACACACACACACACACACATATATATACACATACACACAGATATATATATATATATATATATATATATATATATATATATATATATATATATAATATATATACATATATATATATAGATATATATATATATATATATATATATATATATATATATATATATTTTTATATATATATAATATATATATATATATATATATATATATATATATATATATATACTTATAAATACATGCATATATATAAAAGATATAAATTCATATTATATATATGCATATATATATGTATATACAAAAGTATACATTCATATATTGAAATACAGTTTTATATTTCAATGCTAGTGAATCACTTTAATTAATCGCTAACTTACTTACCAACAAGACAGGATGAATCCATCTCGTCCGAGTTGTCTCCACACTGATCCTCTCCGTCACAGACGTAGCTGGCTTTTACGCATCCTCCGTTGAGGCAAAAGAACTCATCTATGAGCAAACAGTATCTATTCTTCCCATATCAATCACTTCTAGAAACTAGCTTTCGGTGCCATTGATATATTCTGTTGGTTGTTCCGTAAGTACACTTACCACCCACACAACCGCATCGGTGACAAATGAAGGGCAGTGTCTGGTCACATTCTGTGAATGACCAAGAGAACCAGTCTAGCGACGCATCAGCGGAAACACAGTTTCCTCCGTACTCAGAGGGTTGATTAATCGCCCACTCCCCAACTCCGACGGGCATCTTACCATCTTCACCGACCAGATCCTTGATGCCATTCCCATAACGCTCGTATCCTGTGGTCGCAGTTCAATGAATTTAATATATTTGGTTATTCTCGCCAATATTGCGAAGAGGTGTGTAAAATAGTAAGTTGTGACGAATAAGGTACACCTTACCTAGCCAGTAGTGTTCGGAAATACCGGCACCACGGGCTAATTGGCCTATGGCAAGATTTTCCCCTAAATGCTTCGGGAAAGCTAAACTGCCTCCGCCACTAACAAAAAAGAAGGGAATAATTGACAAAACCTGGTTGCACAGGCGTTGGCGTAAAACGCTTCGTCGTTGTACTGAAACTCTAATCACAATAAATAATGGAATATCAATCGAACGAAAGACGATATCGACTGAATCTATGTAAGATATTTGTAGGCTGGACTATGACAAACAGTACTTACTCAGCCCAGCATTCCAATCTGGCTTCTTCAACAGTTAGTGGAGATGCAATGGCTTTAAAGCAATTGATTCCATCCATGAGATTATAACCTAGAAGTGGTACGCAACGAACAGATGGAAACACGCAATATTGTTGCAACCAATCAACCAATCAACTGCCCCAACCACCTACCTACCTTACTTCCCACCAACCGACTTCCCGCCCAACTACCTATCCACCCACCAACCTACCTGCACCCCTGCTTACCTATCTGTGTACCCTTTAATGCCATCCTGCATACTTTTCATCGACATCGTGCTCCTTCACCATGACGTTGACGTTATACGTCACTCCCCTTAACGCCCTTGCCTTTAACAAGCCTGCGAGTCATGCCGCGACAGCATGTTGTGATGTTGTTGCAATTTAGGGCATGTCATTTTTCGACAAAGCATTCGTCGCAGCGAAAACTATTAGTCAATAGCTTACTGGATAACTGCCTCACACACGTGTTGTAAATGACCAGACTTCTTTTTATTGATGCTCCTGAAGCCGATTTTCTTGGTTGGTAGTTACGGTAATTCACTAGCGGACGGACTGGGAGAGTTAACTCACACCACACCTGACAGACGAGCCGGGGGATAGATTCACACCACACCTGAAGGACGGACCGTGTGATTGATTCACACCACATCTGGCAGACAAAGCGGTAGATTGATTCACACCACACATGGCAGACGAACCGGTAGATTGATTCACACCACACCTGATGGACGAACCGTGTCATTGATTCACACCGCACAAGATGAACCGCATTCACACCACATCTGAAGGAAGAACTGTGTGATTGATCTTCACCACACGTGATTGCATAAGCGATGCCATGTTGACCCAAAATATTTAACCATGGGGGATCGCATTGTGAGCAATGGGGATTGAGTTTAGTCTCCATTTGTCGCCATCAAAGCGTCCTTGACGCCCTTTATTCGTCCGTGTATTCGCAGTTTCACTTGCCAACAGTTGGCATATACAGCGGACAAATGACGCATATCAATAGGAACGATATATAGTCGCTTTCGACACAGGCTACTAAAACGCACCTCGTGTGGTTGCTGACGAATGATAATGTTCGCCAGTAAAAACATAGTGTGACCTTGCGTCACACCAGCATCCGAACTAATCTTACACGCACCAAGGGCTATGTAGTGTTGGAATCCTGGGTAGTTCAACTACGATGAGTTCAAACATGTCTGATGATCAACAAGGTTCAAGGTTACGCAAAAAAATAAGGGTATCTTTGTATGGGATGACTAGCTGTGATACAAGGAACTTTAACGGATATCAAAGCCCCTGATTATCTCGCAATACACTGCCACTTGTGATGCACTCTATATTCTGGCACTTAACTTTTTTAATCACCATGCTTAGTCCCTGGCAAAATGTATAATTAGCTTGACCGTATCTATACGCTCAGATTTAATCTTGTGTAATCTAATAGAATATTGGGGTTCACTATCAATATCAGCGGCTAATCCTGAAAATGGGTTGAATTAATGGTAATATTGGCGTTTTTCGTCCCTTTTAACAGCGATGAGATATCGCGATGATGATGGAACAGGGGGAATGTGTAACTTGGGCAGATCTCCTTACAAGTGCCAGCGTCTACATGGCACAAAACCATTGGCCTGACCAAAGTGTGAAACCTTACGCTGATGATGGTGGAACAGGATTCCATTGAACCCACCGGGTTTTGTATATTCTATTTCAGAGATAAGACCGCCATTGAACGTTATATGTGATAACAGAGCAACCAGTCAGGATGTCACACTAAGGGAACGAACCCACAACCTGTGGGTCGATGGGCGAAGCAGTTTACCAACACGCCCCTGGAACAGACTCAACGTGATTGACAAAGCTCCACCATTGACGTTTTAGGGGTTGATGGGGAATGGTGGATAAATAAGGAAAACCTACCTGGAGGACAGCGGTATGCTGGATACTGGACGGGAAAGGTAGGGAACATTTCCAGGTATTCTTGCCTCTGAATGAAACAAAGTATAAATTTTACCTTGCAGAATGATCACTTTTTGATAACACTTAATATTCCGTAATAATATCTGGCGGTGAATAATACCACGAGGAGTATGAATCAAGCAGTTAAACACTGCATTAAGTTACTTACTTCTTCGTGGGCATCGGCGGTGGCGATCAGAACGAAGACACACATTACGAACCAGGAAGTCATAGTCCGGTATTTGTTCAACCTATGGCTGCAATGGCTTGTCTCCATTGTGACCGAATGATTTGCCATGGCGACTGAATTCATGAAATAGTCCCTTATTTGGAAGTGTTTGCTTCTGGTAACAACAACGACAGCGGTATTACCAGCATCGTTTCCCACACAAACTCAAAATAATGAAGGAACTTCCTCGTGACAAAAATGTACGATAAAGCTAGAACTTAACCACTCATGCACGAAGCTGATACGAAGCAACGTTTTGGCCGTCCTTCACTGCGAATATCTTTTATTAAAGACAGTTAGGGTTTGAATTCTGTGTGTAAGGCATCAGCAAGTAAGTATTTTACTTGTCGACGACCCTTATTTAGCGACCCCGTTATCAAGATATCGACCCTCTCTTATCCCAAGGTCAGCCTTTCCCTTATCTTAAGTTCAGTCTACCGTAAACTAGGAGTCAGCATTCCCTTATCTCGAGGTCAGACCTACCTACATCCGGGAATCAGCTCTACTTAATTTCAGAGGTCAGCCTCCCCTTATCCAGAGATTAGCATCCACTCATCATGGGGTCAGCCCTACCCGCATCCCGAGGTCAGACTTCCCTTATCCAGAGGTCAGCCTTCCCTCATCCCTTATCAAATAAGATATTCACACCTGTCAGAGATAACCACAAGTGATTTGGAGAAAGTCAAACAAGATATCTAATACTGATATAGGAATACCGAGACGACACCCCTCTAAGAGAGTGTCACACAAGAGGAGACATACACAAGAGGGTCGCACTGAAAACTATCCTTTTATAGATAGATCAGTCGCAGCTAGTCTCCATCTGGGATTCTTTCACAACTCATCCTCAGAACTGGTGCACCCCTGCCAGGCTGGCAAACTGACTTGTGTCTTGCATGACTTAATTCAACCAATAGGCACTAGTTCCGCTTAAACAGGGTTTTTCCTGTCACTTTTGTATGACCCCCATCAGGGCTACGCGGCTGAAAGTCGGGTTGGGCCCGACACCAAACGGGCCCAACTCTGCAGTGGTAAATTATTGTGACCATAGATAAGGTGTCAACACCGTTCGTGGCCATCCACCACTGTGAGTCAAACGGGGAGAGTGACACATTGTTGACGTGTAGTCCATATATCTTTCGACCATCACTGCGAATCATGTTCATCCCGTGGCGGAACTGCTTCTGTGTGGACAGAGACTCCTGGATCAACCACATACAACTCTGAATGACCCCGCACCCATGGCAACGACTCATAAGCCTCGATGAAATGGATGGTAGAACAGAGGATCACAATTTGTTCAAAGGCATCAAAGAAGGGCCCTTCAAGTAGGTCGAGGATGAAGACGGTATTTCCGCATCCTGTCTGCCCACAAACAATAACCATCTGGAAATGTAAAGTCGCTAATAGACTGCGATGACGAACTTGCCATCCTTAATGTTAAGCTGTGACGTTCAATGCGCCAGCTGCCTCTGCTTTTTTTGTGATCTGAATGGTGACAACTGTCATGTAGCTGGTCGTCATCATTCGGCCTCAAGTCGAGCCACAGAGCATACTTGCTTGTTAGGTACTCTCCTTGGGACATGCCCGTCAATGCCAAGTCTTATGAAGTTATGCAGCTATTGCCACACTGGGGTCTCGTTTAGTCGTTCCCGCACAGGCCTTCTTCACCACATCCCACTGCTGGTAGCAAAGCATGCCCTGGGCATGGAGTTGGTTAGGGATGCCCTCAATGGTCACCTCGACCTTTGTAATCTTTGGGTTGTAAAATATTTCAGTGTTACGGCCAAAAGAGGCATTGGCTGGGTCTTTAAAGAGCAGCAGGATGCCCTTCATGCTGCGAGCCGTCACGTTCAGGTTGATGTTCCACAGTGTGTCACTTTTATTGTATGCAAGCTTCCTGTGGCGGAGCAAACGGTCATAAAGAATCATACAGACCTTGTTGCCAGAAATCTTTATTGTCGTTTTCTTAACCACGGCGCTACCCAGGTTTTGCACAACGCGGCGGTTAGCGTCTGTTGAGGGTCAGCGTGATTGCAAAGGCCATCCATGCTGTCGCTGGGACAATGAAGTTGCCTGCACCTAGATTGGGAAAGCAGACCAGCAGATGTTGGTACTGGTCAATAGTTCTTGGGTTGTTGGTAATAACTACAGACAGTCGCAGGGGCTCGCGTATCCGGCGGTATCGGTTTAGTTTACGTCCATAAGTACTCGTCATGTTGAATGTTAAAGTATAGTGAATATTTCTTTAATTCAGTAGCATGGAATTTGACAACCCAACATTTGAAGACGTAGTGGAGGAGGCTGGGGAGTGGGACACTGCAAGGGAGGACATGCAATTGACCAAGGCCCTGGTGCTACTGTAGCGCACAACCCTCTCTCAGAGGAGGATGGTAGTAAATTACGAAAGGGAGTTCGACTCGTTATAGGCGCTGTCAATGACTATTACGATGTTTTAGCTGAAACAGCTCACACACCAAGCCTGGGCCGTGATTATACAAAGTTTGTGCCTATTGGAGGAGAGTTAAGTTTGAAGGACTACCCTGAAGTAGTCGTTCCGGTGGGTCTAATATTGTCCGTGATGGTTTGGGGTTCACTGAATGGTCCAACCGCAAAGTGTTGCCACAAAAATCGGCTGTAGGCCTCAAAGGCGTAAAACATGCTGCTGATAAAACCGTAGAGAAGAAATGACTGGGGCAGGCAGTCCAGAGGGAACAGGCTAGGGCATGGAAGAAACAAGCTTCATAGAGGGCGTTCATAACACCATAGAAAACCTAGGTACACAAACAGGGGTCAGACGTCACGAGACTCAAGCTGTGGATATACCATGTTTTTAAATGGTAAAATCATTCATATAGGGTTGTCTTCTGGTGTGGGCGCTGATACTGGTGCTATAGCAGAACGTTTTACTGAGGACACAACGCTAGCCGGACGTATCCGCACCCTATTCCTGGAGCAGGGTTTTACAATCGCCTCCATCCTCACTGCAATTGGGATGGTAATCTCAACTCTGGTACTTGTTCTGACAGGTAGAGGCACGACCTCGACACTAGCACCAACCCCGACACCAGCTGACAAGCCCAGTGTGAAGGTTCCGACGGTATTGTTATATCGAGCATAGGGGGAATACCCCCATATGGCACTATAAAGGCTAGCCTGTTTGATGAGGATGTCAATAAAAACAAGTAACTATGGACCTCAACAGAAAAAGGCGGACCTCTCTGAATATGCAAAAAAGGCTTATGTTGATGCGCGCATAAAAAAACAGCCAACCGTCCCGGCACTGAAGCCCCTGATTATTATTTTGAGACATTGGTTAATAGATCGCACGAGTGGTCATTTGGTGATGATGCCAGTGGTGTTGACCATGGATATCCTATGCCAGCGCCTAGCCGAGTTTTGTGTATGGGGCTATTAAGTAGTATGAGTGCCGAGTCTTCCCTTCTAGGTGTTATTATTGTTAAAATGACTATGTACTCTAGGGAACGAGCGTACAGGCATCCGAATATCTGACACGCCTCTCGTGTTGGCTTTAGGTGACCAAGTCAGTTTCAGAACATGTGGGAGGACTTTCCAGGCTTCTAAGTCAGTAGTTTCACTGCTAATTGACACTTGTACTGTAACTATATAGTTATGAAGACACCAACCACACCTAGTATTAACCCAGGCCCCCCCCCCCCCCCAACGATGAGAATCCAGGGCACTGGAGAAAAAGAAAAAAAAAATTTGTGCTATGTACAAGATATATAAGCGTTGAGTGAACTCAGTGGATGCAGTTGACACTGCTTTAGTTGCTGTTGGTATATGTCTTGGCGCGGGAGGCGTAGTTGTTATCAAAGATATTGTTATAATACCCGACTCGGCAATTCGCAAGACAAATTCCGTGACACTGTGTAGGCAGCCTACTTTTGTGGAAGCTACTCGACGCGCAGCAGCCAACCAACTTCTAATGACTTGCGAGGATGTCTGCCTGGAAGTCAAACATAAATTGGGCATTCCTGCGCTGCAATTAACTTTTTGAATTGACGCAGGCTTTTCCAAACAGCAAGTGAATGTTCTAGCATATTTTGCCAGGAAATTAAGGGAAAAGTTGTGCGCAACATGCAGAATTACTGCATAGAATTTCGTTCACCAGAAGAATTACCAAAGTGCCAAGGAAGGGCTCGTTATCCCAAGCAAATTACGTGTAGATGTATTATGCAGGTTTGAGGAAGATTACCGCAATATCACTGACAAAGTATTATACTGTAAGCAAGTGCAAGCCAGGGTTGTAACCATACTTGCTAAAGAGGTCCCATTAGAGCAACTCCTATGTGAATCATGCAAGTGTCATGTAGCTGTAATATGTATTATGGTGAACATCAGGTCGCATCATTCCCTGAGAGAGGCTAACCTTAAATGAAGGGACCATAAGGAGAAAACAATCGTAAGACATTGAAATTTCCCCACACATGCAAATTTGGGCTCCTATTTGTGTCAAGTTCTGTTGTATGTGTAGATATCCGTAAAATCAAATATTGATGTTCCTTTAGTTACTTGATAGCTCTCTATGACAGATGTACAAGGACTATTGTATCATAATTCCATACCAATGTATAGAACTACTGAACGTCAATTGTTGTGATTGGGGGAGCTTGTTGAACAAAGGTGTCCCTGGATATATTGTTCGAATTTTTGGTTTCATGGTAGTCCAATCAAATGTGTGTGTAAGATGGGCCAAAACCATGTCTGGCTGATTTGGTGTGTCTAAAAGCATAAGACAGGGAGGCATATTGTCATCCTATCTGTTCAATGCTTATATGGATGAATTGAGCTCTGATTTAAATAATTGTAGTGTTTGCTGTTGTTTTAGTGTGCTTGTTGTTAATCTTCTAATGTATGCTTATGGTCTCATTTCATTTGTGGTCGGACTGAGATTTATAGTGTTTTACAACATTGCTCAAACTCTTATTGGGTCAGGCATCCGGTATAAATTTAAATCACAGCTTTGTAATGACCTATATATATATATATATATATATATATATATATATATATATATATATATATATATATATATATATATATATATATATATATATATATATATATATATATATATATATATATATATATATATATATATATATATATATATATATATATATATATATATATATATATATATATATATATATATATATATATATATATATATATATATATATATATATATATATATATATATATATATATAAAATTGAGTTGCAGGAAGAAGTAGATTATCTGAGAGAAGGAAAAATAGATTTGGAGAAGCTGAGAGATATTGTTTGTGATATTAATGTCCCTGAAACACCTAGACGAGCTTGTCAGTGGTTAGATGCAGGCTACAAGCTACACATCAACAACTCTCCCCGTTTGACTCAAAGCGGTGGATTGCCACGAACGGCGTAGAACCTTGGTCATGTTAATGTACCAGCGCGGAGTGGGGTCAGTTGGGGGTCGGCCTGTCAGTCGCGTAGCCCTATTCGGGGTAACAGAACAAGTGACGCTGTATCAGCAGAACTTTTTGTAAGGAAATTCAGTAAGGTGCGACAGAACCGCTATTTTCTATACTTCTCCAGCTGCAAGCAGTTTGGGCTGAACCCAGTCCATTGCCCCACCTGCCAAAGCCCATCAGTGAATCGCAGATGAAAAGGTTAAGGTGTATCAGGACCAAGCCAAACACGTATATATATACGTATATATATATATATATATATATATATATATATATATCAATATATATATATATATATATACGTATATATATGCCATGCATATATATGATGGTGCTTAAGTTGAACAACTTCATAGGCCGAATCCTTCCACAGGGACATAATCCCCCTTCAACCAGTCTTGAGGCCAAAGCAATTCGTTAAGAGATTTACATGTTGAACAACTGCTATAAATTTATGTGCGCACAAACCAACCAAATGAGACTTCCAAAAGATGATTAACTCAGAAAGTTCAAGCTCTCGTCATATTGAATTTGCATTCTGTTCCTAAAGCAGGGAATCCCAATATCCAGCCATATATGAAGAGCAATCAGTACGCTGGTACTGGCACTGACAGGCATCGCCAGCACAAAATAACCAGTAATGATTGGCTAAATTACCCAACATATACAGTCCTTTGTAGAGTTTTATCTCAACAAGGCCAATACAGCAGCAGCTATACTTGAAGGGATCATTGCGCCTACCTTCCTGGTCTAATTCACAAAATATTTCCGTGCGATGTTCACATATGTTGCTGGTTCTCTACTATTTAACTACAACAAGAATTGATGAGAAACGCTCATCAACGCGCTGTACCACAGTGCAGTTGTCTCAGGCCTTGCATAAAGCAACTCCCATCTCTGCAAATTTGCTCTCGGAAAGCCGTCTCTAACGTTAAACATGCCACGCGACTAGGGAATGGTCGTGGTCGACGAGGCTTTTGACCTGGTCGCAGAAAGTATGTGTAATAAACAAGGAATCATACCAGCTGATATCCTGAAGTGGGATGGCCATGTATTCGTCCTAGGGCCGTATTCAAGGAACATCGTAAATCTGCTTTTCCTTAAGATTTACTCGAACCATAAACACCTGGTGGAGGGGAGACGGTGGGGGTTTGGGCGCCTTCGTAATCGCCCTTGCCTTCAGCGGTAGTAATTGCCTCTTCTCGACGGTAATGTCTGCCAAGGAAGCATGAGCCAAGAAGCGAACCCAACGAGCAGCTACGCCGCCAGGGACAAAACGAGCGCACCTTTAAAGACGTTGATGATGCCATGCACAAGAACTCCTTGGCCACAGGCAAATCCGTCGACCGTCTTGAGGCCAAGCACCAGCTTTTTGACTATCAGTTTACCATAAGAGGCAATAGATGGCGTGCTTAATCGTGGGCACGGTAATGTCTGGCCAGGTTGTCTGCAGGCCCGCCAAGACCGTGTTTATCCATGTCAAATGCTTGAGACTATGTCAGTGGAGTAGTGAGATTCGTACACACACTTTTTTGCTACCCTTTTGTTGGCTCATAAACCTGCTTGAATATACTCTCGTAATTGATTGCATACAAGCAACTACACTATACCCCCCTGGACTATTGGAAGGAGATAACAGCCATCAAGAACCTTGCAACAACGTCAATATTTCCGGGGATGTCTTGCCTGAACAACTATCTCTCCTGACCATACACCCTCTCTAGCCTGACCATTCGCCCTATTTTGCCTGATCATGCACATAATGTCGTCCGATTACAAAACAAAACATCTTCACCAAGACTTAATTTCAGTTGTGCTCATGGCAAGTCATAGTGTTTTGGAAGAATGTGGACGCAATCAGGTTGTCTTGTATCAGCGAATTACTTTATTAAGTAGTTTACATCCCAAACAAAAATCGCAATGAATGGTCGATTGTCACAATTTGAATCAATTGAACCGATAAAAGTTATCAGTTTGTGGTAATACATGTAACGTTAATATGAATGGCAATTTTATAAGGACAAAGACAAAGACATAGCACACATCGGTTAATGGGTTATGATGCGTAACAATTTATACAGTGGAACGTCCAAATGGTGTTCAAAATATAAAGAATTCCATTAATGCTGTCAATTTATGTTTTTTTTAGCTGTGTTTGGTGCCAGAATGATCATATGGAAAACTCTTACAATGAATATACATATTATTGTTAAAGACCATGATTCATGATCAGAGCTTATGATGCACATTAAATTCTACAGATCAACATTTTTATTTTACACTCCATGTGTCTTATATTACGCGAATCTACACATGCGGAAGTTATTTACAGATAATTAGAATTCTGAGCAGAATTCATTTTGATCGCCGAGAGTGAAGTAAGCGGCGGAAGCGGAAGCCTCGTAAACATGAAAACGACCGCGGGTTTTCCCATCGTTTGGGGCGTAGGGCATATTGGCACAGGCACTGAAATCGGCACATCTTGGATAGTGTCGTGATAGTGGCGGTGGAAAACTTTGGTTTAGGCGGGTGGTTCTACATGTTTTACTGCAAGCACACGTGGCCTCCTGAAAAGGAAAAAAATCGTCAATCTCCAATTGATTGAATGCGACGACTTCTTGCTTTGTTATGCTGCTGTAGAAATCAAGTGGTGATTTTGTTTTGCGTTCTAGTCGTTGCTTAAGGCTTTACCTGGGTGCTTTACACCAACCCAGACAACACCACAGTAGTATGAATCTGACTCCAATAGGCATGGCCATCCACAAGGCAATGAAATCATCCCGATCTTGTGCTGAAAGTCATTACAAACTCAGTTTACAATGGGAATCACCCATCCCATTGAATACCTAGGTAAACTTTTGTCAGTGTAAAATCACATACAATAAGCCTTCAATACAAAAGGGTTTTAATAAAGAATAGGTGATTTAAAAATACCTAGATAGCTTCACATCTGGTACCCAAGAAATAAGGGGGACATCTGCAACTCGGGATGCGTTCTTTGATCGTGCAACTCCCGTCGTTGTGGCAATAGTCTGACGAAACCCCAGGGACATGCATGACACATGAAATGTTTTATAGATATTTTCATAGATTGTCATATTTCTACACTAAGTATGTATGTCAAAATGATAAAATTACAAACACATAAGCATACCATGACAGACACTTTTAACCGGTCCGTATGCCCCAATACCTTCAGTCATATAACAGGATATAATCGGGACAAGGTAGGCATTGATACAAAAAATCTTTCGGTTGTTAGTAGCCCCTTCAGCAAGGTATACACTCGCCAGTCTGCTCTTTGTACATTTGAATGCTATTGGCACCTAGTGATCAACCAATAAAGTAACCTTTCAATACCATTATGAATGGTTCAACAAAATTGGGCATGAAAGTTGGGCAAACAGTTTGTAAAGACAAAGGTGGTCACACTATCAAGAATCACATTAGCAAAAATTCAACATGGTGCCTCATTAAAAAAAATACCAGATCTGGTTACCTAAACTAAGGATGAATTCTGTTTGATCGTAACACATGATAATGCCACTTGTGCCCAAGAAACCACCAGCAGCAGCTAGCATTTTCAATTATGGTTCAGAACGGTCTTTGGATCATCATTCGTGCTGTTAAATACCCCTTCGAATATGACATGCGTGTCTAGGCTGCAACAACAATAAACTATGTTTTGAAATGTATAATTTGTGGGCTTAAAGGAATGATAGATATAGCATATTGTTTCAAGGACAAACAGCCAAGTAACAATTTCCAATCTGCAAGTTGTATCCAGATAGTGCAAGCTACATAGTGATACAAACGCTGACAATGATATATACGGAAACATACACATGCTTCCAAAACGAAGGCCGGCGATGAAAATACCTGCAACAGCTGCACTGGAATCGATCCATGTTTGAATCTATTAACATGAACAATTACAAGAGCAATGAATGAATCAGCGATTATAGAATTTAATATAACTTCTGCATTATTATATTCTGCTAAGGTAAGCTTTTCGGATCTCTTACCACCATCATTATAAAAGTGGGGAAAACTTCCATCCACACAATCTTAACACCATAGTCGGGTTTTTATTTAGCTATTCCACTTGCACAACTTGACGGCAACATGGGTATGAACTGTACCCAAAACAAACATATGCAGTACAATCTGGTGAGATTAATTGCGTGGATATGTGGCATATCTTATTGATTTGTAGGTTCCTTTCCCATATACCTTTCATCAGTTCATCAAGATATCATTGACGCAATGACTGGTGGGAACGTCACAAATGCGTCGTTGCATAATAAATTTTTTGTATTCGCATATTGCATGCAGTATGAAAGGGAGAATGGGATAATATGAGGTCGTTGCAACTTACCATTGAGACACTGGTTTGGACTTGTCGATGTCAATTCTTTTGTGGTATTACTTCCAGAACAGCTTTCACATTCTTTGAAAACAAGATAATGATTATGCAGCACTATCCATTATCTCAAAACCACTAAGTTTTAAAACTGAAAGTGCGAGGGAGAGAGTGCCGCAAACATTTGAACTTATGCTCATCAGATAATTAACTTATCAAGTCCTATTGGACACTTTTGACATTTATCATTGGGCAATAGATAATACCCGGCCTCGCAATTCTCTGCAAATGACAACAACAGAAGTATTGATTTCATCATCTAAAGGTCCATGAGAAGCACATATGTGCACATGCTGTATTTCACTTTGTTACCTAGGAGATTAATATATTTCAACACACCGAATAATGTTACAAGATAGATAAATGATCGGTTACACAAGGTTTGATGGAAACAAGTTCTTATATGAATGGTCAAGTATATATCTGACATAGAACTCTAGCCAGGCAGTTTACGTTGTTGTGACGTTTTCTGCTTACCGCTACAGTATGATGCACTGTCAGCACCGACGTTCATTGTCTTGGTCATGTTCACATGTCCTCTTCTCTGTAAGTGTGTGGCTGACAATACTCACAAGTACCAGCGCTGACCAATTGTTTTCCAGTTGGACACTTAGCTATATGCAAACAGGGAGGGGGGGGGTTGGTGAATCAAATCAAATTACTAACACAGACATGACTGTTGTCTTTCTTTATTGAACATATTGATATATTTGGATGTTTATGATACCATGGAACTTACTTGATTCAGGCGGACACCATATGCAGTGAGTCATACTAGTCCCGCGGTATTCACAAACAGGACAAGGCGTGCAAATAATCGACGGCGCCACCATTTGGTAACCATTATCACATATTGCTGCAAGGAAACAGTATAGATGATGATCAAGTTATTATTACCAATGCAACCGAAAGGACATGTTGCAGTAGTTGTGGCCGTTGTATAATTAGGCGGGCACATATGGCAATGGTCCTGTCCAATGTATTCTTGGTATTTCCCGTAGCCACAAGGCACACCCGTTGAGCCATCAAAGCGGTATCCTGCAGTACAGTTGGCTGAAAGCACACAGATTGAATGAAAATGACAAATACATTGGTTGACAAAGGGTATATGGGCATTTTCCAATGCTTGATTTTGTACATTACCACGATAACACCAGTTTTACTTACACATGCAAAGGCCCACGTCATCGGCACCAACACTTTCCGCTGTGTTGCCTTTTGCACAGAGCACAGTTTACCACACAATCAATATCTTTGCTTTTAACATAATCTGGATAAAAAAATTAAGTAAGTTTAATAATAAATTGTCAACTTACTACTAAATTGAAACGTTTAGCAGTGTACAATGGGTAAATGATGTACTCCTCTGTGTTTTCAATATCTTGTCAATCAGGTACCCAATCATCCCTTTTGGCAAAGGATGACTTGAAATCAACAGAGCCACGTCGAAACGAACGGGGCTGATTAAATCAAATCCATAATCACATTGTGTGTTGCACTGAACATCAACAGCTAAATACTAACCTATCACATTGCACCCCAGGTACTATTATACTGACAGGTACTATTATTCTTTCTCTCCGCAGTTATAGCAACCTGAAGTAGTATGTGGGGAATAGGTCTAGCAAAATGGGCCCTCGATAATTTTGGACCAATGCGATTTTAACGAAGGCTTGAAGCGAGGCGAGATAGTATTCCCAGCTCATTTTTAATATTGACTTTTGGATGAGTGTTATAAATTGCTTGTACACCACTGTGGAATAAAAGGCTGTTTGCATGGTGAACTCACCGCCACACAGTGGATACGGAAAAGTATTCTTCACATCAAGGTGATCGTACCGCCAAAGTGCTCCACATGTAGAAATATTAGGAGACGTCCATACAAAACCATAGCTGCTTCCGCAATTAGGCGTGCAGCAGCAGTATACGTCACCCTAGGTATAGACTGAGCTTCCCGTAATTGGGTCTGCTGGGTCTTCACACCCACCCACTAAACAGCACACATTTGTAAACCAAGCAATATCATTTCTACTGTATTATCCCATAGAAGGGGTCATGGTCATTATGGGGTAAATGTTTGTTGCCACTTGATTTACCATTGGAACAAACCTCCAAGCAAATGACTTTGATCAAATATTGTTAGGTAGAGGTCAGCAGTAGGCAATAATGTGAATGATTTTGAAATAGAAATTTATTATAACTGATCATAGTCTAACCACAATTTTTGAAGTGGAATTTGTATTCTGTGTGGGCCACACGACGTCAATTTGGTCGTGGCTATATTTACGTTAAACCACCCTGGTTATATGTATTATTACGATGTATTATTATGTTCTCGGGGTAAATATACATAACGTTGTAGCGACTTGGAAACTTACTTCCACAACAGATCAACCACGCACTTTTCCAACAATCATATCCTTACCCCATCCCTACACCCCCTCCTTTAACACACACTCACACACACAGTAGCTCAAACAGACCCCTTGCCACACATTTGAACTTCAAAAACTTACGTCTAGCGAAGATGTTAAACTTGCAATCACTTCTGTGTCCGAAATTGTCATAAGCGTTGTATACCACCACTGTGATACCCGGAACAAGAACATCACCTGTTATCAAGGACAAAACGAACATTAGAGGGATGCTTATGATTTGATATGCTAGCTTTCAGTATTCAGGTTTGTATTAATAAATCATAGTCAACAACATTCGGGCAAAGTCAATAAATGTTTAGGGTGTCAGCAATATGTCGCGAACTATAGTGCCATTGGTATAGCACAACACTTTATTAGTACAATAGTACATTACAAGATACTCCTCCCACATTACTTGTCACAACGTGTCGCATTACAACGTCTTTACTATTATATCACACATTACCAGCAATACACTTGGTCATTATTCGTCATAATCAGGTTTGTAGTTATTGTGCTCAACGAGCATAGTGTGCAGTCACATACCCAGATGCGTCTTTATCACAAACTGAGGAGTTGGTTCATGTGAGATAACCTGTATAACAACAATCAGAATGAGTCCACTCTATTCAACAACAAACCCAACCCACTTCATTTCTGTTTGACCAAATATCGTTATATTCCACCCACACGAAGCGCATCAGCCCGAGTAGTATAGATAATAGCGGTTCCAGCCCACCCCTCCAAATAGAGACCCAACCCACCAACGATAAGGAATCCCCCCATTTCAGAGCATCATTTACCCACTTCGACTATTCCTTTCGGGTCCTAAGGTCGCAAGAGCTGCCAATAGCTGGTCAAGGATTAAAGCTGCTACCTTATCAGTAGGCTGTGAGTCGCAGGGTTAGGGGCAGCCATGAGTCACAACGAAATCGCAGGGGAACCACCATAACCTATACTACTAAAGCTGTGACCCTCTCAGCAGGGGAAGGGGCAGCCATGAGTCACAGGGCAAAAACGATACAAAATCAATTCGCAACGAAATTGCAGGGGAGCCGCTACCATGTATACTACCAACCTCCAAGGTCTTTATCTATAGAGGTCCTTAAGCATAAACATTCCGGAGCCAAGTCTACCCGTGTAAGTTCCATTTTTCACGCAGTCGAGGTCTTGTATAAACTGGGCAATCTTAGTGTCGCTCTTCTCGATAAAGTCGGGCTCAGGACGAGTGGTTATCAATCTCATCATAAAGAGCTTCCAACAGTAGAAAGCCCCTGTCAGCCTCTCCATGTTCCCACTCGGTCTCCCCAACCAAGGACCGTGATGCACCTTTTCCACCTCCAGGCAACTATTAAACCTCCCGTTAGCGCCATAGTCGCCTTCTTCAAGCCACTCCACCCCCACCCACCCCCAAGCCACCGTCTCCTTATACTTCTTCCGATCCTTGTAAAACACCTGGTTATACACCTCAGCACTCCCCACGTCCTCAAAGGAACACAACTTAAAAAAGCAATCGACAAACACCCCGATGGTCGGGCAGCCCCAACAGAACCTGAGGCTTATACATATTCGGAATTATGCTCCCAGGACTCCGAGTGTAGGGGCATTTTATCTCGAGCAGCACAACCTCCTCTTGATGCCCCAGACAGCCAGCATCCACTCCATCCCCCCCCCACCCCTCCCCCGGCCACACCGCCGCCAAATCAGGAGCACACAAAAGCCATCCGGAGAGTAGGTTGAGTTCCATAAATACTCGCTTTTATTGACATCTTGTAAATTGAAGAACAACACCAATAGGAAGGTCGCGATTGTTCAATATAAGTCCCTTATTATCCCTTATCTGAACCTTCAATTCATTCACAGCTCCGACATTAACACGTTTTGACACAGGATTAGCAATGTTTGTGGTTATGATATCACCAAAAGAGCAGCCCCCACCACCCACAACTTCAAGAAGCGTAGTGGGCGCACTATCAAGCATGTTGTGCGTGGTACTGACTTGATCGAGGTGGACATAAAGTGGGTTAAAGATGCTAAAGTTCACGGGCCGGACGCCTTTGTGAGAACCTGAAGGAATCCATCCTCTACACAGACCGGCATCAAGACCTAATATTTTTAACACACCGTCACATCCTAAAAACCCAGAAGGAGGAACAGAGAGGGTAACAATCCCAGTTGAATCATCAACCTCCAAACTAGGACCTAAAGTATCCTGACATATGAGTTCAAATTTCTCCTGTATAGGCTTGAAGCTCCAGAGGCCAGGCGGGAGACTGGAACGTTTTAACCCATCTAGCACAGAACCATCTGGCAGCCGTAGAAGGGGCACTTTTGATTCAATGTTATACCAACCCACAGTATACGTGATTGACCTAAGACCTACGTATAGATCACCTGCACTATTGTCAATTGCATTTTACAGGGACACAGTGTCGCCACTTTGAACAATAGACAGAGTGTGATACATAGCACTATGAATAAACAAGCCTTTAGTTTCAATACAAATAAAACTTACAAAAACGGGCCGATATACCTACCCCATATTGCCCGCGAAGATCTGACACATCTCCTCATCATCGTTTTGTGTAGAGTTCTTTAACCTGTTTGATAAATACGTGGTGCCAAACATAAGGACGACAGCCTTGTAGTTGGCTGGAGAACCAACCACATGCAATACTGGCAGAACCAGGTATACTTTGTTGTATGGTGTGCAACAAGCGGATGCAGAGTTTCTGCCCTGGACCACCTCAGATCTGATTCCCCAGCACTAAGTAACCTCTACAGGTTCCACGTCTACTACACAATCCGGAGACTTTTAGACGAAATGAGAATACCACTGCTGAATGACGCCACATGGTCGGCTACCAACAATACCTTTGACAAGAGAATCTACCACCAGTTCTGCCACGAGTTTGGGGTTGACGAAAACAGCGACTGGAGGATGCCTAGGCAGCAACCAGGGTTTAGGGCAGATCTACTTCACCGACTCCAAAACACACAAGGTACGGGTGATCACTCATTATGGAAACGGGTTATTCCAGGGCGGCAAGCTGCACATTGATTTCATGAAGCAAGACCAAGAATGGGCAAACATCGCCTGGAGCACCTTCATCCTGGACAAATCGGAGGGGTTCACATCCCCAGGTATCTCACGGATCAACGACTGCATTCTCGACCTATGTCTGGGCCATTCTTAGTGCTCAGGCGCAGACCCGCTCAGAGATACTAGGTGTTGGAACGTCCTTTGATGGTCAAAAGCAATTTCAGGCCAACGTTGAGGATGCCATCAACTCCCCAGTGGACATTCCTTCATCCATCTGACGGTATCAGAACGTCCTCCAGAATGCCTCCTCAAAGGTTGATTATGTGTTTGGAACGGGCCTGAACATGGCTCCGTCTGATATGAGCCTCGCCATTGGAAACGTTGCTGGGTACAACAATCTGATTACCATCGCGACTGAGGAGCAGCAGATAGGCAGCAATGCTGATGTCAACTTGCTTCCGGTGGTTCCAGATAGAGGAAGCTTTGACCCTCCGCCAGATACAGATATGGAACTCCCCTCTCCAGGGCCAGCCCCTATGGCTGAGACAGGTCTGCGTGGGGCACAGGAGGATGAGAAAACCGCTCTTATTGTAGGCGGATTCGCTACAGGCTTAGCTGTGCTTTGGTTTGCTATGTAGTAAGTCACGGAGTATCAGGAGGATAACTCCCCCCACCGCCACAGCTGCGGCCCACACATGTTCTGCCATCCAACCAGCCACCTTTGCAGCTGACTTAAGCAGCCATGATACGATGGAGCCAATGATTCCCGGAAGGGCAGCTGCTGCTTTACCGGCTAGGTCCTTCAAGACGTTTGCCAAGGAGTTCAGCTGTTTTTTAATCCATTTCTTACCAACGGGCTTATCAGCTGGTGTCGGCGTTGATGGACTAGTGCTCCCTCCGCCCGTCAAAGCAACTACCAGGGTCGAGATTGCCAATCAAATCGCAGTGAGTATGGAGGCGATTGTTATACCCTGCTCTCGGAACAGAGTGAGTACACGCTCAGCTGGCGCTGTGTCCTCGTTAAGAAGTCTGTTGATCGTTTCCCTGATGCGGTTAATTTGGGTTCGCAGACGTTCACGGTTTACAGAGGCAGCCTCAACAAGGACACGCCGCAGGTCCTTCAGCTCTGCAAGCTCATTTGATTGCAATTTCCATGCTGGATCTCCTTCCCTCCCTGCCTCCTCCAGGCTTGCCATTTTAGCTTTCCGCCGGTCTATATCCCTTTCTATCTCAGTTATCTTTGCTAGGTTGTTGACCAGCTCACCCTTCTGGGTCCGCATAGCCTTGTCAAGCCCAATAAGCTCTCTGAGTGGTATGTCGTTGTCTGTTTGTGTACCTAGGTCTTGGATGGTGTTATGAACGTCCTCTATGAAGCTTGTTTCTTCCACACCACCTTGCTCTGTCACGGCTTCAGGGCCGCTCATTTCTAAATTCTCTGCAGCTGCATGGTCAACGCCTTGGAGGGCTTTTGGTTCCTTTCGTGACACCGCTTGTGAGGACCACTCAGTGAACCCCAAACCATCACGGACAGCCTTATGCCCCCCTCTAGATCTTTTTTGGTACGAGAATTTGTAATACTTAAGTCAGGGAGTCCTTCAAACGTAACTGTCCTCCAACAAGTTCAAACTTTGTATAATTGCGGCCGAGGGTTGGTATGTAGCCTTTTTCAGCTAATGCATCGTAATAATCATTGACAGCGCCTATAACGGGTCGGCCTCCTTGTGGTATAGACTTATCCATCCCAATGTCCCCTTCTGTAAAAGGTGGGAGAGTGGCCGGGGGGGGGGAGGAGTCTCATCCTCTATTTCAGCGACCAATCCATCCTCTCTTCCAGGGTCCTCAAATCCTCCTCTGGGTCCAGGGTCCTGCCAATCCTCCTTCACTGGGTCGTCAATATGCTGGGTTATCAAACTCCATGTTTGTGTGTTGGAAAGATACTAAGTGTTTGGTCACCAGTATGCTGTAGAGTTAAGGGATACTGGAACACGATCGACTGAGTGGGTTTTCTCGGCTGCAGGCTGTAGTCTCTGCGATAAATAATGAGGTGACCCGCTTGACTGGAAAAAAACCTAAAGATGCTATAAAGGCAAAACGAGTTTCACAAAAACCCTTTGCAGTCGTACCAGGGCGCCCTCTGGGGGTCAAAGAGCAAAAGCTTCCCTCTGATGTTGGCGTTCGCTACCACAACCAGCCTGGTGAGGCAGAGCAAGACCAGCGCCGGCTGGCCACTGACCCTGTGTGGTCACTCAATGTTTACCAGATTGGACGCTCTGTCACTAAATCTGGTGAGCCTGTACTTTACTATTTGTTGGATGGACCGCTCCGTGGCTTTTTTAAGGAGGAGCTGTTTATTGTGCCGCCCGATACCCAGTTACCACCAGACGGTATTACCAATTAAACAAAAGGCAGATAGGTAGTAATGATAGCAACTGGAAAGTGCCTCTGGATATTACTCGGGAAGAGAAAACCTTGTGACAGGCCCTGTAAGTTTGACTTTTGCGCAATGCACAGGTTTAAGATTAAGCGGGGGATCGTAATTCGACTTTGAGTGCCAGAAGGGCATTAAAAATAACCTTAAAATTATGTATGGATTGTGGATATCAAAGAGTTAACCACAACCTCATGAGGAAGAAGAAGAGGCTTGAGAGCAGGAAGGCCCGGATGGCAACTCATGTTGAGACTGGTATGACTGAGGAAGGCGTGCTAGATAAACCTTCTCGAGCTAGGAAGACCAAGCCCCCATGTCCGCCGGGTTTTGCCGCTCCCAAGCCCCCTCAGGCCAGGAAGACCACTCCTTTACGCTCTCCCCAGGCCACCACCAGTCTCACTATAGCCGGCAAGGTGGATGACCTCCTGATTGCGGAGGGGGTAGAGGGTGAGGGAGAGGTGTCCAACAGTGATGCCATCACCCCTCATTAGCCTGTCGTAGGTGGAAGGTGTGGATACACCCACGGTTGAATACGATACACCCCGTCTGCCAGTGGTCTACGATGGGTGGTAGGCCTGAGTGCGGCTATGTCCATAGGCTAGGGTGTGTACGCCACCCAGAGCTATCCATCGCTTTGTATCAAAGCGGGATAGAGACACCTTGTTGACGTGCAGCCCATATATTTTGTGATTGTCACTTTGGAGCATGTTCATCCCATGGCGGAACCGCTTCTGGTCGAACCGCGATTCAAGGTATTGGGAGTGGTGCAGGTGTTTCTTCACCACTACCTTTTTTACGCCCTTTGCTTTCTTGATTTCCTCCCGGTTCGACATCAGGATGGAGTACATCTTTGGGCGCAGGCCTACATACTCCCTGATGGGTACACCGCTGCACTCATACATCATCTTTCCTAGAACTTTCTTGTTCTCATTGCTGTGGAGCCGGTGGGCTGGGTAGTAGTTGCTGGTGTCGAATAGGTCACTGTCGTTTTTCACGTCGGCGTAGATGTCTGGTGTGCAGATCTCCAGGAGGAGGGAGTCAGTGTGGGTATAGAGTAGGTTGTCCCCGCGGCCGTACTGGGACTTTATGGTGTTGTAGTAGAAGTCATACATGAGGTGCTTGGACATATCGAGTATGCACATCCTCACAAAGACTGGGCGGTTGAGGACCAGGTGGGCCTTGTGTATGTGGATGGCGGCTATGTCGTCGTCGAATATTTTCTGGCGGGCGAAGGCGGGCTGGCAATGAGCTTTCTTATTTTGTTGCTGTCTGCAGCTCGGACCAGCTTTACGTCAACCCGCTTGCGGAGGTTCTCCATGGTCTTGCCAAAGACGGAGTTGTTCATTAGTTTGCATAGGTCCTTCTCAAAGTCGCTGGTTGCGGCCTTGCGGAGATCTGTGTTCTTCTGGATGTAGGGTTCCATCTAGGTGCTTTGGGTGAAGGATAGGGCGCAGTGGATCTTGGCCAGCCTCATCCCCAGGGCGAGATACAGTTTGAGGTTCCTGTAGTGGAGTACGTACTTCTTCTTATTCCTCAGGTTCGGGACCAGCTTCTCGACTCAATGGCCACTCTATTCCTTAAGGAGGTTTCTCTGGTAGTCTGAGAGCCACTCGTTCTGGACAAGGAGTCGCTCTGGGGCCAGGGGGTAATCGTTGTGGTCGTCGTGAAGCTCAGCTGGATACTCTAGGTCGACCTCAAAGATGTACCCAGTCTCGGCATTGTCAGGGTGGGTGCGGACTAGTCTGGAGAGCGACTCTGGCCGGTCCACCCGAAGTCTCCTGTTTGCCTTGGCGTGGCGCCGCGATACCATACTTATTCCTCCACGCAGACCCTTCTCGATGAAGAGGTGTTTGTCGTAGTCAGTGAGGAGTTCGAGTTTTACCCCGTGTTCTTGAGTAGAACGTCCCACGAGAGGCCTGGGCTGGTATAGCAGTGGGCTGGGTCCAGGCCGTACTGCTTTAGCCTGGTCTTCCGGAAGGTTTCAAACACGTCGGCTAGGAGGAGGACATCTGTCCGGAGGTAGAGGTCGTGGTAGTCGCCCATGTTCTTGCAGCCAAACGTGCTCCAGACTTTTTGCGCGTGGGCGTAGTCTGTGGCTGATATGCCCTGCTCCGAGAGCTTGCTGTAGAAGTCTTGGATGGGCGGGAGGGGAGAATCAAACTTATCCCAGCTGTCCATGAACTCGTAGGGGAAGACTCCCTTGCGTAGGAGTAACCCTAGCTTTGTCTGGTCTGGTTCATACTCTGACGTCACGGTGAAGGCGTCTGGGCTATTGGCTGAGACCAGCTTGTGGAGGGAGGCCAGGAAGCGGAGCTGTCTGAGGGATAGGGATATGTACTTCTCCATGTTGTTGGGTATACAGTTGATGTCTCCCTCTACCTTGCTTATGCCTTGCATTAGGAGATGGGAGTCATAGCCCCTCAGGTTATGGAAGACCACGGGGATGGGGTTGTCTTGGGGCTCAGCCTAAGCTTTAGGTTGCAGGCGTTGTGGGCTGGCCCTCTGTACTTGCCGGTTATATGGCAGTGGTCTCGGACCTGGTCGGTGAGTAGTGGTTTGCTGCAGACATGGCATTGGGTTGCGGTCTTGTGGACTTTTTGATCCTCCCTGGTCATCCGCATGGATACTGGCTTGGAGAGAACTGATTTGATCTTTTTCTCCTCTTGCTGTAGGGCTTTGAGGAACTTCTCCAGTGTCTTTTCCCCTGTAGATGACTGGGGGCGAGGTCTTTCCATCGCATCGGACCACTCTGAGCCGAGCCCACAGCCTTGGTGTTTCTGTGTCTTCTGGGTATTGCTCTTTTCTGGATTGAGGGCTGGCCCTGGGAGCTTTACTGTGAGCGCCTCGAAGACTGCATAGATGACGTAGGGGGCTGGGAGTTGCTTTTGCCAGTTTTGGAAGGATAGGATGTTTTTCCCCTGCTCTGGCATGTCTACCCGCACGGCTGTTTGGCCGACCCTTGCACACTCTGGCTTGTGGGCCTGGAGGAGGGCCGAGGTGGTGTAGCCGTGGAGGCAGCGTTCGCAGAAGAATTTGCGGCCCTCGTATTTCGTCTGGTCGTAGAGTAGGCGGTCTAGGTTTTTAATCCAGGTGTAATGGTATACTCCGTCCTTCTCGATCAGCATGAGGTTTATACAGTTGCCAGGGTACTTACTGATCCGGTGGACCATGACAGCTTTTCCATCCCAGCCAAATATGTTCAGGCCTAGGTTAAGAGCCTTTTCGATTTTTTCGGCGTGGGAGACGAGGGTTGGATACGCCACACCTGAGCCCTTTAGCTTATCTAGGAGCCACTGGATGTTGTATTTTGATGGTCGTTGTGGGTGTTTGGCGACTGGGTACAGAAGTAAGCTGCCAAGCATAACTTAGGATACAATGGATGAATATGGCTCGGGTCGGCTGACAATGTCAGGAGGGTCTTGTTGCGTTTGAAAATTAGAGGTGCTCCTTTTGTCATCCGTCTGAGCATCGGGTACTAGGTCTGCGTGGGCCATTGAGGAGCAATGAGGATCACTTTTGCCCCATCATCCTGCAGCTTCCTCAGTATACGTGGAATGACGCTGAAAGGCGGAAACATATATAGGAATTTATTGTTCCAGTTCAAATGAAATACATCGATAGCTATAGCCTCAGGGTCTGGTCTCCATGATACGTATGGTTTGAACTGGAAATTTAAACGTGAAGCGCAAGTTGGTGGCAGGGATCCATGTTTGATCGGACTGGCAAGTTATTCGTGCCGGATGTGGAGGCGAGTACACAGTTGAACCCTCCCGTATCATCGATACTGATGATACGGTTGATATTGATGATGGTATGCCGCCTGTGTCTGATGTCTGGGATCCACCATCTGGGGTACCTGGATCCTGACATGTTTAGGCTGTAACATGAAAAACACAGTTTATCAGCGCTTTCCAGTAAGTGAGATGATGTGATCGATGATCATTGTTATTAGATTTGCGAACAGAGAGCATGTAGTTCTAACAGAGCGTTTATGTAGTCCTAATCGAGGGTCGTTTCCCGTAAACAGGTCTCTTCCACACTTCGCCCCGGCCAAGAGGACAGCCGGGTAATTATCTGCGGGCAGTAGTATAGGTAATAGCGGTTCCAGCCCACCCCTCCAAATAGAGACCCAACCCACCAACGATAAGGAATCCCCCCACTTCAGAGCATCATTTACCCTCTTCGACTATTTCTTTCGGGTCCTAAGGTCTCAAGAGCTGCCAATAGCTGGCCAAGGATTTAAAATTGCTGAAATCCACAGCCAGGCCCTGCCACCCTATCCACTGACGAAGGTCGCCCTCGCGGCACTCATAAAGAAAAACGCCTTCGAGAGGACGTACAAGGACTCCATCCCCCCAACTCTGGTCTGAAGTGGCGAAAGCACCAGCCCCACACCCCAGGCCTGCCTCCAGGAAACCACTCACCCGCGTAAGGCCGGTCCCAGTTCCCTGAACAAACCTCAGACCAGTTCCCACTCCCCACCTCACATTCAGGAGAACCAAGCGGGCCATCAGCAACCAACTGCAAGGCTGGGTCATGAACGTTACCAAGACTCACCCCTACGCCCCAGACCTCCTGACCTTCCAGAAACCCCAGGTTTGTAAAGTTCTGGCAGAGGAGATGAACCGGCTAGGCAGCCTCAAGACCCAGTTCACAATCAAGGTAAGTCTCTACAAGACCGACAAAGATGGTGTCACAGAGTATAATGAACCAGTCCTACGAAATAAGCAGCAGGTGATTCTAGACCCAGAAGACATTGACCCTACGATGAACCAAGCCACCCCCCAAATTCAAGAGATGCTGGAGAAGTGGGTTAACCAAGGTTCTGGATGGGTGTTCGAAGTAGTAAAAACCATCTGGATTGACATAGCCAAGTATCAACCACTCAAAGGCGGCTCCTACCTCCCCCTACCGCCAGCACTGGCAAACAAAGGGGCCATTATAAACGTAAAGAACTGGGAAGACTTATGCATTCTATGGTCCATTATAGAAGTAAGCCCACGCAGACCTAGTACCCGATGCTCAGACGGATGACAAAAGGAGCACCTCTAATTTTCAAACGCAACAAGACCCTCCTGACATTGTCAGCCGACCCGAGCCATATTCATCCATTGTATCCTAAGTTATGCTTGGCAGCTTACTTCTTGTCAGGGAGAGACTGAACAAAGAAGGCATTAGCAAACTAACACAAGATATTATAATCACGTCATGGAAACTAGGCACAAGAAAGCAATATAGAGTATGCCTAACAAAATGGAACACTTTTGCTGCAGGTCACAATATAGACCCTCACCACGCAACAGTCTCTGTTATTTTGGATTTCCTCACTGTTTTATACAACGCTGGCCTGGGATATAGCGGCATCAATACGGCAAGATCAGCCTTCTCATTTATAGTGGAGCTGTCAAATTCAAACCACACCATAGCCTCGCATCCTCTGATAATTCGCTTTGTTAAAGGCGTGTATCAGACGCGTCCCAGCCTTCCGCGATATTCTTCAACATGGAATGTTACATTGGTACTGGACTACTTAAAGGTCCTACCACCCACCGAGGATATCTCGCTCAAACTGTTATCGTTCAAACTGGTCATGCTCTGCTTGTTGGTGACAGGATGCAGAGATCAAAAAGTTCATTTGTTAGACATCAAATCAACATATATAGGAATTAATTGTTCCAGTTCATATGAAAAGCATCGATAGCTATAGCATAATTTGGCACCCCAACCTTGAGAGGAAGCACCATTTTGCAAGACGAGATCAGCGTTGCCATATGAAATACGTTTGGGGCAACAACCTGCATTGTCGACCCACCATCTGACTTCGCGCAGCGCATGCGCAGAGAGGTTCATACTACTCTCAAAGTTACCCCGACATTTACTCAGTGCAACAGTTTTGTCTTTTTCCAACGCCCTAAAAAAAGAGGCCCATATTCCACGCCAGGGAAACATGACACGAAAGTGCCTATGAGCTGCGCCACGGATCTGATGGTAAAATGGGTACCCGTCAAGAAGCTCAGCTCAGGTCGGAACGCGGCTCTACGTCTTAGATCCAGTGCATGAAAACTATCACAGAGCAAACTAATGGCATCTGATAGTCCCGACATAGTTTGTTGAGGAGTGGGACAATTACCACCCTCTCTCTCTGCTGTAACGAAGTCGTTCAGAACGGTGACCGTAGTAGTGATGCCAGCGAGCAAAAGTTTCTGGACACGCTGAATCATAGCGTCCTCGTGGCGGGACTCCTTCTTGGTGCTGTTATAAATCTCAGGGTTCACGCGCACCGGTTCCAATTTATCACAGTTAATTGGCTTTGGAAATTTGTCCAGCGCCAGAGATTTATTGTCTTTCGACATCCCGTGCGTAAGCAGTTTGTCCACAACAGTGGCCAACTGGTCGTCTATACGAGGCCCAGTGACATCCTGTTGCTTAACACAGCTGTCCAGCTTATCTAGGAAGATGAGCGAAGTTTGTTGAGTGGGTGGGGCGTTAGTGCCTTATTGGTCGCTATCGCTAATTACACCGCCCTCCTGCTGTGCACACACATGGGACGCATCGTCTTCCAAGGGTTCGTTAGAGGCAAACGAACCTATGCTTATGTCATCTTGATAGCAGTCATACGCTGCCTTGAGCTCCGTGACCACGGGGTTAAGGGCGTTAACTGACTCAGTTAGCGCAGCCAAAGAGCTTCTGATGAAAGCCATGTCATCTTGCGAAGCCACAGGCTTGGCACTTTTACCGGACGGTTTGGTCAAAAGCTTCTTTGACTGTGTATATATTGTAGAGGCAGCTTTTTGACGAGCAGAGTCTGGCTCAATCGTGATGTTAGTAATGTCCGCGGACACTACAGATTCTGCCTTTGAGCTCTTATCCGTGCACTTGCAAGACACTGGCTTGGCACAATGTTTGGGCTTAGAGTTAACTAACTCTTGCTCATCCGAGGCGGTCATGGCCGCCATTATGCTGCCAACAAGGTCAGCACCCGATTCCTGCGAGAAGTTTTTTGATCCACACGGCATTGTACAAATCACACCAAAGTCCTGCTAAAAGTACACAAAACAAAAACCCAACACACAAAAGAAGCAATCAAAAACACAAATCTAATGGTCACAGAACATGGTAATCCAGAGACGTGTAAGAACACGTGTGAACTCCTTGAGGCAAAGCACGCTAATGATCTCCTGGCTCTGCCGCGCTCTCTCACATGATCTCGATATGCAGATGAGATAGGTAGAATACACTGCAATCATAAGGTGGCGCTACCGTGACACAAACAAAAGAACATCAAAATATTGGGCTGACGTCACCGCGATTGATGAGAGCGGGAAACATGTCCATTCGCCGAGCCTTTCCATTGCTAAAACATGTCGCAAATATGCTACACTATTTAATAAATGTCAGCTTGATAAATTGCCAGGTCTGTGGTATACCTTTCGTAAACAGTTTGTCTCCCACAGCATCCGCGCAGTTTATGATTCTCTATCTTTCATGCCCGCGCTGTAGATGGTGTTTTTAGATTGCAAATAACTGTCTGGAGCTAAGGAACTGGCCTGGGGTAGACATCGACATTTGTTGGCTTGTCAGGGGCATGTTAAATGGTATTCCATTATTATGAAATTGAGTTAAATGGGAAGATACATGTCTCCCCTCTGCACTTGTGTACCCATTCCCACTTGAGGCGCCCCGTTCATGGTCCGGCAAACCATACCTCTGTCAATTGTGCATGGGATTCTCACGCCGTTCCCACGCTCGATGACGTTATCACTGGGCAACTTTGATTATGTCAAGGTGCTGACAGCAATTAGGCAATTCTCTTGGGGATGGATGGTTACCGGCTTGGGCTAGAGGGGTAGGCAAACTGAAATCCCTCCTTGTCGCATCTGGGGGGAATCACTGGTCCCGTTTTGCACGCACCTCTGCGGACAGGTATAAAAGTCGTGAATTTGGGTACCTGCTTATCTTCCTCTCCAAGACGACAGCCCAGCACACAACAGCAGCAGCGACAGCAGCAATTGCAACTAAGAACTTTGCGACGCTGTGAATCTGTCCACAACTCTTGGAGATGGAGAAATTTGCGGTCAACACCATCCCACTATTGGGACTTCTGTCCTATCTACCGCCTATGGTAGAACCGTACGCCACATCTGTGGCTTTAGCGCCCTCTTTAGAGGTGCTCAACGCGGAGGCAAGACCGAAGGAACCTGCCAGGAGACGAGACCCCCCTGCACCTAGGCGCCTCGGTGACAATTTCGCGCCGACCCCGCAACCACCGCAGCTTACCCCTCATATTCCCGAGTCATCCCAATTTGCCTCTCAGGCACAGGCGAGGCTCCATTGACGCACTGACACTATGGGGACAACGAAACAACCTTCCCGACCCCGTCATCGACCGTCTCCGGTCGGAGGGCTTCCGCTCTGTGCAGCAGATTTGTAGGCTACGGCCCTCCGACCTACCTAGACTTAACCTGCCACTTGCAGACGAAATGACTCTTCGGGACATTATAAGCACAGATAGAGTGGCCTCAAAACCAGTTGACCTCACCCAAACGCTTCATCATGACCTTATCAACGGAGCCAGCGAGGACCAACCCCATGATGACCAGACGCAAGCAACACCACTCTCACACGACGCGCGCCTCTTCTTGGCGTGCGGAGGTAAGCAGGCTCCAAATTCATTTCATGACACATGTGATTTTGTTCCTGGGGTGCTGTGCCAGCGGGATACGGTTGTCCTGCATGGTTCCGAGGGGAGGGTGTTTTATGAAGCCGGTCCAAAAAAGCCGAAACTGGAATCCATCACTCCCCATCAATGGTGTGCCGCTATTTGCCGGATTCTGTATCAACTCATTAAGGATGAGGTATTAAAAGGGTCGGGGGTTGCCAATTATCTTGGTTACACGGTAAAAATTGCACAATTGGCAGAGACGTATGCTTGCACTTCTGTACTTCAGTACGACAAGCAATACCATGAGCTTCAGTCTCACATCAAATTCGACTGGAGAGCAGATTGCACCCATCTTAACCAGATCATTTTGAAGGAGAAAACCCATACCGCACCCTTCCCAAAGCGTCCTCATCCCGTGTCAAGCATTCCCACCGATCCCGCAACTTAAGTGGAAGTGTGCCTTAACTACAACCGGGCAAAATGCAAATTTTGGGCAGGGTGTCGCTTCTCACTACGCTATTTGGGCTCGGGAACTCGAGTCCGATCCTGGCCGGGAATTCCTGCTAACAGGCATCAAAGATGGGTTTCACATTATAGTCACAAACCACCACTTAGTTGATGTAGAAACAAACAATAACTCAGCTACCTCGAAAGATTCTCGCGAAATGGTCGAGGCGCAACTATTATCAGAACTTGCTGAAGGCCACTACATTGAAGCTGCCTCTAAACCGACGATAGTCAGTGCAATAGGCGCCATACCTAAAGCAGACAGCAATAAGGTACGGCTCATTCACGACTGCAGCCGCCCAGTCAATCACGCAGTCAATGATTACGCTGGATAATGCTACTAAATTATTAAGCCCAAATGCGTTTATGGCAAAAGTAGATCTCTCTAACGCCTACCAATCTGTCCGTATCCACCCGAGTAATTACTCAGCTACGGGTCTAAAATGGCAATTTCATCATCAGCCAGGACCTGTATATTTGACTGACACTCGTCTTCCCTTTGGCGCGTCAAAAAGCCCTTTCATTTTCAATTCGCTAACTCAAAGTGTACGGCGCATGATGGCATCACGCGGTTTTCATGGTATCGTCGTGTACCTTGACGATTTCTTGATCATAGAAAAGTCCTTTTCGGAATGTAAAAGCGCCCTGAGTACCTTAATAGCCTTATTGCACAAATTGAATTTCAAAATTAACTGGTCGAAAGTTAACGGGCCTTCGCAAACTTTGACCTTCTTAAGGATTGAGATAAATACCAATTCAATGATGTTGTCTCTCCCACAGCGCAAATTGCAAGACCTATCAGCGCTGCTAGGCACCTTCAGCAGCCGCACTCGCGCAACACGCACCCAGCTTCAAAGCTTAGCGGGTAAACTGTCATGGGCATCGCAGGTCGTACGGGGAGGCAGAACTTTTCTCCGACGCATACTGGATACTATGCATGCAATTCGCAGGCCTTCCCACAAGGTCAAACTTACTCAATCTTTCCACCAATACATGCATTGGTGGCGCACGTTCTTACGTTCAATGGCACGCTCGTCTGCGCGGTAGAAAAACCAATAACAGAGGTTCACGTGAATGCGTGCCAGCATGGCTCGGGTATAGCCTACCTGAACGACTGGCAGTACACGCATTGGTCAACTGACTGGCCACGTGCGCTCAGTCTACTTATTAATTACAAAGAAGCCTTGTCATTTGTTATAGCAGCTCGGCGATGGGGCCATATCTGGTCCAATCACAGGGTGATCATTCACACGGATAATATGACTGCCATGGCAGTCATTAAATATATATGTATATATATGTATGTATATATATATGTATATATACATGTATATATATCTATATATATATTTATATATATTTATTTATTTATATATCTATATATATATGTATATTTATATCTATGTATATATATATATATATCTCTCTGTATATATATATGTATATATATATATATATGTATGTATATATATATATATGGTATATATGTATATTTACATATATCTGTGTATATATATATATGTAAATATATGAATATATATATATATATATATATCTATATATATATCTATATATATATATATATATATATCTATCTGTATATATCTCTATACCTACATATATATAATTATATATATATATACGTATATAAAACACACACACACTTATAGGTTTGGCCTACTTAGAGTTGGCACATGCGCCAACGGCATGTCTTCCAACGACAAGCCTGGACGACCAGCAATACGGTACCAACAATATACCACAAACAATACTATCTCTAAAAAAAATATATATGATATATATATATATATATATATATATATATATATATATATATATATATATATATATGTATTATATATATACATATATTTATTTTTATATTTATATATATATGTGTATATGTATATTTATATATATATATGTATGTATATATGTATATATATGTATGTATACAAATATGTATACATATATATATATATATATTTTATTATATATCTATGTATATATATATTTATATATATGTATATATATATATATATATGTATATATATATATATATGTATGTACATATATATATATATGTATATATATATGTATATATGTATATATACATATATGTGTGTCTATATATATATGTGTATATATATAAATATATATATATCTATATATATATATATATATATCTATATATACAGATATGTATATATATATATGTATATATATATCTATGTATATATATATATTTCTATATATATATATATATATATATTTATATGTATATATATATATATATTTATATATATATATATACGTATATAAACACACGCACTTATAAATATTCACATATATATGCTATTTATAGATAGCTGCTCGGCGCCCGGAAGCTTGGCATCGGAAACCGTGTGTATACATATATATATATATATATATATATATATATATATATATATATATATATATATATATATATATATATATATATATATATATATATATATATATATGTGTGTGTATGCGTGTTTACGTATATATACCCGCTTTGATTGCACCGGGACATCCAGTGCACACTGTCGCTGAGACATAAAGACAGTATATACACGGACCGATAATAGCTGGTAACGCGCACTATTATAAGATTACAAGCTGCTGCCGCTTAGATGTTTTGACATGACCCCTAAACCAAGTCAATACACCGCGAAAGCGATGAATGCTGCCGCTGATTGATTATGTAAGCTTTGGCCTGTTTTGACATGACCCCCTACCCAAGTCAATGCAAACCCAGCCAAGGCCTTTGGTCGATTACGTAAGATTTGGCCTACTTAAACACGAACTGCTGTTAGCCTGCCGCTAAGCTGCTGCAGTAGAAAACCTTGAAACTAATCATCCTTTTTACTGTTTTTTGTTACTGTGAATGCTAAAAATACTGTTACAATCATTATCACGAGGCCAAGTTCTATGTACTGACAAAATTTCATGTCCGTAAATACAGCCGTTTCAGAGATATCAGCGAGGAGAGAAGTCGTAGCAAAAATCGCGATAGGTACCCTAAAATACATGTCATTATACAAAGTACAAAAGGTGAAAATAAGTATTTTTTTCGCCTATTCCATGCTACGATAATTGCTTGTTACAACCATATAATTCATATGTTCGTAACCGCAGTAGTTATGGAGGAGATAGTTACAGAAAATGGGGGAAAAAATCGACGAAAAATCCATCCCATAAGCCTCCAACACTGCGCATGCGCGTCAAATTGGATCGCCAGTTGTGTCTCAACTTGATCTATCATTCCCCAAAATTTCATGTTGATATGTTTAACCGTTCCGGAGAAAAGCCCGAAAAACCTTGACTGGAGAAAAAAAAAAAAAAAAAAAAAAAAAAAAAAAAAAATACTGGCTAAACCAATATGTCTTCCAACTGTCGTTGGAAGACATAATAAAGGCACATGCAAAAATCGCCTAGTAATGGCCGCCCTTCGCGAACTATTCTGGATTTCGGCCCAGAATAATTTTGAAAAAAAAGCTGTATATATCCCAGGCAAGTTGAATATCCTTAGTGACACCATCTCACGCTTACCCCAGACGGGCATGCTCAGTCAGCTGTATTCTCGTTCATACACAGGGGCTTGTCCTACCTCCTTACACCTCTTCCTCCAGTCATTGCCTTCCCACTTCTCTAACATAACCCTGCCGGTTCTGTCTACACAGATAGCCGTATTACAACGTTGGAGAGACAAATGGATGCAGACATATCGCACTACCGGTCGCGGGCTTTCTCAGATAGTACCAAAAAGACATACTTCTCCCATTTAAAGAGATACCTGAACTTCTGTGCTATATTTAGTTACTCCCCTGTCCCAGCCTCGCAAGTTGCTCTAACTAGATACGTTGCTCACCTGGTTACTGACCTATCACCCGCTTCTATCAACCAATACCTAAACATCGTGCGTCTGTTGCACTTGGAAGCTGGTTTGCCCAACCAGATCGATGATAATTGGGGCCTTTCGTCTCTGCTAAAGGGAATAGCATGATCTAAAGGCTTGTCCGTAAAGCGTAAGCTGCCGATCACACCAGACATTCTTCTCTTAGTGTGGACTTCACTAACACACACGACATCGTGTTCTAGGCAGCCTGTGTTACACTTTTCTTTTCTTTCCTTCGAAAGTCAAACGCGGGCCCATCATTGCACAAACCGCCCAATCCTGGCCAAATTCTCTGTCGCAAAGATGTAACTTCGTACCATCGAACCCCCATTCAGGCCTAGTTCTATCCATCCGATGGTCAAAAACTATCCAAGAATGTATCCTGCTGTTGCTTTCTCTGTTCTCTGGCAAAAAAGTAGCTCTGTGTACAAACCTATACATGTGTATGTCGGCCGCTGTGTTGGCGGCGTTGGGGATTCCCCTGTTGGCTGGCTGTGGTGTTGCATGTGATTCGGTAGCCTTGCAGTGAGTTTGATATATATATATATATATATATATATATATATATATATATATATATATATATATATATATATAGATAGATATATATATATATATATATAGAGATACATATATATATAGATATATATCTAGAGATATCTATATATAGATATCTCTAAATCTCTCTCTATCTATAGATATATATATATCTCTATATATCCATCTACATATGTATATCTAGAGGGAGAGAGAGTATCTCTCTCTGTATGTCTCTCTATCTCTGTCTATAGAGAGAGAGAGGGAGAGAGAGATGGGATCTAGAGATCTAGAGGAAGATAGACAGAGGGATCTCTGAGATATGGGAGAGACACACACACTCAGATATCTCTAGATATATAGAGAGATATAGATCTCTCTCTCTCTCTCTCTCTATATAGAGAGATCTCTCTCTCTCTCTCTCTCTCTCTCTCTATCTCTCTCTCTCTCTCTCTCTCTCTCTCTCTCTCTCTATATATCTCTCTCTCTATCTATCTCTATATATATATATATATATATATATCTCTCTCTCTCTCTCTCTCTATCTCTCTATATATCTCTCTATCTATCTATATATATATCTATATACCGTTCCCCGCTGCGCCAGAAGCCCAAGATTATATACTACTAGGCTTCTTCCTGGGAGTACTCCGTGTCATTACAAACCTTTACACTCTCCCTGTCTCCTTCTCTCTCTGTTGCCTCCAGCCCCACCCCCTACAATGGATCTCGAATGTATTATCATCACTCACGCCACAATCAAAGCTACTGGTATATATATATACCTAATTTTCGAGCCGCAAAGATACCAGTTAGCTTTCGCCAACATGTTGATGCATGGTGTGCACTATTGAATGATTATCATTATACGGACATCGCCTTATGTGATTTACTTCGTTTTGGATTTCCTGAAAATTACACTGCCTCCAGACCACCCAACGTGCCTCACCAACCACGCTTTAGCTATACGCTACGCTACACACAGCTACATCACCACTGAGATCGCGAAAGATGCTAATACACGGATTTTCTTACGAGTCCTTACGGATCGCCAACTCGTAGTCATTCGCAAGCATCCTTAAATAGCTCGTTGGTATCCGTTAATAGCTCGTCACATCCGTGAGAAGAGAGGTAAATTTTTTGACATGTCAAAGATTTTCTTGCGATTGTTTACGGATTACATTTTCCGTAAATAACTCGTTAATAGCTTGTAACAATCCGTAAGTATCGTAAACCGGTCACAACAACACGTAGCCCTCCGTAAACTACTCGAAAGAATCCGTAAATGTCTCGTTAACAATTTGTCAGCATCAACTCTTAGAAAGTTCTTGTAGCCAGCAGAGTCTTCTCGATTCAGCTCATGCAGGAGATGATCATACTGCCAAAAGAGGGTCCTGCGGGCCAGCCAGGTCCTGCGGACCAGCCAGGTCCTGCACCAAAATCTTCTGCGAGCTGGACGCCTTCTCCGCCTCGGCCGAGGAATATCTATTTGCTGCTATGCATCTTCCTCTTTCCTCTAAGCTAGTAGAAGGAGCAATTGTAGAAATCGTTGATATAACTGCAATCTTTTTCTCTCATATGCCATGTTGTCTCGCTGGATGTCAGTTGTCGAATGATGATACATAGAGAATTGCGCATTTTTTTGCCAACAACATAAGGACTCGTAAATACTCGTAACTAACTCGCAACTATTCGTAACAACACGTTAACAGGTCGTAATTTACACTTAAAAGCGTAGATGAAACGTAGCATTCCGTAATATACTCGTTACAATCCATAAAAAGCCCGTAAAATGTCGTAACTTGCTCGTATTTATCCGTCGTTATTCGGAACAAATCGTAGATGTTTGCCATAAATACATCGTAATAACTCGTAATAAACCGTAAATGGCTCTTAATTACTCGTTACCACTCTTAAATTGCTCATAAAAGTGGCCAAATCGTAAGGATTCGTGTACTTTTACGATTTGTGTCATACGTAAGGATTCGTAAGAAAAATCCGTGTATGTGAAGGGGGTATAACCCATTATCTTCTATTTTAACGGTTTCTCCTCTTCAAACTGTAGAAGAGAATGCCTCAGCAGACCGCCGTGTGGTAGTGGATTTGAGTTATCCACCTACACGCTCTGTTAATGATGGCATACCAAAGGACTCTTAATTGACAACTTTCATCTCACATACCCCACAGTTGATGATTTAGTATGACAGGTACATTTACATGGTAAGGGCTGTATGCTCTTTAAATATGACCTATCAAGGGCCTACAAACAATTGTTTATTGACCCAGCGGATATTTATTATACAGGCATCTCTTGGAGGGGACTTCTCTTTATAGATATCACCTTTTCTTTCGGCCTTCGTTCTGCTGCGTTAAATTGCCAGCGCATGTTGTGTGCAGTCGCCTTTCTCTACCAAGCCTTACACGGCTAGGACTTAATTAACTATCTGGATGATTTTGGTTGTGTCATAACACAAGCGCAGCCGCTGACGCTTATCACAAGTTAATTGTGATGATTAGAGATAATTTGGGACTACAACTGAACTTTGATAAATGTTGCCCACCTGCAACCCGCATGGTATTTTTAGGCATAGAGATTGATACTGTTGACATGGTTATACGCATTTCAGCTCACAAATTGCGAGCTGCTAAAACTGAACTCCTGAAGTGTCTAAGCAAACAATATGCCTCTCTCCGTTCATTACAGTCGCTGCTTGGTGTATTGATTCATCTAGCTAAAGTAATCCGACCTGGTCGCCGCTTTGCAGCTAGAATAATCGGGGAAATAAAACAGAAGGATTTGGCCGTGGAATTGGATGCTGAGTTCCGGCTGGACATTCGTTGAGAAATACAACTCATGCTCGTTGTTACAAGATTCTCACTGGTCGCAACCGCATGCACTTCTACTTGGTTTTGAAATTAGTATCTTTTTGTCGTTTGTTATTTTGTTCTATCATTCGCGCCACGTTATCTGTTAACTTATCCCTCTTTCCATTCTCTCTCCTCCCTACTTTTGACCGGTTCCCTTGGCTAGCCTTCCTGGTCATTTGCTTTTCGCTGTTCTTACATCTGAATTCCTTTCTCGTACATCTAGCATTGTATAGCGTTTGTTTGTATAGCATTGTATACCTGTTCTTGTAATCACATAATTATTATGTGATTTTTGTTTGTGCGTTCTGTTTATCTCGTGTATTGCTACTCGAGTACATATGATTCATTGTGTTATCTTGTCTACACCTCACTGTACTTGGGTCCTCCGAGGTACTGTGATATCTGAAGGCAAAACCATTTACAGTAAAATTATCGCTGTGAAACAATTTAAATAACACTACTTGGCTCGAAATAACAATGTCGAAACTATAACATTCAGAAAAGGTTGCGCTGAGCGTCTAACGGCTTGGTTAGAATGCAACGGTATTGTCCGGCATGCAGGGAAAGGGAGACGACCAACGTTCATCTATATCTGGGGTGAGTAATACATGTACTATTTACATAATAATGTTTAGTTAAATCACCTCAGGGTAGATTGAGGGCTGCCATCACGACTCAAGGCTCCAACCATGCAGTGACGATATAGCCTGCTGTGGGAATATTCCCTACCTATATGACAGGTCAGACTCGATTCTGCTACTAGTAACATGTAAGCTAATACCACCTTGTAAAGTCTGACATGTACAAGGTGACCTTGTATATGACCTTCTGGTAACAGTTAAAATCTACCTGCTAGAATGTATTATGTCAAACGAGTGCATGATCGGGTTAGGGTGCTTGATATTTTCAAGTATAGGAAACGTGCAAATTGTTCATGTAGCCTCTTTCATGTATCGAGTAGCTTATCACTAGGAGAGATGAGGGCTTAGATGAGGAGAAATATTATGTACAGTCACGGTTGGCCTCTTACCTTCTGGAGGGTTTCCCTTTCACAGTAGCAGCTGCGGTTGATAATTGTGTGAATGATACGTTGTATATATCAGAAAGTGATGGGAAATCTTATATATGTCACGTACTGAAATTCGTCTTCACTCTCGTTCAAGATATGTTATCATTTTATTAGTGTGTATGAAGAGGATTCGTGCTACTTTGTCGATCACCGATATCCAGGCATCGATGAGGTAGTGGACATCACTTGGCCTCACGCCATGAGGACGGATATAAATAGGACGTTCATCATCATCTGAAAACTCACTCACCTCTGACGTCGACACGAATCAATCAAGTGTAGTGTAGTCAGCTACACAGGGACCTTATAAATTTGGACTTAGTGGAAATTTGTGTGCGGACAAACGACGTTAATATTTACTGTTTTGGACAATAAAGAAAAACCCTGTGTAACTTATTTTATTTTATCCACTATAAGACGGGGAGTACCATTGCCCCGCCGGACTCAAACTTCTGAATCAAAGTGACTTGAAAAGCTAGCTGAACTAGAAGCTATAACTTTTCAACTGGCGACCCGAACGAGACCAAAGTAGAAGAAAAACTGCAAGCAACGAAATCATGGATGCCGCACAATTCTGCGAATACACTCAAGGGCTCATAGATATAGAGTCACGAGCGATCCAAGAACGCGCACAACGTGAAGAGAGAGATGAGTATCGTAATCGAACAAGGGCTACCGCAAAACGACATCACGAGTGCATTAAGGAACAGACACGCCGTGTGACTACTTGTGATGGGTCATCTCCGTTAGCAGTCCGTGAATGGATTGCAGAGGTAGAGCTGGCAATTCCCTTGGTAGGACACATAGCTGGAGCTGTCATACAAGTCGCTTCTGGGAGTGTCTCGGGAGCCTTTCGCAAAGAACTAGAACGTTTCCTGGTAAATCAAGCAGATAGAGATGCTACGCCATGGACAGAACTACGCGATCATCTGCGGGTATCATTTCTCTCCATTAACGAAAATGACCAATTACGCAACGAAGTGGAGCAGATTCACCAATCATCATACGAAACAGCCGAAAGCTTTAATCAAAGATTTAGGGAAGCTTCAGATGCCGCTCATCCTGCCCCTCGCAATGCCGACCAGAATAGGATCCTTCTCCGCGCCTATGCTCGCGGCCTCCAGGACAGTAGGTTAGTTAAAGGCTTACTCGAATGTGGTCCTGTTGATAATCTACCAGAAGCTATGGCGCGGGTATCAAACTATGCGAGCGCTAAAGACGCATACGAGCGTCTTGGAAGAAGCGAAGAACCGATGGAAGTAGGGATGATACGACGGGCCATGGAAGGCGCTGCTACCTCGAATGATCAAGTAATGAATCAAATGCAAGAACTCAGCAATCGCATGGAACGAATGTCCACAAAACTAGCGAAATTAGAAGTACACTCCACAATCCCACGAGCCACTGTACACCCCGGAGCTGGTGCAAGGCAGCATCGCCCCAGCCCATCCTGGACTCCCGATGGCCAACCCATCTGCTTTGAGTGCAAACGGCCTGGTCACATGGGGAAACAATGCCTTGTACGACAGAGAACAACCAACTCTAATAAGCCGTCAACCAAACGTTTTCCTGTACCGCCAAAAAACTCGCAGAGCACGTCGCGTCAGTAAGGGATGGCAGAGCAATGGTAACATTGAGTGTACATGGAGTTCGGTGCAAAGCACTCATTAATACTGGAGCTTCATGTTCATTGTTACGTCGCGACGTGTTTGATTGATAAATACTAACTACAACCAATAGAACTAATTTTGTTAAAAGTGCGCCGGATGTGCGTTCTCTTACCGGGGAGAAAATTCATGTGTTTGGACAAACTGAGATCATGGTAGACAAGGCAAAACCGGTGAACTTTTTAATTGTTTCTGAAATGCCCCATGAGTGTATTTTGGGGGATGATTCATTTCAGAAAGGATTCGGAGTGATTAACTATCCAAAAGAGGAGTTGAATTGGTATGGTAACTGCTGGCCACTACACAGACATGAACGTAATCGTGATTTTGCAAGCGTTGGAATGACACTGCCTAAAGTTGGTAACGATATATTCTCCCAACTGATAAAGGAAAATGAAGATGTATTCTCTGACAAGACAGAAACGAATGGTTACTGTAACCTTATACCTATGAAGATCAATACTACTGGACCTCCTCTCAAACAAGCCGCCTATAGAACAGCTCTCCCGAAACGACGGATTGTCGATGACTGCATCGACGAAATGCAGCGAGATGGTGTGATAAGACCTAGCATGTCACCCTGGGCCTCGCCGATCACTCTCGTACCCAAGAAAGATGGCACAACAAGATTCTGTGTAGACTATCGGAAACTGAACAGCATCACAGTAAAAGATCAATATCCCCTGCCCCTTATCCACGACGTCTTTGATCAAGTCGGAGGTAGTGTTATATTTAGTTATATTGACCTTAAAGCCGGTTATCATCAAATTCCCGTTGCTAACGAAGACATCCCTAAAACTGCATTCCGTTGCCACCGCGGCTTATACGAATTTACTCGCATGCCATTTGGACTGACAAATGCACCAGCAGTGTTTCAGCGAACGATGGATTTCGTATTAGAAGGATTGATTGGGAACTGTGCGATGGTCTATCTGGATGACATAGTGGTTTATTCACGAAGTGAGAAAGAACATCTACAACATCTAGCGAGCGTTTTTGACAGATTACGTCAATCGGGACTTAAATTGAAACCATCTAAGTGTGCATTCGGGTTGGCGGAAATAAAATTGCTTGGCTATATGGTCAACGCACAAGGCATTCAAACGGATCCAGAAAAAGTATCTGCTATTGCTCATCTACAACCTCCAGAAAACGTGAAAGAAGTACGCTCCTTCCTGGGAATGACCGGATACTACCGTCAGTGCATGAAAGATTATGTTAGAGTTGCAGAACCGCTTGTTCGTCTGACACGCAAAGGTGAGAAGTTTGACTTTGGCCCCAAGCAGCGAGAAAGTTTTGAGGAGCTAAAAGCTTTGCTGACGTCCTCTTCTGTAATGGCTCACCCACGGATTGATGCCCCATACAAATTGTATACTGACGCATGTGATTATGCTATTGGTGCCATTCTAGTCCAAACGGATGATAAATGTACGGAACGAGTAATTCAATACGTATCACACCAACTCTGCGGCTCACAATTGCGTTGGGCTACCATAGAGAAGGAAGCATATGCGGTTATCTACTTGCGGCCTTACCTGTGGGGAGCCGTATTTACTATATACACGGATCACAAACCATTAACATCTATATTCTTGAAAGAAATGAAGAATACGAAAATTCAACGATGGGCCGTTATGATTGCCGAGTTTGGAGCCCCAATAAAATACCATGAAGGTAGGAATAATGTACGCGCAGACATGCTTTCCCGCATTCGTCCCTCGACGGAAGTCGCGAGCATGGATGTGGACGAATGGATTGACCCAGATGCCTTCCCGGATGATGCCTGCGATGAACGGCTACCAATATTACATGACGGCATCGATCTGGAAACTGTAAAGACGGAACAACAAAAAGTATACTCTAAATTATTCAGGGAAGTAGATAATGAAGATTCCCCATGCACTGTGCTTAAGGGAGTACTATACTCAATAAGAAACCTACCCCAACTAGTGCTGTTTACCTCCGTCTAGTACTCCCACCCACATACCAACAAGATATCATTCAGCGTGCCCACAAAGAAGTTGGTCACATGGCCACACATAAAACTCTTAATCGTGTACGAGAAGCCTATGTTTGGCCTAGAATGAGGAATGCAGTACAAGAATGTTTCAATTGCTGTGCCACTTGCAGAGCTCACGTCAACCGTGCAGAAAAATTGCCAATAGGAACAATGCCGATTGCCGTATATCCTACTCAGATTGTGGGTATGGACCTTATTGGACCATTTGCAAGATCCGTTAATGACCATCGTTATGTCTTAACCATCATAGATCACTGTTCAGGTTGGGCTGAAGCTTATCCAATCCCTAACAAGAGCAATAAATCTGTATGGGATGCATTTGCCAACCAATTCCTACCGAGATTTGGTTTTCCAGAGATTGTGATTACTGATCAGGGTCAGGAATTTAATGCTAACGACTTCCGGACCTGGCTGAGAGATATTGGAGTTGACCATCGTCGAACTACCCCACTGCACCCACAAAGTAATGGTAAGACTGAGAGGCTGAATCGAACGTTAAAAGAAATGTTGGCCAGACTAGTAAATAACCACAGCACGGAATGGGAAAGCCGACTGGCTGACGCACTGCTCGCATACCGAAATGCTGTCAGCACTGTCACAGGCCACACGCCCTATTATATGATGTACGGTAGACGTGCTCGAGTGCCCTTTACCAAGGCCCTTACCACCCAACTCACAAGTACCTTCGGTAATCGACTTGATGATTTGAGCCAATGCCTCCAACAGGCTAAAGTACTCACAGAACACAGCCGATTACATAACAGGGAAAGACTTCAGAGACGTGCTACCGCTAACGAAATCCATATAGGGGATACGGTTATAGTGCGAGCGAATGAACCCCTCACTCACACTTCAAAGTGGGACCCTCAGTATCAAGTGACTCGAGTTAGAGATCAAGTAGTCTGGATACGCCACCAGACTACCGGGAAGACACGTGTGGTGAACCGAAGCAAGATAAAACTTGTCGATCCAAATATAGTCTGGGATGAAGTTCGCCCTCGACCAATCAGAAATTCACGCAGGTCAGCCGTCCCTATCTGCCCCGCCAACTCCGCCCCTGATAACGCACTGCCCTCAGGAATAAATACACCCTCAATTACAGTAAAACCGCCACAGCATATCATAGTAGAGGAACGGGATCAAGGTGACCCACGAGCGTCAATAGCAAAGAAGAGACGAAAGGTATCAATCGGAGACAAACAGCAAAAACGCATCTCAACAAACTTTTTATAATTTACGGAAGAGACACTTATCTTCGACACCTTCAGCTTCAGCTCAGAAGAAAGCAAGAGTCGAAGCAATATGCTGTGTATACGGATTCTTCTCGTAGTGAAGTTCTTATCTGCCTATGTGGCTCAAGCTGCCAGTACAGTTGACATCCATGGAGTCCCCGACGGAATACTAGTGACCGGAGGAAGAGGCTTGCGTGGTCAGGTAGCGCAGTGGAATGTAGTGGTTTCTTTGGATGGGCCCCCAAAGTTATCAAAATGGCGCTCTCTGATCACCCAGATCCGCGACTCCATGGGTTCTTACCATCTGGATATGATTAGTTCTAATGGAAGTATTCCCTCCTGGGAGTACAGAATCTCGGCTTTGGAAGACTTACCCCGCACCCGTTCTAGACGAGGATTATTTAACTTTGTTGGCGAGATCAGTAAGTCCTTGTTTGGCACGGCTAATGCAGAGGACGTTGAACAATGTAAAAGAGCCGTACAACAAGCCAGAAGTGAAAGGCAGGCAATTTCCCACTTTATAAATCATTTGGTTACTGTTGTAAATCAGTCTTACCACGATGTCAGAGACAACCGGAGACAAATCGCTGAATTGAAAGAATTTATTGGAGATGTTACAGCGCAGCTGGACCGTCTTGTTACTGTGGCTGAAGAAAATAAAGCGAAAATACAAGCTATGGAGGCTTCGTTGCATTTGGAACGTGTATTGACTATGATGGAACTTTATAAAGACGCGTATTTACGTATGCATGATAAATATATGCGTCAACGAGCTTCCCTCGAGCTGGGACGTTTAACTGAGGAGCTCCTTCCTCCTGAGGAACTACAACACATCTTACGATCCGACAGTCATCGGTATGGTTCCGTATCCGAATTGACATGGTATTATGAACACGTGGAAATTCAACCCATATGGGGAGAAGATGATTCTCTTATCTACAGCGCCAAGCTTCCCTTAGTCAGCTCTACAGAATATCTCTTCTATAATATTCATACTTGGCCTCTTCCTTACAACATCCGGATACTCTGCACAATTAGAAAAAAATTGGAGAAGTAGGACTCGACACCATTGGGGGAGGCATGTTTCGCCCTCATTCCTGTTTAGGACGAGAACCAGTAGTGTGCCGTACCGGGCCAGTGTATGATGATACGCAAATGTTGTGTGCACGTGGGCTACTGACAGGCGACCGACACAAACAAGGTACTTGCGGTGTTACTCTGAGGAAGACAGCAGCTACCACACAGCTTACCGAAATCCAACACGGCGAATACATCATTGTCACTTGGGGTGAAGAATATTCCATCATGTGCCCTGGTGAAAATGAAATGAAAGGTTTGCTGACAGAAGGTGTCCACCGTGTTGTTGCAAGATGACTTTGTCAACGACTCACTTCGTTTCCATGAATTTCATATTCCGATGTTTGGTATAACGGTTATGTTACTTCTTATGCTTGCTATATTTGTGGCCTCAGTGTTCATGTACCGAAGGCATCTTAAAGCTAAGAAGTCTGTTGACGTTACCACTAACGAGGGCGAACGTAGCGAACTTGTACGCTTACGTGTAGAAGAGTTGAATTCTACTTCACCTAATGTCGAACCAATCGAATGTGAAGTTGTCTGATTAACGTTCTACTGAGAAGAATAGCTATATTCCATATAACTTGTTTTGGGTAGCCTGGTTAGTTGCTTATGTATATATGTAATTGAATGTTGGGTGATGGTATTACTAGTTTTGGCGAGGTTATCCTTTGTAATCAAAGAGGTTATCAACATAATTGCTAACGATAGAACAATCTTTTGACATAGTTGCAGTTAGCTGCAGAATGTTGTTCAAGGAGTAATATTTTCAATTGTTGGATAGTTTACACTATGTGCAAAAAGCTCATGTCATAACTTTATCGATCAATTAGTGTATAAGTTTAAAAATATTGTTTAAACTAGAGAGAGGGGGACGAATGTAAAGTCTGACATGTACAAGGTGACCTTGTATATGACCTTCTGGTAACAGTTAAAATCTACCTGCTAGAATGTATTATGTAAGTTGTCAAACGAGTGCATGATCGGGTTAGGGTGCTTGATATTTACTAGTATAGGAAACGGGCCAATTCTTCATGTAGCCTCTTTCATGTATCGAGTGGCTTATCACTAGGAGAGATGAGGGCTTAGATGAAGAGAAATATTATGTACAGTCACGGTTGGCCTCTTACCTTCTGGAGGGTTTCCCTTTCACAGTAGCGGCTGCGGTTGATAATTGTGTGAACGACACGTTGTATATATCAGAAAGTGATGGGAAATCTTATATATGTCACTTACTGAAATTCGTCTTCACTCTCGTTCAAGAGAAGTTATCATTTTATTAGTAGTGTGGATGAAGAGGATTCGTGCTATTTTGTCGATCACCGATATCCAGGCATCGATGAGGTAGTGGACATCACTTGGCCTCACGCCATGAGGACGGATATAAATAGGACGATCATCATCATCTCGGGGCTCACTCACCTCTGACGTCGACACGAATCAATCAAGTGTAGTGTAGTCAGCTACACAGGGACCTTATAAATTTGGATTTAGTGGAAATTTGTGTGCGGACACACAACGTTAAAATTTACTGTTTTGGACAATAAAGAAAAACCCTGTGTAACTTATTTTATTTTATCCACTATAAGACGGGGAGTACCATTGCCCCGCCGGACTCAAACTTCTGAATCAAAGTGACTTGAAAAGCTAGCTGAACTATAAGCTATAACTTTTCAACCTGTTGCATGAGCCCGCTGCCTTGTGGGAACGCCTAGTTATAGACAAAGACTAGGCGACCTAACCCAGATAGAAAAGGCGAAACAGTGGCAGCAGACTGGATCGAAAAAAGACTATGGTGGATGACTCCTTCGAGAACAACAGCATCACATCATCTGTGGACAGAAATGGACACAATGCGGTACGCGACAGGCCTCGCCTCGTATGTACCAAGATGACAAACTCGGCACCAACAGAAAATGTCTTGGAAGAGCAACTGTAGTTTACCAGTCTGCATTAGCTCTTTCGAACTAAGTACAGGTAGTGCTGCATGCACTCCCTCTTAGTTCTGGCGTCCAACGGTATCTAGCCTGCGTAATTCAACGGAATGATCCCAAGTTACCGTGTTTTATCAAGTTTTATCTAATCAAATAAACTCACCAAACATTTATCGGAACAGAGGTTGATTTCAGCAACAGAAGTATCCTGTGAATTAGTATTTTGGCCTAAAACACACCAAGCTGTAATATCTGGGCCTTTTCACTGACAAATTCAGAGGCATCGGAAGTTTACACCAATAGTTGCAGGGGCACTCTGGGATACCGTCCTCCAGGCTTGTATTTCGGAAGGGAATATCCGCGGTAAACTTGGAAAGTTATCGAAAATATAATTTTCCGCAGACAATTGGAATTATCATGAACCGAACTAAATAATAACTTTCGACACTGATCGCCTGAAACTCGTCAGAAAATGCATATTTCGTGGAAAAAGTGGTGAGTTCTGTATGCATCGACAACAAAATTTTGGTTTTACTGTTGGACCGACAAGGTGATAAATAGAACCTGACGTTGGTCTATTGGGTTAGTCTGCATGGGTGTTCCGCCAAGGACAGTTTGCTAACGGTGGGAGAGTTGTTTAGCTCTATGCCTGAGCGTTTGCCATCCAGAAGGTCCGTCAGCCCTGGACCAATGGGATTCCAGGTCGAATCCCCTCTTATTTCTTGTCTAGGGTAGGGTGAGATAAATGCAACACGAATCATGGACACATAAATGGACACACAGGAACAGACATATGCGGCTTCGAAGAGTGTATTGGTTGATTTGGGCGAGATACTCACAACGCAGAAGGACAGCACCTGCTAGAGATGTGCAGCCTGAATGGTTGGATTGTAGCAGAAAAAAAGCAGCCTGTTGTACACCTACTAAAGCGGAGGAAGACGAACTCAGATCGACTTGATCATCGTGCGGAAGTATGTGATGGATACGAACGTGATCCAGAGTGAGACTGTGGCTCAGCAGCACCAACCTGGGATGGCTACATTGAAGCCCAAGAGCTTTACTGAGAAAGAGCTGTGTTCGAACGAGACCAGAATACGACGTAGGAAGATGGCGGGAACAGTGGCAGACAGATATCGAAGTGAGGTACTAAAGAAAGCACCGAGTGTGGAGGAAGTGAGGACAGCTGAAGAGGAGTAGGGCATTTTTTAAATGCATTGGTACAGACGGCAAAAGAAATGTGTTGTAGAGCGAAGTATGGTAAGATTCCATGTAGAGAAGAGTGGTGGTTGACAGACAACGTTCAGAAAGCAATCGAATGGAAACGTGTGGTTAGGAAGGAAATGGAACTGAAACCATCTGTAGGAGCAAGGCTTGACTATAAGCCGACCAAGTAAGCAGATAAGATACACACGCGAAAGAAGGAGCGCAGGACGACATGTACCAGGAACTGACCGAACAGTCTATTTTAGCAAGAAAGAAAAGAAAGCACAGGAAGACAAGGCTGCTTCACCAATCATCATCAACATCGATGGAGATCTGCAGGTGGAGTGTCAGGCGGTTAAAGATAGGTGGCGAGAGTATTACGACATCATGCTCAACGAGGAGAACCAGTTTACAGCCGACCTACCGACAGCAGCACCTGTTGATGATTCTCAGGAGGAAATCACCCGGACAGAAGTTAAGACAGCGATAAGCCAGATGAAGAGGGATGAAACAGCAGGACCAGATGAGATCACACTGGTACTTGCTCTAGGAGAGAGGGACCACGTGGCTTCATAGAGTGTTGGCACCAATATGGAGAGATAAGCGAATCCCAGATGACTGGCAAGAATCCACATTGGTTCCGATCTTCAAGAACAAAGGTAACATCGACGAATGCGGCAACTTCAGGGGAATCAAGCTACTCTCTCAAATGATGAAGTGCTTGGAAAGAATACTGAATGCCAGAATTCTGAAGATTGTTGATCTGCAGCTAGGCGAGGAGCAGTTCGGTTTCAGGAAGGGAAATGGAACAACAGATGCGATATTCATAGTACGACGATATAGCTACTGGGCGTTCTAAGACATAGAAAAGGCATGCGACAAGATCAACAGAGGGTTGATACCATCAATCTTGCGGCTATACGGAACTCATAACCATGGTGATGGCTTTGTACAGAACTCCGAGTACTTGAATGAGAACGTGCTTCGGCACTACAAAGAGGTTTGATGTTTAGGCGGGATTAGACCAGGGAGTCCTCTAATATTCATCGTACTGCTAGACTACATCAGCAAGCAGTGTACAGTGGCCAGGGGGCAGAACGTTGTCTACACTGATGACATTATAATTGGAGCCAACGCAGCAGAGCAGTTCTAGCATGCAGTAGACAGGTGGTTCATAGGCTAATAGCACACGGCATGAAGATGAGCGGAGCAAAGATAGAGATGATTTTGGTATCACGAGGTCAGACAGCCCTACAACTTGATGTCTGCGTAGATTGCCAATAACTTAAGCAAACCCCGGCGTTTAAGTGCCTAGGCAGCTGACTACACGAAAATGGACTTAATGGAGTGATAGGAAGAGAGGTGCACGCTAGACTACAAGGGTCCGGAAACGCTTAGAGGAATGTGAGTGGAGTGATCTATGACAGAAGATTGCCTATGAAGTGAAAGGCGCAGGCCTACAGGACGACGGTGCGACCAGTGGTGCTATATGGAACGGAGACGTGGGCAGTGAAAGAAGAGCACATGAAGAAGTTGGAAGTTGTGGATATGCGCTGCATGTGAGCCATCATGTCTGAAAGGGAAAAACTGACTGATGATGATAATGATTATGAAGATGTTGATTATGATGATGATGCTTCTGGTAACATGAACGACGGTGGTGTAACCAGCATCGTTTCCCGCACAAACGCAAAATAAGTACGAAACTACAAGGTCATAAGTTCTCTCATCACCCACTTCCTAAACCCGGTTTAAGTTTTTCCTCATCCCGAGGTCACATAAGTGGCCAGTCTTCCCTCATGCCGTAGTCAGACTTTCCTCATCCCGAGGTCAGTCTTATCTCATCCTGAGGTCTGTCTTCTTTTACCATTAGGTCGGCTCTCCCTCATCCCGAGGTCAGCCTTCCATCATCCCGAGGTCAGCCTTCCCTAATCAAGAAGCCAGCTCTATCTCATCCCGAGTTCTGACTTCCCTTATTCCGAGGTTAGTCTTTCCTCATCCTGCGGATGCTCTTTCCAGATGACTGTCTACTTTTATCTAGAAGTTTTCCCTAATCACCAGGTCGACCCTACTTTATCCAGATGTTGGCCCTCCATCATCCCGAGGTCAACCTTACCTCATCCCGAGGTCAGTCTTCCCTTTATCTCTAACTCAGCCTTATCTTATCACGAGGTCAGCCTTTCTTGATCTAGTGGTCAACCTTTCCTTGTTGAATTGATAGTGGTCAGCCTTCCCCCAAAGTCAGACGTCCCTCATCCTGAGGTTAGTCTTCCGTAATCATGAGATCGGCTCTCCCTTGCCCCGAGGTCACCCTTCCCTAATCTAGAGGTCAATCTTCCCTCATCTCGAAGTCAGTCTTATCTTATCCAAGTTCAATTTTCCGTCATTCCGGGAAATATGAGCAGAGAAGTCTTGCCTGAACAATTATCTCTCCTGACCGCACATCCTCTCTGGCCTGACCATACACCCTCTCTGGCCTGACCATACACATCTTGTCGTCCAATTACAAAAACAATACATCTTCTCAATGACTCATTTCCCGTTGTGCTGATGGTAAGTCATAGTGTTATGGAAGAATGTGAACACAATCGGTTTGTCTTGTGTGAGCGAATTATTTTATTAAGTATTTTACATCCCAACCAAACATTTAGTTAATTGAACCGATAAAAGTTATCAGTGTCTTGGTAATATATGTAACGTTAATATAAATGACCATCTTATGAGGACAAAGACATAGCACACCTTGGTTAATGGGTTATAATGCGTCACAATTAATGCAATGCAACGTTCAAAATAAGATTCATTTAGCGAAAGCAAAAATCAAAGAAATTCCAATAATGCTATCAAGTTTTGTTTCTTTCTAAGCTGTGTACGGTGTCAGAATGATCATATGGAAAACTCGTATAAAGTATATGCATGTTATTGTTGTAGACCATGATTCGTGTTGCATATAGCTTCATTAAATGCTACAGATCAACATTGTTATTTTATATATGCACACTATGCAAGGATTTTAACGTGTCTTGTATGACGCTCTGAAAATCACGCGAAAATACACATATATCGACACACATACCCCGCGGAAAAGCACTTGTAAACAGGTGAGTTATTGTAAGTCAGTGTGTTAGTTGCATAATTAGAATTCTGAAAAGAATTCATTTTGATCGCCATAAGTGAGGTAAGCGGCGGAAGCGGGAGCCTCGTCAACATGAAAAACGACTGCGGGGTTTCCCATCGTTTGGGGCATAGGGGCTATCGGCACAGGCACTGGAATCGGCACATCTTGGATAATGTCGTGGTGGTGGTGGTGGAGAACTTTGGGTTCGGCGGGTGGTTCTACATGTTTTACTGCAGGCACACGTGGCCTCCTGCAAAGGAAAACTATTCGTCAATCTCCGAATGATTCAATGCAACGACGTCTTGCTTCGTTATGCTGCTGTAGAAAGCAAGAGGTGATTTGCTTTACGTTCTAGTCATTGCTTAAGGCTTTACCTAGGTGTTTTACACCAACCCAGACAACACCACAGTAGTATGAACAGGACTCCAATAGGCATGGCTACCCACAAGGCAATCAAATCATCACGTTCTTGGGCTGAAAGTCATTACAAACTCAGTTTACAACGGTAATCGTCTATCCCACTTAATACACAGATTAACTCTGGTCCTTGTAAAATCAAATTCCATAAGTAGGATTTAATTAATGATGTGTGGTATCAAAATACCTAGATAGATTTCACATCTGGTACCATCGAATTCACGAGGACATCTGCATCTCGGGATCTGTTCTTTGATAGTGCAAGTCCCGCCGTTGTGGCAAAAGTCGTGACACATATCTGCAGAGAAACACCAGGGACATGCATGGCACAATTATGTCTTCATAGGTTGTCATATTTCTATGCCAAATATGGATGTGTGTATTACAAACAAAGTAGTATACCATGACAGACACTTTCGACTGGTCCGTATTTCCCCAACCCCTCAGTGATATAACCATCGGGGCAAGGAAGACATTCATACAAAAAGTCTTCAGGCTGGTAGTAATCCTTTGGGCAATGTATACACTCGCCAATCCGCTCATTGTACATGTAGCCGTTATCGCACTTGAGATCTAGTGATCGACCAATAAAGTTATCTGTCAATTCCATTATGAATGATCCAACAAAACTAGGCGTATGAGTTGTGAAAACAGTTTGTATAGACAATGACTGTTATATTACCAATAATCGCATATGAAAAAAGTAACAACAACTCAGTAGTGGAGACATAATTTCAGATTCAGTATGGGATTCTTTTTAAATGATCATTTCTGGTTACCTAAACTAAGGATGAATTCTGTTTGATTGCGACACAGGATAATGTTACTTTCGCCCAAAAAACGACCACCAGCAGCTAGTATTTGTAATTCCCGGTTCAGAACGGTCTCTGGATCTTCATTCATGCGGTTAAATACCGCTTCGAATGTGACATACGTGTCGGGGCTGCAAGCACAATAAACGCTTCAAAGCTTTGCAATGTTGTGAAATTTATAATTCATGGTCTTAAAGGTGCGACTGATGTAATAGGGACAAAAAGCTAAGTGAAAACTTCGCATTCGCATGTTGTATCCAGATGCGTATGGCGTCAGCTATATAGAATTACAAACATTGGCAACATGGTGTTTACAGGAACCTACACTATGCTTCGTGCATGAAGGCCGCCTATGAAAATACTCGCAACGGCTGCATTGGAATCGATCCATGTTTGTATCTATCAACATGAACAGATAAGCAAAATGCATACATGAGAGTGAGTAATCACGAAATCAAATCATAATTACAAATGCAATAAAATAGGTCAGAGATTATTTACATATGAATCATGAATAATTAAATACTATTAAGATAAGCCTTTTGGAGCTCACCGCCATCATTATTAAAGTAGGGAAAACTTTCATCCGCTGAATCTTATCACCATAGTCGGGTCTCCATTTAGCTATTCCACTTTCAATGCATAACTTGACGACAACACGGGTATTAACTGTTCCTAAAACAACCAAATGTAGCACACTGGTTGGATTAATTGAGTAAATATGTAACATCTTTCATTCATTTGTAGGGTCCTTTTCCATATACATTCGATCAGTTCAAAATCAAGATATCCTAGGCGAAATGACTGAATAGTACATTTGACACCCAAAGTTGGAACGTCCCATATGTATCGTTGCATTACAGATAAACAGACGACTATATTCGCATATTTTAATACATGCAATATGGAGAGGGGAATGGGAATATATAGGTTCATTGCAACTTACTATCGAAACACTGGTCAGGTCTTGTCGATGCCAATTCTCTTGTGGTATTGCTTCCAGAACAGCTCTCACATTCTCGAGCAAACGATTGATTGCTCTCCTTTGAAAACAAGATGATGATTATGCAGCGCTATCCGTTATCTCAAAACCACTAAGTTTTCAAACTGAGAGTGCGAAGGAGAGAGTGCCAAAAACATTTGAACTTATGCTAATCAGAGAATTACCTTATACGTTCCTATTGGACACTCTTGACATTTATCATTGGGCAATAGATAGTAACCGGCCTCGCAAGTCTCTGCAAATGACACGAACAGAAATATTGATTTCATCATCTAAAGGGCTATGAGAAGCACATATGTACACAGGCTGTATTTCACTTTGTGACCTAGGAGATTAGTGTCTATCAACACACAGAATAATGTTACAAGATAGGTAAATGATCGATTACACAAGGTTTGATGGGAACAGGTTCATATACTTATTGCCAAGTAGACCTCTGACATAGAACTCTAACCAGGCAGTGTACGTTGTTGTGAAGTTTTCTGCTTACCGCTGCAGTCTGATGCTCTGTCAGCACCGACGTTCATTGTCCTGGTCATGTTCTCACATGGCTCGCATTGATCCATGTCCTCTTCTCTATAAGAGTCCAGCGGACAATACTCACAAGTACCAGCACTGCCCATCTGTCTTCCAGGCGAACACTTAGCTGTGTACAAATAAGGGGGGTGGGATTTTGGTGAAACAAATGTTATTACTAATACAGATATGATTCTAGTCTTTCTTTATTGAACATTTAATATATTTGGATGTGAATGATATGGATGAAATTTGTCGGATAATTTAGCTTTTGATGTCAATCACGGTACTCACTGACATTACAGTGACTCTCATCGATTGAGGCGACACCTACGGTAGAGGTATCTAGTGGACATCGCGTGCAGTTATCCATACCTGGCCCGCGGTATTCACCAACAGGACAAGGCGTGCAAATAATCGACGGCGGCACCATTTGGTAACCATAATCACATATTGCTGCAAAGACAGGTTACTATTGTGTATATGGTTACACTTGGACAACTTGTGTTCGTCATGTTGTCTAGTAGATTGTAATTATTACCAATGCAACCGAAAGGACTTGTTGCAGTCGTTGTGGCCGTTGTATAATTAGGCGGGCACATATGGCAATGGTCCTGTCCAATATATTCTTGGTATTTCCCGTAACCACAAGGCACACACATAGAGCCTTCTAAGCGGTTTCCAGCGGTACAGTTGGCTGAAAGGATAGGGATTAATCGAGGATGACAAACACATTGGTTGACAAAGGGTATATGGGCATTTACCAAACCTTTCCAATGCTTAATTTTGTGCATAACCACGATAAGATCAGTTTTACTTACGCATACAAAGGCCCACGTCGTCGGCACCGACACTTTTCGTTGTGGAGCCTGTTAGACAGGGCTTACAGCTATACTGTCCAGCCACGTCTTGGTAAGTTCCACGAGCACAGTACATGCAGCTGGTGGTTGGTGTATCATAATATGTTCCTTTGGGACATTCCACTAAAACGCATACGGTATAATATATATATATATATATATATATATATATATATATATATATATATATATATATATATATATATGTATATATATATATATATATATAATATATATATATATATATATATATATATATATATATATTCTTACGTTTATATGAATATACTATATATACCAAAAATACCTATATATACGTTTATAATTAAATAAATATAAATACAAAAAATATATAAATCTATATATATATACAGTTGATAATATATATAAAATATTTATGTTATATATATCATAAATATACATAAATATATATGCACACATTTACATATGCATATATATATGCATATATCTATATATATTCTATATATATATATATATATATATATATATATATATATATATATATATATATATATCTCTATATAGTTTCACCCACTTATAGTATGTGAGTGTGTTCGTGGTGGTATATCTGCGTGTAAATTGTTTCACCGTCCCTTTCTTAGCGACAACACTGAACAAGGCTCCTACCACAGCAATCTCCATTAGGCGCATACGGAGCAGTGCATTCCACCTCGCAATTGACTTCCACATTCTGGATCTGATCACCTCCTAGGACATCCTGATAAGAACAATGCCCCATGATAACAACACAATGTCCACACAATCAATATCTTTGCTTTGGACGTAATCTGGATAAAGACATGAAGTAAGTTGGTTAATAAATGGTCAACTTACGTCTAAATTGAAACGTTTAGTAGTGAACAATAAGTAATTAATGTACTCCTCGGTGTTTTCAATATCTGGACAATCTGGTACCCAATCATCCCTGTTGGCAAAGGATGACGTGAAATCAACAGAGCCGCATTGAAAACGAACGGGGCTGTATGAAGCAAATCTATTATCACATTGTGTGAGGCACTGAACATCAACTGGTAAATACTAACCTATCACATGTCACGCCAGGTGCTTCTATACTGACACCAGTGTTTCTCTCGGCAGTAATAGCAACTTCAAGCATGGATGTGGGAAACAGGACTAGCAAAATGGGCCCTAGATAATTTTGGACCAATGCGATTTGAACTGAAGCTTGCATCGAGGCGAGATGGTATTCCCAGCTCATTCTTAATATTGTTTTGGAACATTCAGCTTCTGAAGAAAAATCATGACGTTTGGATGAGTGCTATAAATTGTTTGTACATGACTGTGGAATAAAGGGCTGTTTGAATGGTAAACTCACTGCCACACGGTGGATACGTAAAAGTATTCTCCACATCGAAGTGATCGTACCGCCCAAGTGCTCCACATGTAGAAATATTAGGAGATGGCCATACAAAATCATAGCCGCTTCCGCATTTAGGCATGCAAGAGCTGTATACGTCACCCGAAGTACAGACGGAACTTCCAGTAATTGGTTCTGCTGGCTTTTCACACCCACCCACTAAACAATACAGAAGGTAGAACAACATTAGTAAACCAAGCAGTATTATTTCTATGGTATTATCCCATAGAAGGGGTCATGGTCATTGTGGGATAGATGTTTGTTGACACTTGATTGACCACTGGAACAAACCTCCAAGCAAATGACTTTGATCAAATTATTGCTAGGTAGAGGTCAGCAGTAGATAATAATTTGGATGATTTTGAAATAGAAATATATGATAACTGATTATAGTCTTACCACTATTGTTAAGTGGAATATGTATTCTGTATGGGCCACACGACATCGATTTCGTCGTGGCTATATTTCGTTAACCACCTTGGTAATAAATATTATTACGACGAATCAA
>CM067347.1:24723456-24785956 GCA_034190875.2 Urechis unicinctus
ACAAGTTATGCTCAAAAATCTTTATAAGATGACATATTTTATGTTATAACTATTATTGATGGAATTCAGTTTATTGCTTTCATGGAAATAAATATTACTGTGATGCATTAAAAGTTTACAAAAGGAACAAAGCTGGTGCTCATGGCAGTGTTGATCATTATACTAACCGTCCATACATTCACACGCTGTAATATCAAACGTACAGTTGGTATCGATCGCACCAGTGCTACTGCAAACAAAATGATCACAACCTGCAAGTCAGAAACAACAATGCTATGTTATTGTACCAGCTAACATAAGGACCGCAAACCACGTTTGATTTCCATACAAACAACTGAACTATGAAATAGAGAATGACTACCACTGGAATAATCCACGCTGTCGCTTTCGTTAAATGACCCCATGTTAGTTGTATATGGCATAGTGGCAGCATATTGGGTGCAGTTCGTCTCGTTATTGTAAGATCCATGTGAGAATAAAATGTTGCGGATGGACACAATTCTTTATAAGAAACAATCATAACTTAATGTTACGACAAAATATACAGCCATATGAACTTGTAAATATACGGCTTGCTATCATGGATATACCCCGTCCTGGTGGACCGAACTTGGTTGGATTAACAGCAAGAATTCTCATTACACAAATATAAACAGCTGGGAAAGGAATAATAAAGGTGTGATTGACAGTGCCATAACACAAACCGCAACAACATTCAGACACGATGAAAGAGCCACTGGTCGGTAATCCATTGATCGTTGCCGGGCATCCTTCGTCCTCCATATACGTGCAAGTTAGTAACGTATCAAGATCAGTTCTCTGGTCGACAGTATGTTGTGAAGTCGCACAGGAGGGAACGATTGCGACAATAATACATATGGCCCGCTGACGAAGTATGATTTCTGTTGGAAAAGATTCAATATAGATGGAACAAATTGAATAATAGATTGCCAGACACAGATGTATCAACATACCGTTATCGTGGGATCATTATTGGCAACTGCGCCACATTCGATCGTGTAGTCATTCCCCAAGTCATTCGAGCAACGCATTGCAAACACGCTAGCAAGATTATTTAATTCTGTCATGACGCTCGCTAAAACTGCGGGTAACTCGCCCCTATTAGTGTAATTAGCGATAATGCCTTTGTACGAAAACGAATGTGAAAGCAGAAAAGATCTTCAAAGTCATAAATAATCTTAATAATAGCATTAAAAGTAAACTGTTACAGAAGTAGACAGTGCGATGTGCACTGTGGACTGTTTGATGTAAACAGTAAATTGTTAGATTTGGACAATAGACTGTGTGATGCGGCGAGCAATAGTCTGTGATCAGCGGTCAATGGACATGGGCAGTAGACTGTGCAATGTAGACAGTCGACTGTGTGTTTGGACAACAGGACGTGTGAAGTACAATTTGAGATGCGCACAAAGGACTATGTAATTATGTAGAGCAGATTGTGTGCTGTGGACAGAAGATTGTGACAAGTGGTAAATAAACGTGGACAGTATGTGCTGTGGACAAAAGACTGAGTGGTGCGGACAGTAGACATCATAATGTGGACAGTAACCTATGTGATGTGAACAGTCGACTGCGTGATGTGGACTGTAGACGGTGTAAAGTAGACAGTGTACTGTGTGATGTGAACAGTCGACTGCGAGATGCGGACTGTAGACGGTGTAAAGTAGACAGTGTACTGTGTGATGTGGACAGTCGAAAAAGTGAAGAAAAAATGTGTGATATTGGGAGTAGAATACGGGATGTGTACAGAGACAATGTGATGTGAACAGTAGACTAGGTCCATCACATGCCTGCCCAATCGTTTGGTAATACTTTTTGCCACCTGCCTGGAGATATACCACTTCTGGCTCCATTTTCCCTCGGGATAGAGCATTCATTGCTCTGGGGAGATATGTAGGCTGCCAGACGGCAGAATTGAAGTGGACGAGTCTGTAGCCGTCCCCGTTGCATTGCTGCTGATGCAAAATTCATGAAGCTCATAAAATGCCGAATCTGCCTGCAACTCGTTGGGCTGGCCCGAGCCAAGAGGCAGACGACTGACCGGTCATATTCTTTTCTTTTTCCGGCGGGAGATGATCCTAGGGAGTCCAAATGATTTCCAGGAATTTCCAACACTGACTGCGAACTAGCTCAGATTTCTCAAGGTTGAGAAGGAAACCGAGCCTTCATAACCACGCCTATGCGAATCAGCCAGTCGCCTAGGAAGATTGCCGGACGAATCCTCCATTGCCTGCTAAATAGTAGAACTGGTTTGGCTTGCCGGGTGAAGGATTTTGGAGTCGAGGAGAGCTCAAAGGGGAGCATATTGAAATGATAGACATTTTTCTTGTGCATAAACTTAAGCATCATTCAACGTGAATGACCAAGGTACATATAGATAGGCATCTTAAAGATCTATCAAGATGTACAGGCTGGTCATGTGACAGGATCGCTTATTTATGTAACGGTTTTGCAGCCTCAAGTCGAATACTGCACTTGCTACCCGTCCTTTCTTTAAATCGGGGAACAACCTTGCCCAATTGGCGCTGCCTCTATTGCGTTCTTCCTCAGTAACTTGCATACCTCCTCGTTCGGGCGTAACAGAAGCCCACCGGAGTCACTGTCAGTATTGCACTGAGCATCAACTTTTTAAACCTCGCCAAGTAACCTTAACTAGTGCCGTTTGTGGGTTTGTTAACTTGGCGAATTCGAATTTGCCGAGTAATGTTGGTTAGTCGCGTTTGAAGGTTTGCTGGTTATGCATTTTTCGGGCACGCGATAGAGGTCGCAATTTTCGAAAGTATCTTGGAATTTTTTTTGAGGTCGGCACCAGTAATGCGCAAAAAGCAGAGGTTTTTTTCTTACCTTGACCTCAAACTAAGCTTAAGGTCATCGAATAAATTAAAAACAAGTATCTCCAATATCTCCAATATCTCAGTAGCTCGATCTTTATGAAATTTACACCATTTTTTCGAATAATTAAGTTGCAAACTGCTCGATAAATGTAGTTGTAAAAAATGGAAATTTTTTCCGAGCGCCCCAGGTTGAAACATCGTGGTATCAGTACAAATGTCAAAAAAAGTTTCATGAATATTTTGAGCTCTTATAAAATCGTCAATACTTGTCCGATGGTAAAAAAAAAGGGTAACATGTTCTCTGTGACTGCTTAAGTCACATCCTAATATTTCATGGATGTCAATGTCGTCACTTTCGGTTGCGAAAGCATAAAAATTCCGTGCATAAGAATTCAATTTTAAAACAGAATACATATACTAAGATGCAATGTAATTATAAACTTTTTGGCATTTAAGTTATTGTAAATAATACAATGTTTGAAAAATTCTAGCAGGTCGAAAATTTCTGATAGCCAAAATCTCTCAACTCTTTGATTGTAAGAAAATTCACATTTCTGAAACCTGAATAACATATCAAACTTCTATAATGGATACGTCTTATCAATATATTCATCGTTTTCAAAGTGCATCGAGTTGGGGGTAAAAAATTTTCATGGACATTTTCGAAAACTTTTTTTGTTGCTTATAAAAACGTGATTTACGGTTACGAACGAATCAAAGTAAAAAGAGGCTGAAATCTGAAGTTAACGTGTCGTTTCCCCGTCGCTAATGATCGTATAATAAACTGGTTTTCACTCGAAGAAGGTCCATTCAATTCGGAACAAAGAAAGCTTGAAGTACACTGGGAGTTTTCACTCGTTTGTTAACAGCAGCTTACACATGACGCTGTACAAAGATCGTCGCAAATCTCTGCTCGCCTCACCGGTACAGCCAACCTTGCAACTTGGATATTTTCGAAATTTTGTTTTTACGCTTATGTTTGCTAACTAATTAGTTTAGAATGGTCAGTCAATGTCACGCGGTTTTTCGTATGGAAAAAGTGCCGACGTGATACCATAGGTCACGTGACTAGTGGTGAAAAACGCCGACGTATTTTTCTATAACACGTGGTCAATTGCAGAATCTGTGGTGACCTACTTAGACTAACATACTTACGAGAAACCTATAATAGCCAACACAAAGGGATCTGAAAAGCTCCTATTTGATATTCCTCATGACAGAAACCAATCAGGAACAAATTCGGTTTCATGAGCTTTACAGGGAATACCCAATGTGTCACCATATGACCTAACTGTAACCATTTCTGTAAAATATCTATAACCGGCTCATATTACTTACTTCTCGCAAGTACAGAGTAGCTGTTATGGGTGGACCCAAATACGCTTTCAAATGCTCAATCCACACATGAGATCGAGACTTTCTAGTTACAGTTACCGTAGCCATTATTACTTTGAGCAGTAATTGTGCAGGTTGTAGCATTGGCAGACTACCCCACTCTAAGATACAGATGATTTTCGAACACGTACATATCGCATTCAGCGGCTGTAAAAGCACAAGAAGCATCAATTCCTCGTCACGCAGAGGAAGGATGAAGAAGATATAAATAGCCGTGCTCTGTGAAGTCAATGTAAAACTGTTGACATGTAATAAGTGGATGTGGTAAGACTAACCAGCGCAGGTTGGTCGCAGGGCTCCATGTTAGATCGGACTGGCAAGTTATTCGTGCTGGATGTGGAGGCGAGTACACAGTTGAACCCTCCCGTATCATCGATATTGATGATACGGTTGATATTGATGATGGTATGCCGCCTGTGACTGATGCCATCTGTGGTCTTTGGATCCGGACATGTGTGGGCTGTAATATGACAAACACAGTTTATCAGCGCTATCCAGTGAGTGAGATGTTATAATTTATGATCATGGTTATTGAATTTGTAAACAGAGGGCATGTGGTTACCACAGAGCGTTTATGTAGTCCTAATCGAGGGTCGTTTCCCGTAAACAAGTCTCTTCCACACTTCGCCCCGGCCAAGAGGGCAGCCAATTTATTATCTGCAGTCTGATGTACTTGTTGTTGGTGGAATATAACGATATTTGGTCGAACAGAAATGAAGTGGGTTGAATAGAGCGGACTCATTCTGATTGTTGTTGTAAGCGTCATCTCACGTTTGTGATAAAGACGCATCTTGGTATCTGAATGCACATCAGGCTCGTTAAGCACTTTAACAACAAACATACACTTAGTTCTGACAGGGAATGTCATTACATTTAAAATTCTGCTGGGATTCATTACCGAAGTCATACAGGGCCAAATTAACGACATCGTAAAGGGTTACATTAACGACACCATGCACGGCTGCATTACAAACGTCATATAAGGCTTTATTTTCGACGTCTTAAAGGGCTATATTAACGACGTCAACCAGGGCTGCATCAAAGATGTCTCTCAAAGCCTCCTTGTACGACATCACAATTGACTACAGTAACGACGTCATATAGGGCTAATGTGATAAATACTTTGTGTAATCGTTTAAATTGCACCCTCGCAACAGAGTCCATGAAAATCCCAAAGACCATAAACATTTTAAACTTAGGTATGCGTATATATGTATCCTCACTTCGACATTCGATCAGCATCACAGTTGGAATAATCGAAGAAAGATATCATCGGCATAATCTTGAGAACAAATAGAGCCACCTTACGCTCGCATTCTCCAGGTCCGCCTTGTGCCATCCACATTGGACTCGTAAGAAGCGTTGAATATACCCCTCCGCCTGTGTAGTAACCATGATTACACCTCACATCCACGACAGCACCTACTTCGTAATAAGCCTGCCCGGAACGATGAATTCGTTCCACCTAAACGCCCGTGACATGTAGTTCGGCATCTTGGCACTGCTTAGCTGTAAACACATTTCAAGATGTAAGAAGCGTTGAATATACCCCTCCGCCTGTGTAGTAACCATGATCACACCTCACATCCACGACAGCACCTACTTCGTAATAAGCCTGCCCGGAACGATGAATTCGTTCCACCTAAACGACCGTGACATGTAGTTCGGCATCTTGGCACTGCTTAGCTGTAAACACATTTGAAGATGGAGTTCATGCGTTAAGCGAGTGCTTATATAAGAGTAGCATTCAATGACAGAATTAGGATGCAATCCCGAGCTGTTGTTAATCAGTCACTGATTATGTGACAGAGGAAGGCCAATTCTCCAATTAATTATCTCAGCTGCATTTAATGCTAGCATAATGTATATAGGTGCTTACGAATGCATATATGTCCTATTTGATACACATCTCCCTTCCGATTACCATTTTCGCCCGGCTTCACGTTTTTTTAGTGAACAATTCGTAACAGGTTCGAGCAGTGACAACTATAGCTACTCCCGGTCAAATCGACAAAGTTGCCTCTGGCACACGAGTAATACAGTACATCACATATCTGAAGGTAAAACCATTTGCAGTCAAATTATCACTGTGAAACAATTTGTAAAACACTACTTGGCTCGATTAACAATGTCGAAACTATAACATTTAGAAAAGCTTGCACTGAGCGTCCAGCAGCTTGGTTAGAATGTGTACCATTGCATGTAATGTCATCTGCGTTAAGCTCATAGCCCTCACAAGAGCAGCTGAACCCACCTGGGTAGTTCTGACAAGTGGCAACGGTATTGTCCGGCATGCAGGGAAAGGTAGTCGACGAAAATTGATCTATATCTGGAGTGAGTAATACAAGTACCAATTACATAATGATGTTAAGTCAAATCACCCCAAAGGAAAATCTTTACACCAGGGACCCAGAGAACTCTCTCTATAGATTGAGGGTTGCCATCACGACTCAAGGCTCCAACCATGACGTGGCGATATAGCTTGCTATGTGCATAATCCCTACCTATATGGCAGGTCAGACTCGATTCTGCTACTTGAAACATGTAAGCCAATACTATCCGTTGCATTAACCCGCTGCATTGCGGGAACACCTAAGGATAAGCAAAGACTAGGCGACCTCACCCAGCATCACTTCAGGGATGGACAAAATGTGGTTCGCGGCAGGCCTCGCCTCGCCTCGTTTGCCAGCCAGAAGGTCCAGATTCCCCTCTTATTTTGTGTCTAGAGTAGGCTGAGATAGCTCAAAAAGCGAACCTAAGAGGCAAAGTAAAAAGACCTGCTAACATAAATGATATGCGAGTGGCGACACTAAACGTAACTACGCTGAGAGGAAAAGGGATGGATGTGGCTGAGATGATGATGAGAAGGACGATGGACATTCTCAGCCTGCAGGAGATAGGTTGGACAGGGCAGAGAGCAAGAGAGCTAGGTATGGAATGCAGCATGTGCTACTCGGGCGGAGAGGAGACAAACTCAGATCGACATGATCATCGTGCGGAAGAATGTGATGAAAACGAAGGTCCAGAGTAAGACTGTGGCTCAGCAGCACCAACCTGTGATGGCTACATTGAAGCTCAAGAGCTTTACTGAGAAAGAGCTGTGTTCGAACGAGACCAGAATACGACGCAGGAAGATGGCGGCAACAATGGCAGACAGATATCGAAGTGAGGTACTAAAGAAAGCACCGAGTGTGGAGGAAGTGAGGACAGCGGAAGAGGAGAGGGGCATTTTTTAATGCATTGGTACAGACGGCAAAAGGAGTGTGAGGTAGAATGAAGTATGGTAAGAATCCAAATAGAAAAGAGTGGTGGTTGACAGACAACGTCCAGAAAGCAATCGAATGGAAACGTGTGGTTAGGAAGGGAATGGAACTGAAACCATCTGCAAGAGCAAGGCCTGACTATAAGCTGGCCAAGTCAGCAGAGAAGTGTGTGGGAGCGCAGGACGACTTGTACCAGGAACTGACTGAACAGTCTATTTTAGCAAGAAAGAAAGGAAGCACAGGAAGACAAGGCTGCTTCACCAATCATCATCAACATCGACGGCGATCTGCAGGTGGAGTGTCAGGCGGTAGAAGAGAGGTGGCGAGAGTATTACGACATCATGCTCAGCGAGGAGAACCAGTTTACAGCCGACCTACCGACAGCAGCTGTAGATGATTCTCAGGAGGAAATCACCCGGACAGAAGTTAAGACAGCGATAAACCAGATGAAGAGGGATGAAACAGCAGAACCAGATGAGATCACACTGGTACTTGCTCTAGGAGAGAGGGGCCACGTGGCTTCATAGAGTGTTGGCACCAATATGGAGAGATAAGCGAATCCCAGATGACTGGCAAGAATCCACATTGGTTCCGATCTTCAAGAACAAAGGTAACATCGACGAATGCGGCGACTTCAGGGGAATCAAGCTACTCTCTCAAATGATGAAGTGCTTGGAAAGAATACTGAATGCCAGAATTCTGGAGATTGTTGATCTGCAGCTGGGCGAGGAGCAGTTCGGTTTCAGGAAGGGAAATGGAACAACAGATGCGATATTCATAGTACGACGATATAGCTACTGGGCGTTCTTAGACATAGAAAAGGCATGCGACAAGATCAACAGAGGCATGATACCATCAATCTTGCGGCTATACGGAACTCATAACCATGGTGATGGCTTTGTACAGAACTCCGAGTACTTGAATGAGAACGTGCTTCGGCACTACGAAGAGGTTTGATGTTTAGGCGGGATTACACCAGGGAGTCCTCTAATATTCATCGTACTGCTAGACTACATCAGCAAGCAGTGTACAGTGGCCAGGGGGCAGAACGTTGTCTACACTGATGACATTATAATTGGAGCCAACGCAGCAGAGCAGTTCTAGCATGCAGTAGACAGGTGGTTCATAGGCTAATAGCACACGGAATGAAGATGAGCAGAGCAAAGATAGAGATGATTTTGGTATCACGAGGTCAGACAGCCCTACAACTTGATGTCTGCGTAGATTGCCAATAACTTAAGCAAACCCCGGCGTTTAAGTGCCTAGGCAGCTGACTACACGAAAATGGACTTAATGGAGTGATAGGAAGAGAGGTGCACGCTAGACTACAAGGGTCTGGAAACGCTTAGAGGAATGTGAGTGGAGTGATCTATGACAGAAGATTGCCTATGAAGTGAAAGGCGCAGGCCTACAGGACGACGGTGCGACCAGTGGTGCTATATGGAACGGAGACGTGGGCAGTGAAAGAAGAGCACATGAAGAAGTTGGAAGTTGTGGATATGCACTGCATGTGAGCCATCATGTCTGAAAGGGAAAAACTGATTGATGATGATAATGATTATAAGATGATGATTATGATGATGATGCTTCTGGTAACATGAACGACGGTGGTGTAACCAGCATCGTTTCCCGCACAAACGCAAAATAAGTACCAAACTACAAGGTCATAAGTTCTCTCATCACCCACTTCCTAAACCCGGTTTAAGTTTTTCCTCATCCCGAGGTCACATAAGTGGCCAGTCTTCCCTCATGCCGTAGTCAGACTTTCCTCACCCCGAGGTCAGTCTTATCTCATCCTGAGGTCTGTCTTCTCTTACCATTAGGTCGGCTCTCCCTCATCCCAAGGTCAGCCTTCTATCATCCCGAGGTCAGTCTTCCCTAATCAAGAAGCCAGCTCTATCTCATCCCGAGTTCTGACTTCCCTTATTCCGAGGTTAGTCTTTCCTCATCCTGCGGATACTCTTTCCAGATGACTGTCTACTTTTATCTAGAAGTCAGTTTTCCCTAATCACCAGGTCGACCCTACTTTATCCAGAGGTTGGCCCTTCATCATCCCGAGGTCAACCTTACCTCATCCAGAGGTCAGTCTTCCCTTTATCTCTAACTATCACGAGGTCAGCCTTCCTTGATCTAGAGGTCAACCTTTCCTCGTTGAATTGATAGTGGTCAGCCTTCCCCCATCCCAAAGTCAGACGTCCCTCATCCTGAGGTTAGTCTTCCGTAATCATGAGATCGGCTCTCCCTTGCCCCGAGGTCAGCCTTCCCTAATCTAGAGGTCAATCTTCCCTAATCTCGAAGTCAGTCTTATCTTATCCAAGTTCAATTTTTCCCTCATTCCGAGGTGAGTCTTCCGTCATTCCGGGAAACATGAGCAGAAAGTCTGCCTGAACAATTATCTCTCCTGACCGGACACATCCTCTCTCTGGCCTGACCATACACCCTCTCTGGCCTGACCATACACATCATGTCGTCCGATTACAAAAACAATACATCTTCACAATGACTAATTTCTCGTTGTGCTGATGGCAAATCATAGTGGTTTGTAAGAATGTGAACGCAATCGGGTTATCCTGTGTTAGCGAATTACTTTATTAATTATTTTAAATCCCAAACAAAAATTGAGACAATTGAACCGATAAAAGTTATCAGCGTCTTGGTAATACATGTAACGTTAATATTAATGACCATCTTATAACGACAAAGACATAGCACACCTCGGTTAATGGGTTATAATGCGTAACATTTAATGCAACGTTAAAAGTAGGATTCATTTGGCGGAAGTAAAAATCAAAGAAATTCCAATAATGCTGCCAAGTTATGTTTCGTTTCTTTTTAAGCTGTGTACGGTGTCAAAATGATCACATGGAAAACTTGTATAATGTATATGCATGTTATTGTAGAGAACATAGCTTCATTAAATTCTACAAATCAACCTTGTTATTTTATAAATGCACACCATGCAACGGTTGTAACGTGCCTTGTAAGACGCTCTGAAATCACACGAAACAACACAATATCGACACATTTTTTCCGCGACAAAACACTTGTAAACAGATGAGTTATTGTAAGCCAGTGAGTTAATTAGAATTCTGAAAAGAATTCATTTTGATCGCCAAGAGTTAAGTAAGCGGCGGAAGCGGGAGCCTCGTCAACATGAAAAAACGACTGCGGGGTTTCCCATCGTTTGGGGCATAGGGGCTATCGGCACAGGCACTGGAATCGGCACATCTTGGATAATGTCGTGGTGGTGGTGGTGGAGAACTTTGGGTTCGGCGGGTGGTTCTGCATGTTTTACTGCAGGCACACGTGGCCTCCTGCAAAGGAAAAACATTCGTCAATCTCCAATTTATTCAATGCAACGACGTCTTGCTTCGTTATGCTGCTGTGTAAAGCAAGAGGTGATTTTGTTTTGCGTTCTAGTCGTTGCTTAAGGCTTTACCTGGATGCTTTACACCAACCCAGACAACACCACAGTAGTATGAACAGGACTCCAATAGGCATGGCTACCCACAAGGCAATCAAATCATCACGTTCTTGTGCTGAAAGTCATTACAAACTCAGTTTACAACGGTAATCGTCTATCCCATTTAATACCCAGATTAACTCTGGTCCTTGTAAAATCAAATTCCATAAGTAGGTTTTAATTAATGATGTGTGGTTTCAAAATACCTAGATAGCTTTCACATCTGGTACCATCGAATTCACGAGGACATCTGCATCTCGGGATCTGTTCTTCGATAGTGCAAGTCCCGCCGTTGTGGCAAAAGTCGTGACACATATCTGCAGAGAAACCCCAGGGACATGCATGGCACAATTATGTCTTCATAGGTTGTCATATTTCTATGCCAAATATGGATGTGTGTATTACAAACAAAGTAGTATACCATGACAGACACTTTCGACTGGTCCGTATTTCCCCAACCCCTCAGTGATATAACCATCGGGGCAAGGAAGACATTCATACAAAAAGTCTTCAGGCTGGTAGTAATCCTTTGGGCAAGGCATACAAATGCCAGTCCGCTCATTGTACATGTAGCCGTTATCGCATTCGCCATCTAGTGATCGACCAATACAGTTATCTGTCAATACGATTATGAATGATCCAACAAAACTAGGCGTATGAATTGTGCAAACAGGTTGTAAAGGCAATGGCTGTTATATTATCAAGAATCACATTTGAAAAAAGTAACAACAACTCAGTAGTGGAGACATAATTTCGGATTCAATATGGGATTCTTTTTAAATGATCATTTCTGGTAACCTAAACTAAGGATGAATTCTGTTTGATTGTGACAGAGGATAATGTCACTTTCGCCCAAAAAACGACCACCAGCAGCTAGCATTTGTAATTCCCGGTTCAGAACGGTCTCTGGATCTTCAATCGTGTGGTTAAATATCGCTTCGAATGTGACATACGTGTCGGGGCTGCAAGCACAATTAACGCTTCAAAGCTTTGCAATGTTGTGAAATTTATAATTCATGGTCTTAAAGGTACGTTTGACATAATAGGGACAAAAAGCAAGGTAAAAACTTCGCATTCGCATGTTGTATCCAGATGCATATTGCGTCAGCTGTATAGCATACAAACATTGGCAACATGGTGTATACCGGAACCTACACGATGCTTGTGGCAAGAAGACCACCGATGAAAATATCCGCAACAGCTGTATTGGAATGGATCCATGTTTGTATCTACCAACATGAACATATAAGCGAAATGCATACGAGAGTGAGAGTGAGTAATCACGAAATCAAATCACAATTACAAATGCAATAAAATAAGTCAGAGATTATTTACATATGAATCATGTATAATTAAATACTACTAAGATAAGCTTTATGGAGCTCACCGCCATCATTATTAAAGTAGGGAAAACTTCCATCCGCTGAATCTTATCACCATAGTCGGGTCTCCATTTAGCTATTCCACTTTCAATGCATAACTTGACGACAACACGGGTATTAACTGTTCCCAAAACAACCAAATGTAGTACACTGGCTGGATTAATTGAGTAAATATGTAGCATCTTTCATTTATTTGTAGTGTCCTTTTCCATATACCTTCCATCAGTTCAAAATCAAGATATCCTAGGCGAAATGACTGAATAGTACATTTGACACCCAAGGTTGGAACGTCCCATATGTATCGTTGCATTACAGATTAACAGACGGACTATATTCGCATATTTTAATGCATGCAATATGGAAGGGGGAATGGGAATATGTAGGTTCATTGCAACTTACCATCGAAACACTGGTCAGGACTTGTCGATGCCAATTCTCTTGTGGTTTTGCTTCCAGAACAGCTCTCACATTCTCGAGCAAACGATTGATTGCTCTCCTTTGAAAACAAGATGATGATTATGCAGCGCTATCCGTTATCTCAAAACCACTAAGGTTTCTAACTGAGAGTGCGAAGGAGAGAGTGCCACAAACATTTGAACTTATGCTAATCAGAGAATTACCTTATACGTTCCTATTGGACACTCTTGACATTTATCATTGGGCGATAGATAGTAACCGGCCTCGCAAGTCTCTGCAAATGACACGAACAGAAATATTGATTTCATCATCTAAAGGGCTTAGAGAAGCCCATATGTACACAGGCTGTATTTCACTTTGTGACCTAGGAGATTAGTGTCTATCAACACACAGAATAATGTTACAAGATAGGTAAATGATCGGTTACACAAGGTTTGATGGGAACAAGTTCATATACGTATTGCCAAGTTGACCTCTGACATAGAACTCTAACCAGGCAGTGTACGTTGTTGTGAAGTTTTCTGCTTACCGCTGCAGTTTGATGCTCTGTCAGCACCGACGTTCATTGTCCTGGTCATGTTCTCACATGGCTCGCATCGATCCATGTCCTCTTCTCTATAATAGTCCAGCGGACAATACTCACAAGTACCAGCACTGCCCATCTGTCTTCCAGGTGAACACTTAGCTGTGTACAAATAAGGGGGGTGGGATTTTGGTGAAACAAATGTTATTACTAATACAGATATGATTCTAGTCTTTCTTTATTGAACATTTTAATATATTTGGATGTGAATGATATGGATGAAATTTGTCTGATAATTTAGCTTTTGATATCAATCACGGTACTCACTGACATTACAGTGGCTCTATCGATTGAGGCGACACCTACGGTAGAGGTATCTTGTGGACATCGCGTGCAGTTATTCATACCTGGCCCGCGGTATTCACCAACAGGACAAGGCGTGCAAATAATCGACGGCGGCACCATTTGGTAACCATAATCACATATTGCTGCAAAGACAGGTTACTATTGTGTATATGGTTACACTTGGACAACTTGTGTTCGTCATGTTGTCTAGTAGATTGTAATTATTACCAATGCAACCGAAAGGACTTGTTGCAGTCGTTGTGGCCGTTGTATAATTAGGCGGGCACATATGGCAATGGTCCTGTCCAATATATTCTTGGTATTTCCCGTAACCACAAGGCACACACATAGAGCCATCATAGCGGTATCCGGCGGTACAATTATCTGAAAGCATACGGATTAAACGAAGATGATTGGTTGACAAAGGGTATATGGGCATTTACTAAGCCTTTCCAAAGCTTGATTTTGAGCATAACCACGATAAAATCAGTTTTACTTACCCATGCAAAGGCCCACGTCATAGGCACCGACACTTTTCGTTGTGAAGCCTGTTTGACAGAGTTTACAGCTAAACTGTCCAGGCAGGTCTTGGTACGTTCCACGAGCACAGTGCATGCAGCTGGTGGTTGGTGTATCATAATATGTTCCTTTGGGACATTCCACTAAAACGCATATATATATATATATATATATATATATATATATATATATATATATATATATATATATATATATATATATATATATATATATATATATATATATATATATATATATATATATATATATATATATATATATATATATATATATATATATATATATATATATATATATGAACATGCATTTATAGTATGTGATCTGTGTGTTTAGTGTATCAATTTCCCTATCCAAGGCAAAACAGAGTAAGCGTCCTACCACAGCAATCTCCATTAGGCGCATACGGAGCAGTGCATTCCACCTCGCAATTGACTTCCACATTCTGTATCTGATCACCTCCTAGGACATTCTGATAAGAACAATGTCCAAAAATAACCACACAATGTCCACACGATCAATATCCTTGCTTTAAGGGTAATCTGGATAAAGACATGAAGTAACTTGGTTAATAAATGGTCAACTTACGTCTAAATTGAAACGTTTAGCGGTGAACAATAAGTAATTAATGTACTCCTCGGTGTTGTCAATATCTGGACAATCTGGTACCCAATCATCCCTGTTGGCAAGGAATGATGTGAAATCAACAGAGCCACATTAAAAACGAACGGGGCTGTATGAAGCAAATCGATTATCACATTGTGTGTGTACCACTGAACATCAACTGCTAAAAACTAACTTATCACATGTCACGCCAGGTGCTTCTATACTGACACCAGTGTTTCTCTCGGCAGTAATAGCAACCTCAAGCGTGTATGTGGGAAATAGGACTAGCAAAATGGGCCCTAGATAATTTTGGACCAATGCGATTTGAACTGAAGCTTGATTCGAGGCGAGATGGTATTCCCAGCTCATTCTTAATATTGTTTTGGAACATTCGCTTCTGAAGAAAAATCATGACGTTTGGATGAGTGTTATAAATTGTTTGTACATGACTGTGGAATAAAGGGCTGTTTGAATGGTCAACTCACTGCCACACGGTGGATACGTAAAAGTATTCTCCACATCGAGGTGATCGTACCGCCCAAGTGCTCCACATGTAAAAATATTAGGAGATGGCCATACAAAATCATAGCCGCTCCCGCATTTAGGCATGCAAGAGCTGTATACGTCACCCGAGGTACAGACTGAACTTCCAGTAATTGGTTCTGCTGGCTCTTCACACCCACCCACTAAACAACACAGAAAGTAGATATACATTAGTAAACCAAGCAATATCATTTCTATGGTATTATCCCATAGAAGGGGTCATGGTCATTATGGGATAAATGTTTGTTGACACTTGATTTACCACTGGAAAAAACCTCCAAGCAAATGACTTTGATCAAATTATTGTTAGGTAGAGGTCAGCAGTAGCAATATTGGATGATTTTGAAATGGAAATTTATGACAACTGATCATAGTCTTACCACTATTGTTAAGTGGAATATGTATTCTGTATGGGCCACACGACATCGATTTCGTCGTGGCTATATTTCGTTAACCACCTTGGTAATAAATATTATTAAGACGAATCAAATGTTGAGCCGTAGCGACTTGGAAACTAGTTTCCCAACATATCAACCACGCACTTTTCCCCCAATCATATCCTTACCCCATCCCTACACCCCTTCCTTTAACGCACGCTCACACACACACACACACGCACGCACTCGCACAAACAAACGCACCCTTGCCACACATTTGAACTTCAAAAACTTACGTCTAGCGAAGATGTTAAACTTGCAATCACTTCTGTGTCCGAAATTGTCATAAGCGTTGTATACCACCACTGTGGTACCCGGTCCAAGAAGATCACCTGTTATCAAGGACAAAACGAACATTAGAGGGAAGCTTAGGATTTGATTTGGTAGCTTTCAGTGTTTTAGTCTGTATTCACAATTCATAGTCAACAAAGTGAATTTATTTTAAACAATAGAACCAATGTCATAGTACAACACTGTAATGGTGCTACAGTACAATAGTTGGTGCGACATTACAAGATACACCTTTCGTCTTACTTTGTATGCACAGCTTTATTACTTGGTAAGATATAACACATTACTAGCCATGCACAATGTCATTATTGTGCATGATATCATGTAGTACGTGCGACGCACAATGCCATTATTCTGTGCAATAGCACACTGTACTAGTAACGCACGTTGTCATTCGTCGGTATGAAATCACACTCTACAAATTACTCACAATGTCAATGTTTGCTATAATATCTCAAAGTACTCACCAGGCATGACGTTAGTCTGTAAAGGGTAAGTACTTGTAGGTTTGGTAAAGCTTGCTGTTGCCATTTGAGTATTACTGTCGACCGTAACAGCGATATCGGATGGACAATTTTCGATTGTAGGCAGATCTGGAGTCGAAAAATAAGTTTTGTGGCAAATTATTCTCTTCGCTGATTTTAACTGACTCAACATCTGATCAAATTTCCCCTCCTATGAATCAGTCAAAGAATGACTAACCTTGGCATTGATCGTTCACACTTAAGGTACCGAAAGGACACCTGCTCACGCCGCGATAAGATGGAGTCGTGGTTGGGGCGGTTTCCAAGTTTAAAGCGTCTTGGCGATAATCAAACACGAGACCGTTATCCGCGACATTGGTATCTACATTACCGGCGTTGGTGATGGCTTGAATTTCTAGCTCCGGTAAACATCGGCACCATGCCTGAATTAAGCTCACTGTGCCGAAAAAGTTAGCACTGCCGGCTTTGATAATGAGGCTGCACACATAACAATCCAACCTTGGTTGATTTATACTTAAACATCTCCAGAAATGCTCATGATTTTGCACCGAGTCAGACTACAACCACGCGCAAAACAAAAACACAATTAGGTTGTGTGCCTAAAACTCATCACTTCATATGCAAACAGGAAAGTCAAATAGTGCGTTAAGGAAGCGATGTATTTTGCTTTTCATATAGTAGCTTGTAATATTCATGGTGTGATATACAGCCGGGACATGAAAGGTACAACAGGTATGAAAAAAACGGGTAAGACATGGTGGTTGTAATGATAGTCGGTACCCGTCACCCTATTAGCAGAAATAACAATGCAAGGAATATTAACCCAACAGCATATGTTCGTTATTCACTTACGAATTCCCAAAAGGCGGAGGAACACCATCAATAGTTTTCCTGTACTGAAGGCTGTTCCAAGAGAAACCCTTATTTCAGATGCAGAAATGCATGCAGTGACATATGACCATTCATTGTGATCGGAAATGTCAACGTCAGAATGATAGTTCACGGTAGCTCCACCTTTTAGACCAAATTCGTCCAATTTAAACAATGTTCCCCTGCAAACACCACCACATGGACACATATACATCATATAAAATATCCAAATGGTAGAAAACAGGGCAATATACTTTGTAAATGAATTGGTTTTATCCTTATTCAGAAGGGGTGTTACCTACCCATCATAATCTACTGTGAGGAATGTACCTGGGGAGGAACCTACACCCTCCGTATACTTCACCCAAACACCCACGGTCAACTCCTCGCAACCGCTTATATCAATCGGAACTCTTGATGCAGCTGTCGCACCGCTTAGATGGATATCAAACTGCCTGTTTGTTGCTGAAAACCGTTGGGTATATAATACAATATGACCATTTCTAAAAGTCCAGACAATATGCTAACTGAAATATACCAATGTGCTGCAACATCTCTCTGGGGAAATATCATTTTGACAATGCAATGATACTCTATTCATATGGACTCACGGCACATTTTGCAACAACTTTAAAAAACCAAGAAGCTAAAACAGTTAAGAATTCAATATATGTTAAGAGAGCTCACGTTTGTATCATTGCCAAACAATGCAACATAATAACCGACCTATCCTCATATATACGCCCACTCACGGCAATTGCCAGCATAAAGAAGAGCCATTGAAACAACTTTCGATAAAAACAATCGAGAAGGATGCGGTCTAAAACAGTTAAGAATTCAATAGAATAATGTTAAGAGAGCTCACGTTTGTCACAGCTGGGGCCACCAAATCCATCGGGGCAGACACACACATAATAACCGACCTTATCCTGACACACTCCGTCTCCGCATGACACGCCCATACAATCGTTGATATCGGTCTCACAGTTGAAGCCAGCATAACCTTAAAGATATATAAACTATATATATTCGGATATATATATAAAAAACATAAAAAATATGTATCTCTATATATATATATATATATATATATATATATATATATATATATATATATATATATATATATATATATATATATATATATATATATATCTATATATATCTATATATATATATATATATATATATATATATATATATATATATATATATATATATACAGCTGCGCGTACCTGTCCTGCATTGACAACTGTACGCGCCTAATTCATCTTGGTCGCACGTTCCTCCGTTAAGACACGGATCTGTCTGGCATAAATTCTCGATGCATTCACAACTGTCTCCTTCGTAAACTGCACAGAGCATAAAATGACTATATGACCAACTGGGAGTGGAGAGAACGACATAACTGAACAATTCACATAAGTACTCACTCTTGTATTACAAAGCTGAGAACAACCTACCACACTGCATAACGTTTGCATATAGCGCATAGATTATTTTCATGGTTTAAAATGCTGCGCTCTGTATATAATACATAGCTTTGTAACGCTACGGTATTTTGTACAATGATTTGGTATAGTGATATATATTTCTCCTTGTCGTGATATACACAAGCAACTATGCACCAAATATGTTTATTAATTGCAAACCCGAAAACCCTTTTCATTATCAGATGCAATAAATACGCACATTTCGCACTTAAATATGATGTACGTTATATTTGTCACTTGCACGAGATACGAATTGGTGAGCCTTACGATCAGGACAGATGCACGTAGCCTGCTGCCATAACTGAGTTGCCATACAAACACCACGGACACACGGATCAGCGATGATGCATGTCGAAGGTTGAGTTTCACAGTGTGTACCAAGAATCCCATCCTGGCACCTAATGAGACCATTCGGAAACGAGAGAAGTTAACGCAATACATAAAGCAATCATTCCGTATGGTCATCAATGAGATTAATGTATAGCTAAAGATTTGGTGCATTCTATTACACAATCTTCGAAACGTAATGTTTGATATATGTACAGCATTTCACTCCGCTGATACCCGTAATATCACTTTTAATATATGCATACAATTCTGCGAAGCTTTCCTTAGTGAAATCCCAATACTTAATATTAAAGTTTTAGTTTGTAAGTGGTACTGAGTAAACAGTACAGCAGTTTTTGCACATAACTTCAAATACGCACTTGCAGAAATAGCCACCCAAGACATTGGTGCACGTTCCATCATTCTGACATGGAGTTGAAGCGCAGAGATCCTCCAAGTCCTCACAATCATCCCCTACCCACCCGGCAGCGCATGTGCATGTATACTGATTTACGGTCGGATTACAAGTACCTCCGTGTTGGCATGGACAGCTTGCGCAGAAGTCGATCTCAGTCTGTTTAATATATATTTTGAAATGTACATGGAAATATTACAAAATGACAACACCACAAATAAGACTGGGTAAGACAATGAGACACAACATAACCATCGAGGGATAACAACGAGGCAGGTAAACGCGGATGATAAGGAGCATATACAAGATAAACGCTGTCGAGGCTGGCCATGAGCCAGATGAACGCGATCAAGAACATTATGAATCCGATACACGCTGCAAAGGATGACCATGGGCCAGATAAACGTGAACGAGGATGACCATGGGACGGATGAACAACGCGGTTAAGAACGACCATGGGCCAGATAAACGCGGTCGAGGATATTAATGGGACAATATATTCTTGGCTGAGGATGACAAATTGAACGACCCACCTCACAGTTCTTCCCCGTATATCCAGGCTTACAATTGCACACATGATCTCCGACAAGGTCTTCGCAGTCTATGTGGTTAACGCACATGGTGCAATCATCTGTGTTCGTCTCACAATCCGTACCTTAACATACCAATGGTTTTATAGTCACCATCAACATTCCAAACGCTAAACGGGGAACTATTCCTAGTGTAACTGCTAATACTCGGGTACAACATTGGTCTTACAGAGATCACATCAGCACCGAACGTCCTTGATTTGCTCGTCAACTAATCGTAAATAAACTACAATAACACCACATCGTCATGAAAGCAGATAAAGAGCTTCAAAGTATCCAGTTGAGTTGACACATGCAATCGATTGTGTTGAGCATATTTGACTTAGATGTAAGTTTCGCTTGAATCCCACACTACCCCTTGTGGTCCCCTCTCTGATATAGCTGATCTGGGTCAAGACCTAGTTTGTATTCACCTTCAAATCCATACAAACAAGAGCACGTGTATCCCGTCGGGTTATTCAGGTCTGTGCATGAGCCTCCGTTCTGACATGGATCACTGACGCATTCGTCTGTGTATTGCTGGCAGTGGAATCCCTCGTTACCAGCCAGGCAGTTACAGGTGTAGCTTCCTGACTGCGTCTCACAAGATCCACCATTGACACAGGGATTCGTGTCGCAGTTGTTATCAGGCACACATGTTGTTCCTGACACATTAAAGTTGCCAATTATTAGGATGCAAGGTCGGCCTATACAATAACATAGCAACATCAGCCGCATAACTTCTACTTCAAACCAATCCCTCACTTAATAATAACCGACCCTATCCTGACACGCTTCAGCGCCACATGAGTCCCCCATACAATCGAAGATATCAGCCTCACAGTTGAAGCCAGTATAAACAAGAGAATCATTAAAGCTTCTTCATTTAGCGCCCTATATAATGCGTTTCTCTCTCTCTCTCACCCTTTCACTGTCCTTATGTCTGTCGTCTCTCTCTCTTCTCTCTCTCTCTCTCCCTCTCTCACTCACTCCCTCTTATCTTCTCTCTCATTCTTTCTCTCTAAATTCCATTATCCCTCTCTCTCTTATCTCTCCCTCTTCTCTCTCTCTCTTTTCTTCTCTCTCTCTATTCTCTCTCTCTCTCTATCTATCTCTCATATTCTCTTTATCTATCTCTCTATCTATCTCTATCTCTCCCTCTATCTATCTCTCCTCTCTCTCTCTCTCTCTCTCTCTCTCTCTCTATCTCTGTCTCTATCTCTCTCTCTCTCTCTCTCTCTCTCTCTATCTCTCTCTCTCTCTCTCTCTCTATCTCTCTCTCTCTATCTCTCTCCTCTATCATCTCTATCATCTATCTCTCTCTATCTCTCTCTATCTATCTCTCTATCTATCTATCTCTCTATCTATCTCTCTCTCTCTCTCTCTCTATCTCTCTATCTATCTATCTATCTCTCTATCTATCTCTATCTATCTCTCTATCTATCACTCCCTAACGTTCTCTATTCAGTTCCTGTACTTCGCATTAACAGTTACGCCCAGGGTCAGGTCATGAAGTGCTCACCATCGACTGAGTAAAGATCCAAGCACGCGCACGTTGGGGCGCTTGTCTTGTGATCCGGGTAACACATGCCAGCATCAGAGCAATCAATACTTGCACACATATCATCCGGTGGAATAACACATTGAAACCCCGTGAAGCCATCCACACAAGCACACGAATAATCCAAGCCGGCACCATCCACGCAGGTACCACCGTTAGCGCAAAACACACTTCCGTATCCCGCTGCGCACACATCTAGAACAGCGACAGACAGCAAACTGTAGGCAATGATATCAACGGCCATGAAATCAGCGGGAATAGCAAATGATGCACCACAATAATATAAAATGCATGACAATTGTATTTATATATTCTTGCCGATAAATTTGTGATGTTTTTGAAATGAAGACAATATTCTATATAAATATATGCATCCAATTAATTTAGATATTTAGTATTAAGGATGGCATAGTTACCAATATCCTCAGTGCAGTTGACCCCTATGTACCCAGAGGCACATTTGCATTGATATGACCCGGGGGCCTGGTTGACGCATGCTCCCCCGTTTAGACATGGGTTAGTTGTCGCACATACATCCACCCCAGTAGCGCATCTAGTGAACCACAGCCAGATCAAGACACAAGCTAGATTGCAGGTATTATTTGAAAATAAAAGGCAACCATCATTTTTGAATTGAAATACATGCCCGTCAAAGCCAGATAAATTGATAGACGTATTTTTTTCTACATCATAGAATATACACTGCTCACTGCAAGCTGAGGTGAATGTTATTGTCTAATATTTTGAAAGTTGTATTTTGCTCACTCGGGAGAGTGGACGTAACACACAACTAACATTATTGCATAAAATGGGGAACTAATATCTTTGCATACAATGGGAAAGTTCTCCAGTTTTGACAATACGTCAAGACTATGGGCTGTACCAAGCTAAATGGCTTCCTTGCTCTTGTTAGCCTATACTTAATTGTCAAGGTCGCCAGCTTGACGAATTATAAAGGAGTTGCAAAGTGAAGATAAGCAACTATTAATCAAATTCAATATGTATATCTCGAGAAATGTTATTAGTGATATATGAATTTGAATAAATGGGTAATTTTTTTTAGAAATTTAGGATCGTTGGTAGATCGTAGTTGGCAAAAGACATGGTCCTGTTTAAAAGAATAAGACCGAAAATAATGCGTGGAGGTTTGCAATGAGCAGGGAAGCTGTCAACTAGAGATTATGAAGTTTGCCAGAAGCCATGTAAATTATCAATCACACATTAAAATGCAGTTAACGACTCGGCCAGTATTGGGAAAAGCATTAAGTTAAATTTTCAAATCCAAGGTAAAATCTAGTTATGACAACCAACACTTACGTGTCTCCCTCAAAGATGCCTTCAGGGCAATGGCACCTGTAATCATTCACTAACTCCTCGCAGACCCCATTCGTGCAGGGGCTGGGGTCGCAGTCAGTCAAAATGTCGACACAGTTAGTTCCAGTAGCTACGACACATACAATTGCGCATAAGAGGTTGCAAGATGCTTGTGTTCAAGACAGAAAATAATATTTTTCATGGTGAGATACTTTCCAGTGTCGTCTTCGTTCATTTCTATACCAGAAAGTCGAAGTTGTGCTTTTTAAAAGAGTAAAGTTCAGTAAAGCATTCAAGCATTGTTGCTGAGGTGTGATTTGTCATATAGTTCATATCAAAGATTTGTCCAGCCACCTCCCGTTTCCCAAATGTGATCATAGGGGATAAATAATGAGGGACTCATCCATTTTGTAACATATTGTAACTGGCTACTGAGAAGAAAACTACTTCGTCATACATAACGGGGTATGTCTTTTTGAAAAATAAGTGGAAACAGCAGGTTACAGAAACGGGGACTCACTCCCAGCAGGACAGCTGCATGTATAATTGCCGCCATCTCGAGCACACAACCCCGCCGTTGTAACATGGTTGAGAGATGCATGGGTCAATCCAGAGTTCTTCACATTCCAGGCCGATGTAACCTGGAAACGACGAAGCAACAAGTCATGAGAATGTGCTTAATAACTGTTATTGGTGGAATTCAGTTTATTGCTGTCATGGAAATAAATATTATTGTGATGCATTTAAAGATTACAAAAGGAACGAAGCTGGTGCCAATGCCAGTGTTGATCATTATACTAACCGTCCATACATTCACAAGCTCTAATATCAAACGTACAGTTGGTATCGATCGCACCAGTGCCATTGCAATCAAGGGGATCACAACCTGCAAGTCAGACACAGCAATACTATGTTATTGTGCCAGCTAACATCAACCATAAAAACCGCAAACCACATTTGATTTTCACACACAAGCAACTGAACTATGAAATAGAGAATGATTACCAATGGGATATTCCACGCAGTCGCTTTCGTATAATGACCCCGTGTTAGTCGTATATGGCATAGTGCAGCACATTGCGTGCAGTTCGTAGACCCTGTCTCGTTACTATAAAATCCATGTGGGCATGCTGCACACGGCTCGAATCCACTACACGAGTAGTTCCCTGGAGCACACATGGCTGGAAGCACACAGAAAGTAGGATGAAAGTGAGATAATAGCGCAAAACTTTAAAACCATCACACCGACTCGAGGAGAAAAAAACATCGCATAGTCCAGGATTGATCATCGCATCTACTCCAGGTGTGACCAGGTGTGACCATCCAAAACTCCAGGTGTGACCATCGCACAAACTCAAGTCGTGACCGTCCGTGAGTATAGGGTGTAACTGCACGCCAACGCTAGTGTGTTATTTGGTAAATGTCAACACGTGAGATTTGGGCTCAAGATATGATGATTATTAGGCCAAGAGTATATGTATATTGTATTTTGGAAAATTTTGCTTACTTTCTGATCTAATTTATCGGATGTATTGTACACTGACCTTGACACATAGAAGTGGTGCCACGGCTTGACCCAGATGTTCCTGTGTTGGGATCACACGCATCACTGCTGGTGCTGTTCAACCAATACATATCAGCAGCAATCGTTTCACAAGGTCCAGAAGCGGGCGTACCCTGGATGAGAGGTGCGGCGCACTCATTTTCTGTCGGTAAAAGAGCAGGGAATTATGGATAATAATGCACATAAGATGTATATACTAACACATATAGGTATACACACATATATATATATATATATATATATATATATATATATATATATATATATATATATATATATATATATATATATATATATATATATATATATATATATATATATATATATATATATATATATATATATATATATATATATATATATCGGCAAGGTATATATCTAACCGTAGCAGTAATCTACAGATGTTGCCCCTGAGAATAGGGTAGTCATATTTCCACCACAAGGTGTGCATGATGTGGCATGTTCCGTGTCAGAATACGTGCCAACGGCACATTCAGTGCACTTATCATTTCGTAAAATGTTCCGGGTGGACACAATTCTTTACAACAAACAATCATAACATAATATTACGACAAAATATGCAGCTAAATGAACTTGTAAATATATGGCTTGCTATCATGGATATACCTCACCCTGGTGGACCGAACTTGGTTGTTTTAACAGCAAGAACTCTAATGACACAAATATAATCAACTGGGAAAGGAATATTAAAGTAGTGATCGACAGTGCCATAACACATACCGCAACAACATTCAGACACGATGAAAGAACCACTGGTCGGTAGTCCATTGATCGTTGCCGGGCATCCTTCTTCTTCCATAGACGTGCAAGTTAATAACACAGTAGTGAGTTGAGCTCTCAGGGCGGCAATATGTGGTGAAGTCGTACAGGCGGTAATGATTGCGCCAATAGAACCCAAACAGCTCGCTGTTTGGGTTGCAGATGGCCCGCTGACGGAGTATGATTTCTGTTGAAAAAGAAATAGCTTGATAGGAATCGGCCGTAAAAGTATATTTGGCAATTAGGTTCTATTGATAAAAGATTCCATATCGGTGAAACAAATTGAATAATACATTGCTAGACACAGATGTATCAACATACCGTTATCGTGGATCATTATTGGCAAATGCACCAGCTTCAATCGTGTAGACGCCCCCATAGTCCGCCATGCAACGCGTTGCGAAAACGCCAGCAAGATTGTCTAATTCTGTCATGACGCCCGTTAAATCCGTGGGTAACGCGCCCATATTAGTGAAATTAGCGATAATGCCATTGTAGGAAAACGATGCTGAAATCAGAAAAGTCATAAATAATCTTGATAATGGCATTGAAAGTAAACTGTTACAGAAGTAGACTGTGCGATGTGCACTGTCGACTGTTTGATGTAAACAGTAAACTGTCAGATTTGGACAATAGACTGTGTGATGCGGCGAACAATAGACTGTGATCGATGGACGCGGACAGTAGACTGTGCAGTGTGGACAGTAGACTGTGTGTTTGGAAACTAGACCGTGTGAAGTAGACTTTGAGATGAGCACAAAAGACTGTGTGATTGTGGATAGTAGAGTGTGTGCTGTGGACAAAAGACTGAGTGGTGCGGACAGTAGACTGAATAATGTGGACAGTAAGCTATGTGATGTGAACAGTCGACTGCGTGATGTGGACTGTAGACGGTGTAAAGTAGACAGTGTACTGTGTGATGTGAACAGTCGACTGCGTGATATGGACCGTGTGATGTGGGGAGTGGAATGCGTGTGTGTGACAGTAGACTATGTGATGTGGAGAGACAGTAGACAGTGTGGACAGACCATGTGATGTGGACAGTAGACCATGTGATGTGGACAGTAGACATGTGATGTGGACATGTGATGTGGACAGTAGACCATGTGATGTGGACAGTAGACCATGTGATGTGGACAGTAGACTATGTGATGTGGACAGTAGACTACGTGATGTGGATAGTAGACCATGTGATGTGAACAGTAGACTGCAAGACGCAGACAGTGTGATGAGAGCAGTTCATACCCATGAAATATAATAGTCTATCACGCGTCATATGAACACTGTGTACAGCAGACTCGAGTACAGTCTCTATGGACGTCATTAGATCAATTATCCCGTGTCGGGTATGGCTCTTTTGATATGCTATGATGATGTTGATGAATCTCATACCCCCATGTGAATGCATGAATCTGCCTGCTATTATTGATGAATGAATCTCAAGCACTGAATCTGCCTGCAACTCGTTGTGCTAGCCCGAGCCAAGAGGCCAAGGACTGACTGGTCATATTCTCCTCTGTTTCCGGCGGGAGATGAACCAACACGGCTTAGGGAGTCCTAAATGAGGTCCAAGAAATACCAACGCTGACTGCTCAGATTTCTCGAGGCTGAGAAGGAAACCGAGGCGCTGTATTAACTTCATAACCACACCTATGCGAATCAGCCAGTCACCTAGGTAGATTGTCAGACGAAATCTCCCATTGCCTGCAAGATAGTAGAACTGGTTTGGCTTGCCGGGTGAAGGGTTTTTGGAGTCGAGGAGAGGCCAAAGGGGAGCATCTTGAACTGATAGACTCTTCTCTTGTTCATGAACCTAAGCATCCTCTAATGAGAAGGAACCGATATGGTCTACCGAGATGGTCCAATCTCGGTAGATACAGGACGGACGGATTGGACCACTATGTACAGGCTCGCCATGTGCCAGGATCGTTTATCTATGTAACGGGTTAAGCGGCCTCAAGTTGCATATTGCTCCCCCTCCTTTCTTTAACACGGGAAACAATCTTGCGTAACAACCTTGCCCCATTGGCGCTGCCTCTATCGCGTTCTTCCTTAGTAACTTGTATACCTCCTCGTCCAGGAGGAACAGAAGCCCATCGGAGTCACCCTAAGTATTGCACTTATCATCGACTCTTTTAACTTTGCCAAGTTACCTTGATTGGCGCCGTTTGTGTGTTTGTTAACTTGGCGAATTCGGATTCGCCGAGTAATGTTGGTCTGTAGTGTTTGTAGGTTTGCCAAGCTTTTTTTGGCACATGATAGAGGTCGCAATTTTAAAGGGATTTTTTTTAAAGGCCGGCACCAATAATGCGCAGAACCCAGAAGTTTTATTCTGACCTTGACCTCAAACTAAGCTCAAGGTCATCGACAAAATAAAAACAAATATCTCAAATATCTCAGTAGATAATGGTTCGATCTTTACTAAATTTACACAGTTTTGTACATTAACTCCGTCTTAAATGGTCGTATCATAGTAATTTGTTCAATCGCGGGTAGCCCATTCTATTCTCGACAAAAACATATACATGTATTTGTAAATTCGCTATCGTGTTTGTAATAAACTATGATCAAGGTGTGGTGATGGCACATACATTAACACAGCTGATAGGCTAGATTTTGGACAAATATTGGCGCTATGATGTTTTAAGTTCTCATTGACTATTCTGTCATCATAATGATTCTCTTTTTTTCACAGGTCAGGTATGGAAAGCGGAAGTAAATTTTTACTGTTGTTCGGATGATCACAATGACTCGCTAGTATTGAACAGCTTAAGCGTCATACAGAGGGTCGTTTTTGATGAAAATGATCAGCATTTCATCACTAAATGGCGAACAGCATTTTACTCCAATACAACATTTAACGCATTTCGCCAAGTTCATCAATTGGTAAATTGAATTCTTATTTCTTCTTTAGCAAGATTTCCACGGCTCTTGAACCCAGCATTGTTGAACGCCGAACCAAGCATTCTGATCGTGTTAGAGAATGATACTTCTGCCTTCCCCTGTACTATTCTCTAGGCCGAGAGAGGTACAAGGCCTGCCCCCAGACTACTTGTATGTCATGCGGCCCAACCCACTTCTTGGAGGTTGATGACGGCTTGGAGGCCCTGCAGAACAACCCCGACAGATCCTCACAGTGTGTGCCAATGGTATTTGGGGTTCCCTCCGTGTCTCACAGAAATGTCCAAGTCGCTCTAGTAGGGGTACAAGGACACCCTCTTCTTAATTTAACGGCTTTCGTCGGCCCGCTTGTAAGCTCGGAAGAAGTGTAGACATCGGAGGAGTGTCTCTTGGAAGCGCTTCTTCTATGGCAGACAAACCCGGTCTTAGCGAGTGGTTGACTGCCTCTCTAACAAACACTCGTCTTTTCCTGTCAGAGTCATCTACAGCGACGTCGACTTCTGCTGCCGGTTGACAGTCTTCACTCGCCAGACTGTTGCACGCAGACAGATGGGATGTCCCTTCCCTCTTCTGACGGAAAAAAACTAACTCAGTGGCTAGCTCTAGTCAGTTCAGGCGCACCGCCCTGGGACCATAACATTTTGTGGATGTCAGTTTTGCATAGGACTGACAGAGCCATCGGCTAGGTAAGGTCCATGACCCTCAGAATCGCCAAGTGAAAGTTCTTGCTGAGACATTTGCACAAACACTATGGCAACGAGAAGAATTTAGCTTGAAGAAAAACTTTTCGATCTGACATCGTTCGTATATTTCTCGCGAGAAAGGGAAAAGTGAAACTGACTGCAGATGCCTGAGCTTATTTATTGGGTATTGACAATCGAGGTTTCTGATTGGTTCAGAATGGTCACTCAATATCACGCGGTTTTTCGTATGGAAAAAGTGCCGACATGACTTTTTATGGCTATTGACATTTGAGGCTTCTGATTAGTTTTCGTATGGAAAATGTGCCGAACCCTTGGAAAACGTGACTAGTTGTGAAAAGCGCCGACGTAGTGTTCTAGATCACGTGGTCAATTGCACAATCTGTGGTGACATACTTAGACTGACCCACTTACGAGAAACCTATAATAGCCAACATAAAGGCATCGAAACACGCTGAAAAGCTCTTATTTGATATTCTGCATGCCAGAAATCAATCAGGAACAAATTCGGTAAAGTGAGCTTTACAGGGAATACCCAATGTGTCATCATATCATAACATGTACCTAACTATAACCATTTCTGTAAAATATCTATAACCGTCGCATATCACTTACTTCTCGCAGGTACAGGGTAGCTGTTATGGGTGGACCCGAATTCACTTTCAAATGCTCCATCCACACATGAGAACGTGACTTCCGAGGAACAGTTTCCGTAGCCCTTATTATTTGGAGCAGTAATCGTGCAGGTTGTAGCATCGGCACACGACCCTACCCCATCAGGATACAGATGATTTTCGAACACGTCTGTATCGCATCCAGCGGCTGTAACAACCGATGCATGATCGTCATACCCACGGAATCACGACAATATAAAACCCGCGCATTAATCTGGATAGTGAGCTCAATTCGCATTGCGCTTACCGAAAAAATATACTCACGTAAATATTGCAGCTCGTAAATGCATTGGTCGGTGTCGCCGTTAAATCCAGTGGCGTCCTGTGTTATGCGCTCGTTTGTGTACAGTTGCGGAGCGTAGCCTGTGGGCGACACAACATTCGCTGAGGCGGCAGTTGTAGTTTGTAGTGGAGGCGAGAACGATTTCAAATCAGCATTCGTCAAATTGACTGATGCAGACTCGCACGTATCGATGCTGACAAGAGCTGGGCATCCGGACACTGAAATTGTGGAATATATCATGTGAACGCATGTGCTTCTTTGTCCATGGATGCTGGGTTTCATTTCAAGCCAAGGCATTACCCCATACACATAACTGTGTACGTTTCAGGCCAGCGAGTCCATGGACAGAATCGCTCCCTGTGACCCGTTAATGCGCATGTAGTTACATTCAGGACAGAGATTAACACTGCCGATGATCCATCATCATCATCATTAAGTCACAAGGTTAACGACCACATGACGTCTGTCTATGCTTATTCAAACTAATTTATACCTGGACCAGCTGATTCGACAGAATAATGCTCAAATTTAAGCCCGATATAATGCAAGTCATTTCAAACACGCAGACATAAAAATAGGTTAATTCTTACCAGGGTATATGTACATAACCGTGCAGAGCACAGAATTGCCAGAACCGTCCGTTACATTCCATGTCACCGAGACATTCATGGTAAATAGCGCACCGATTTGCATATCCACTGGAGCGACAGTGTAATAGCCACTGTTTTCAACGACAGTGGTTGGTCGGTGCTTTATCGTGTCAAGTCGATCGCCTTGCCCTACTGTAATGGTCTCAGTGCCGCATGTTGGGGCTTCCATATCTTCAAAGTTAAGCATCACATTGTTTAATCAACCGAACCATGGCGTAAATGACCTGAATTAACTTCGTTAGAGTTTATTTCCGGGTCATTATTGCACATTTAAATAATTCACTGTCACGATTTTACAAAACTGTAAAAACACCAATTCCTCGTATGAATGTATGAAGACCATCGCCCATTCCTCGTTACGCAGAGGAAGGATGAAGTAGACATAAATAGTCGTGCTCTGTGAAGTCTGCAAGACTCGACTCAGTAGAACAGAAATACCAGAATGGCGAGTGTACAACATGTAACAAGTGGACGCATTAAGACTAACCAACACATGTAAGGTTTGTCTCAGGGCTCCATGATAGATCAGTCTGACATGTTATCTGTGCCGGCACCGGAGTCTGGTAAGCGAGTGCACAGTTGAACACAACCGTATCACCAACATTGTAAGATGGTATGCCGCCTGTGTCTGATGCCTGGGATCCACCATCTGGGGTACCTGGATCCTGACATGTTTGGGCTGTAACATGAAAAACACAGTTTATCAGCGCTATCCAGTAAGTGATATGTTATGATCTATGATCACGGTTATGGGATTTGCGAAAAGAGGGAATGTAGTGACAACACAGCGTTTATGTGGTCCTAATCGAGGGTCGTTTCACATAAACAGGTCTCTTCCACACTCCACCCCCGACAATGGGGCAGCAGAGTTATTATCTGTGGGCTGATGCGCTTGGTGTGGGTGGAATATAAAGATATTTGGTAAAACAGAAACGAAGTGGGTTGGGTTTGGCGTATAATAGAGTGGTCTCGCTCCAATTGGTGTTATACACGTTATCTCCTCAGTTTGCGAGAAAAGCACATCTGGGTATCTGACTGCACACTAGGCTCGTTAAGCAATAAAACCAAAGGGTTTATAGCTACACTAAGAGTGGCTCTGCGATGATCGCTTCCCTACTTATAATACATTGCATTCGTAAGGTGGCGCTACCGTGACAAAAACAAAGCACATGGGAATACTGGACTGACGTCACTGCGATTGATGGGAGCGGGAAACAATACGCGTCGAATAACATTTCCGCTGCCAAAATACGTCGCACAGCAGGCTTACAAATAGCGAAAATAACAAGCATACTATTTAATAAATGTCAAGTACACTATTTGACCTATCGAGAACAGTTCGCCTCTCACAGCATCCGCGCAGTTTACGAGTCTCAATCTTTCGTACCAGTGCTGAAGATGGTGTTTTAGATTGTCAATAACTGTTTGGAGCGAGGGAACTGACATGGGGTAAACATTGACATTTTTGCTTGCCAGGGACATGTGAAGGTCTCGAGCAAAGAGCTACGTTAAACTGAATGACACGAAATACACCCCCGTCATCAGGCGACCACACCATAAAATCAACAAAAGCACATGGGACTGTTGATTCAACGTCTCGGGACTCACGATCCAAATTAAGCTGAGAATTCCAGTTGGTTTTAAGAGACGCTATGTCAATATGCAATGACTAAACGCTTCGGTTCACATATTTCCTCGGGCGAAGGCTCGAGTGAGCGCTCTTAGCGAAGTTATAAACTCTTTGATATAACTAGAAGCCTCGCATACACTTAGCTCTGACAGGGCGTGACATTACATTCAAAATTGTCCCAAAGTTTTGCAGGGATTCATTAACGAAATCATACAGGGCTACATTAACGGTAAATAAAAGGCTACATTGACAGAGTCGTACAGGGCTGCATTAAGGCGTCCTTCATGGCTGCTTCATCAACGTCATACAAAGCCCCATTATCGACGTCATTCCGGGCTACATTATTAGCATCATACAGCGCTACATTATCGACGTCATAAAGGGCTTCATAGACGACGATAGAGGGTTACATTATTGCCGTCATAACGGACTACAGTAACGACGTCATACAGGGATACTGTAATATATACTTTGTGTTATCGAACAAATTGCCTCAGAAACTCACCCCCGCAATAGAGCCCATGAAAATCCCAAAGGCCATTCGTGCATGTAACATTTAAATCTGTTGATCCATTCACAACATAATTAGTATCGCATTGAAACTCAAACATTGCGTTTGCATGATCGCTTAGTGTATTCCCAGCCGTTGAGATCAAATATGGTGCCTCAGGGCGTTCGCAGTCAATACCTGCAGGTGACACAAATGATGCAACATTTTTCACTGGAGTATACGTATATATGTGCAATCACTCTGACATTCACTCAGCATCACAGTCGGAATAACCGAAGCAAGATATGGAAACCATCTGCATTATCTTGAGAACAAATCAAGCCGTCTTACGCTCGCATTCTCTAGGTCCGCCAATAAATTCATATTTATTGGTGTCACAATTATAGCCGCAAATGGCTTTGTAGGTTACAGCATGGTAGGGTGAACTGCAGCTGTAGGTCACAGTTTGACCATAGCTACGCATTGAGCCGATGGCAACGTCCGGAGTAGCTGAATCGCTAGAAGCTGTTGGAGGTACGGTGCACTGACACACTGCCCAGAACATAAACCATATATATCCAGCATCATTGACGAACTGACTTCACCATGCACCACTCAGCATCAGCATCATTGACAAACTGACTTCAACATACACCACTCAGCATCAGCATCACTATCCCCCTCATTGATCCGGCTTAGATACGTTCTACACACCCTCGACAATGGCCATGGTGTACATACACAATGCCAGTACATGTTTACAGACCTACCTTCGCAAGTCTCATTTGGCGGAATCCATGTACCTGTCGCATTGCATTCGTAAGAAGCGTTGAAAATACTGTCACCTCCGCCTATGCAGTAACCATGATTACAACGCAACTCCACGACAGCACCTACTTCGTAATGAGACTGTCCCGACCATTGAATTCGTTCCACTGACTCGTCGGTGACAGGTAGTTCAGTACCTGGGCACCGCTTTGCTGTCAACACATTTCAAGAAGGAGTTCATGCGTTAAGCGGTTGCTGATATAAGAGAGGCAGTTAATGGCAGATTTAGGACGTTATGGTGGAATATTATCAAATTAGATAATGATAATTCCGAGCGGTTGTTTATATGTAACGTATAGTGCGGCAGAGTCAAAAATAATTCTCAAATAAATAATATCAACTTAATCAAATGTTAGCACAATGAATGTAGCTGCTTACGAATGCATGTATGTTGTATTTGATACACATCTCCTTTCCGATAACCACTTTCACCCGGCTTCACTTGAAAGCCTTGTTGGTTGTGTTAGTGAACAATTCGTATGGGTCCGCACAGCTACAGCTGTAGCTACTCCCAGTTAGATCCGTACAGTTACCTCTGGCACACGAGAAAGGCAGCACGTCACATACTGTGATATCTGAAGGCAAAACCATTAACAGACGAATTATCACTGTGAAACAATTTGATTGACACCGCTAGGTTCGATTAACAATGTTTAAACTATTTTAATCAAAAAGCTTGCGTTGAGCGGCCAACGGCTTGTTTAGAATGCGTACCATTGCACGTAATGTCATCTGCGTCAAGCTCATAGCCCTCTTCACAGGAACAACTGAAGCCACCAGGATAGTTATGGCAATTGGCAACGGTATTGTCCGGCATGCAGGGAAAGGTAGACGACGAACATTCATCTATATCTGGAGTCAGCAATACAAGTGCTGTTTACATAATGATGTTATATAACCTGAACGAAAATGTATCCATCAGAGAACAATAGAACAGTCTCTATAGCTTAAGGGATGCCATTTTCACTCAAGGCTCCACCCATGCCATGTCGTTATAGCCTGCTGTGACCATATTCAGTCAGGTCACGACCACTTCTTAAAGTGTAGACAAAAGTGATATTGGCTATAAAGAATTTAAAACTCACCTATGCAAGATTTTGTTTTTGATAATTCCCCATTAGACTGACAAGTCGCAGTGTAGTTGGTCGAGCCGCCATCGAGCATATACCCGGCGTTACATATCACATCGACTGTATCATTGTATTCAACATGGGATTCAGCCACACTGCTAACCGCGTTTGCAATATAAGGCACCGGACAACAAATTTCTGAAACAAAGGTGTCAATAATTACATCGCAGACTGCTTAGAGAATGCATCGCTAAGCAGCGATTGGGATAAATAAGATAATGTATTGGATAACAATGAGAAAACTAATGATAATATTGTTGTAGTCCATTGCTTCAAACAGGTGCAAATACCAAAGCAAAACCTGAAATTGTAGGAGACAGACACACATACGAGATTGTGTAAATTGCTTAATAAAAAAAGAAAACATCGATTACTTTTGCATGTGGGCTGCGGCGATGGCATGTATTGTCCACCCTCCATGCATACAGCAGCAGACGGCCCGGCAGTTAATGCGTAGCCTTCATCACATTCGTAATTGAGCACGGAACAACACTGGTGGTTCGTATCCGTAACGATCACCACACCATTTGTGATGTTGTTAGGTGGGCTACACTCTTTCACTGGAGAACAAAGAATATCATAAAACTTAAAGCAAAGTGCTTCCTCCGTCAATCCTGAGCTTTATTTTGAAGAAACCGGTTCCTTTAAAGTGGCGATCAAGGGAATGTTGTCTCACTTTCACATCTGGGAGGACTTCCAATAGATGGTTGGGGGACCCAATTGCCAAGTTCATTACATATTAGGTGATCACCCGTGCGCTCATAACAATCAAAGCAGGTGTAATTGGCAATGCCGCCATAGTAGAACGAGTCAACACTTGAGACAAAGCCATTGTCTAAACTCGGAGTGGGTCCACAACGAACACCTGCAATGCAAAAGTCTCAGTGAGGACGATATAGTCGATGAAGATCATACCATGGAGTATATAGGATGGATACGGAGAACAGCAACCAGATTTAAGTCATCATGTATTTCAATTACGTGTGCATGTTGGAATCACGGCAGGTGTCCAGATTCCACCAAACTCGCATTTCGACTCATTTCGAACCGCTGGAGCTGAAATCAGACGTTGCCCAGCTGTAAATGAAACGTAGGATAGCTCATCTAGCTAACTTTATATGCTCGTCTGACTGAGGGAAAAGTCAGGACGATCTACGATATAGCATTTTGGTAGCATCCGTCTACATAAAACCATTTCTCACGTATGCAGATGTCATTCCCTGGGATATCAAAGACGTATCCTGCTTGACAGCGAAGGGAATTCGTGTCGCAGAAATCAGTGTTCAATGTGGTGTTGTCAAAGTTTGTTGTATCATACGGTTCACAACCTACATCACAAAATATATATTTTTCTTTATATATATATGTTTATTTCGTACTCAAGGTACCTGCATAAACAATAATTGTGATGCATAAATTTAAACTATAGTGCTACATCCAACTGAAAAAGAGATAAAACTGTTACGATACTAAAATATCTTGTATCATCAAATAAATCATTTCATCGTCAAATTCATCCATCATAATTTCATTGTTTTTAACACAAAACAATGTATTTAAGATACAGACCAAAGCCTTCTGTTTCATCTGCTAACGACTCTTTCTTGATAATTTATGTGATATTGAACCCCACCTCATTATGTACATTAATGTTGCATATGTGTCTAAGGTACGCAATATTGCGACCCAAAGGTGAAAGGGCATTAGAACAAGCATGTTTGATCACATACTTAACTACTGCATTAAAGCGCATTGACCAATCTCGGCATAAACCGTTTACACCTGTGTATTAATACGGCAATATCACAGATAAAGAAATCAAGATCTACCAAATTTTCTGCCTCGGAAAAAGTATATATATCAGGTAGGATATGTATGCTGTTAGGAGGTTTGTTCAGAGATTGCATTATTCACCTAAGGTGCTGTGGACATTTATTGTGACGTTATTGTGTATTATTTGTAAGCAATTTTAAAATGAAGCATAGCAAGATGTTAGAATGAAGCTAACCTATTGACACGTCGGCCTGCAATCCGCTACCCACAACTGGCTTGTACCGTACAAAGAGCCCTGTATCGGAAGATGTTTGCGTGAAAGTTGTACCACCATCGCCAGCGGCCCACGTCTGTTGATCTACATACATCTTACGACCGATATCAGTCATCAAACAATAATTCTTTTTGGCCAACAATATGCAGTTCAGTCACAAAATCTAATAGCAATGAACTTAAGTAGATCATAAAAATTCATCAACCCATTGCCTAAAGGAAACCACCTCTGCTTCGACGTCGAAAGTAGACTTCCAGGTTAGCCTCCTGTTGTTTGGATCTACGATCTTCCAAGAACACTCGGCCAGACAGTTGCTTCTTACCGGGGGAATGTTGATCTTAGTCGTTGGGGAAATGATGTCAAAGTCACAACCTTTAAGGACGAATTTGTAGAATAAACTATTTTGTCGTTCAGTACTTTGAGAAGCACTATTGTGCATTCTGTTCTGTTAATGTATATAGTTGCAACTGGAATACCTCTGAAATACTCGAGACTGAAGCTAGCTCCGTCTCCAGTGTTGAACATAAGCGTTAATTGTTCGCCAGAGGATGTCGTGTACCCTGGTAAAAGACGTTCGTAATTGTCACGGAAGACCATGAGCCCTCCAGACGGATCAGACAGCACCTGTTTTACCATTTAATAACAGCTATACCATTTTCATCAGTGTAGTATATCCACAGTTTCAATGTATCATGTGTCTACCTGGACGCTACACTGAATGTGTGGTCAGGTTGTTGGTATGCTCATCAACATGATTAACTTACATTAACGGTAATCAAATTATGTGGCTGGTCCGGTGTAATGTAGTACTTGAAGACAGTGTTACAATATCCTTCTGCGGGCCCGGCCAGAGTCTTGGAGCTTAGGCTAGCCACCAAACGTTCATTGCGGCGATTAACTACAAACATAACAAGTATAAATTGGTAGCGAGAGTAGTCGGGAAGTTGAATCAGGAAGAACGTGTTTGACATCGATCATTTCCTTCAGTGATATTCGCCGGGTGTTGATTATACAAAATAAATGATTGAGTATTAATATATACCTGGGGTCCATTGGAACTTGAAGCCCTCGGACTGACCCGAGATGCCTCCGTTGGCAGCATTCGACGTGAAATGGAGCATCAATCCATGCCCGGTGAATCGAAGGTCTCTGTGCTGCCCGCTGAGAGATTTAGCTAACCTGGCTTTTGATTGTACTGGTCCACCAACGTAGATGTCAAGGAAGTCACATAATTCTTCAGTGTTCAGATAGTTGAGCTGTAGTATTTCCACAACGTCAGCATACATAACATATTAGGATTGACATTCATTGCAAAACGATTTCTCAAATATTTCTAGCGAGTTATAACAAATTCTGAAAAAGGGTGCGCAAGTACACCCAGAGTTTGTTTGGGGGGCATTGGAATTATGAGATTAACTTGGTTAGCTAACCAATAATTCAATATCAGTTGTAGGCGATGCTGGTATGATCCACCAACAGTCGGCAGAACCAGGGTATGGACCGGTAGCTGGGTAAGTCGTCGTACCAGCTACAGAAAGCCATCCTCCGCATTCTGTGTGTAATACAAAACTAACATAGCTGCATGATGCTAACACTCTATTTTTAGAGGACCAACATCAAGACGCCAAATCATTGTATGCAACCCATTTCTGCCTCTAATCACATTGCATCCATTGTTTCGCACACTAAACTCGCTGATTGATATATCGTCTCGCCTTCAATAACAGGAAGTATATATATACACACACACACACACACATATATACATACATATATATATATATACATATATATATATATATATATATGTTTATATATATATATATATACATATATATATATATATATATATATATATATATATATATATATATATATATATATATATATATATATATATATATATATATATATATATATATATACTTATATACATATATATATATATATATATATATACTATATATATATAATATATATATATATATATGTATATTCATATATAGTATACATTCATATATATATAAATATATATATATATATATATATATATATATATATAGATATATATATAAATATATACATATATATATAATATATATATAATATATATATATATATATATATATATATATATATATATATATATATATATTATATATATATATATATATATATATATATATATATATATATATATATATATATTAATATTTATATATATATATATATATGTATATATATATATAGTTTTATATTTCAATGCTTTTCTTGTGTATCACTTTCATTAATCGCCAACTGACTTACCAACAAGACAGGATGAATCCATCTCGTCCGAGTTGTCTCCACACTGATCCTCTCTGTCACAGACGTAGCTGGTTTTTACGCATCCTCCGTTGAGGCAAAAGAACTCATCTATGAGCAAACAGTATCTATACTTCTCCTGTCAATCACTTCTAGAAACTAGCATTCGGTGCCATTGATATATTCTGTAGGTTGTTCCGTAAGTACACTTACCACCCACACACCCGCATCGGTGACAAATGAAGGGCAGTGTCTGGTCACATTCTGTGAATGACCAAGAGAACCAGTCTAGCGACGCATCAGCGGAAACACAGTTTCCTCCGAACTCAGAGGGTTGATTAATCGCCCACTCCCCAACTCCGACGGGCATCTTACCATCTTCACCGACCAAATCCTTGATGCCATTCCCATAACGCTCGTATCCTGTGGTCGCAGTTCAATGAACTTGATATATTTGGTTATTCTCGCCAATATTGCGAAGAGGTGTGTAAAATAGTAAGTTGTGACGAATAAGGTACACCTTACCTAGCCAGTAATTTCTGGAAATACCGGCACCACGGGCTAATTGGCCTATAGCAAGATTTTCCCCTAAATGCTTCGGGAAAGCTAAACTGCCTCCGCCACTAACAAAAAAGAAGGGAATAATTGACAAAACCTGGTTACTCAGGCGTTGGCGTAAAACGCTTCGTCATGTTTCTGACACTCTAATCACAATAAATAATGGAATATCAATCGAACGAAAGACGATATCGACTGAATCTATGCAAGATATTTGTAGGCTGGGAATATGACAAACAGTAGTTACTCAGCCCAGCATTCCAATCTGGCATCTTCAACTGTTAGTGGAGTTGCAATGGCTTTATAGCAATTGACTCCATCCATGAGAGTATAACCTAGAAGAATTACATAAAGCACACATGAAAAAAAAACAATATTAACCCGACGAAAGTTAAATCATTGCAACAGTGAATATCAGTCACTTATCCACCCAGCAAATACCTGGACATAGACATTCCTATAAAAACATACAAAACAGTAAACCTCTGGCATATCACAATGTATGTATAATATATATATATATATATATATATATATATATATATATATATATATATATATATATATATATATATATATATATATATATATATATATATATATATATATATATATATATATATATATATATATATATATATATATATATATATATATAATATATATTATGTTGAGCCAAATTGATAACAAACCTGCCCTTTATCATAACCTACCCCCTCAGTCATCGGTTGATGGAGTAACCCCATACAGCTTATATTAATTATAAACCCGAGTCGTCATTATTACAAGTGCTTATAGTGAGCATCTCAACACCACAGATCACGATACGACACATGGTGGAGAATCCATTCGATTCCGGTTGTCAAAGTGTGAGTACATAATTCAAGAATTTCTTTGGTATCCTGTTTGATTTTCAATTACAGCTGCGTGAAATGTAAGGTATCATTAAAAGAATGCATACTGTATTGAGCTGCCCGAATTGTTAAACGACACTGAACGTCGCAATGCGAGCTTGAGGGTGGCCTTGAAGAATGCTAATGACCACTATGAGGAAGCTTGTTTGCGGGAGAGATTCTTTGCGCAGGAATATCAGCGATGTCGAGTGGGAGACGAAATACAGCGTAAAATTGCTTCTCCTGTGCTAGAGGCGCATGGGACGGCCATCCGTGAATGTATTGAGTTTGTTAAGGAAGTGATCAGGTTGCGTGATGCATTCGAAGAAGGCATCAGATATGTTATGTTGTTGAGAGAAGTTCAGGAAGAAAGCAAAGCCTCAGTTGTCGCTCTTAATGCAAAGTATGCAAATGTCGCATCGTTTGAATGCCCACGAACTACAGTCGTCCCGTCCCCAACCCTTTCTAGCCCCGCTGCATTACCGACTACAGTCGACCCGTCTACAACCCCTTCCAGCACCACTCCTTTGCCAACTTCAGTCGACATATCTCCAACCCCTCTTCGCCCTTCTCCTCTGCGGACTCCAGTCGACCCTTCATTAACTCCTCCAAGCTTTGAGTCTACACCGAATTTTGTCTCGCTATCACCAGCCCCTCCTGACTCTGATCATAGACTGGCTTTTTCCCTGTCATCAACATCTCCAAAAAACATCAATTTTCGACCCCAGATTACCCTCTACCGACCCCATGTCTTTCCCGTAATCTCCCATTCCACAAACCAAATCTTTGCTGACATCACCTCCTCAAACAAGCTTCTTTTCAGCCCTCGCGTCACATCCCCAAATCTCACGAGACCCTACTTCTCAACGGATATCTGTCAACAGTTTCCCGCCAACACCTATCCATTGGCGCTTCCCGCTATCTCCCTGCATTCTGGAAGACCCGGCATTCCTATGCAGGTCATGCTCCAGTTGGCTAACTTGGTCAGTACATCCGCAGATGTTAGTGACCTCACCACTTATCTGTTGATGACCTCATTTGATTTAATGACCCGAATTCGTCTTCGCGTTCACAACAGCAGGTTAAGACTATTGGTAGTGTGACATAGTTGTATTTAAGATGTAGGTACTGTACTTTCTTATATACTGATTCAAGTAGTGTAAGTTGACCAAGAGAACCAGTCTAGCGACGCATCAGCGGAAACACAGTATCCTCCGAACTCAGAGGGTTGATTAATCGCCCACTCCCCAACTCCGACGGGCATCTTACCATCTTCACCGACCAGATCCTTGATGCCATTCCCATAACGCTCGTATCCTGTGGTCGCAGTTCAATGAACTTGATATATTTGGTTATTCACGCCAATATTGCGAAGAGGTGTGTAAAATAGTAAGTTGTGACGAATAAGGTATTCATTAGACACCTTCCTTAATCTTCATGGCAGACACTGTTTGACCAATCAACGCAAAGGTTGTGACCCGGATTGACCTTTGTTCGTCCGGCTAATGAAACTTACTTGTGATACGCACCCTCGGTTTTATGTGACGTCATGTACGTTGTTGTGGTCTGCGTCCAATGAGAACACATTGAATGTCTTCTGGAATTATGGGGCGTCCCAAAAGTTCAAATTGGCACCACAACAAGCGCTTCAATCGCTTAGCTGCACGATGGTATGTTTACGTAATAGTCAGTTAAAAAGAACCAGTTGTGTGTCTGCTTCTCTCGCCGACTGTGTGATTAACGGTGCCACTCAGCGTGAAACAAGAAATCGGGGCGTAGTAGAATGTGTGCCCGGCTCATAAAAATTACTCGTCCGGTGGACAAGTTCTTCGGAAATTGTAGAACTGACAAATGAGAGACAATGACTCAAAAGTACCCGAGAGTGACCGAGAGACACGGCTTGTGATTGGAGCATCCCAAATCTGGGATGCCTGTCCAGTTCAAGACATTAAGGTCTCCTAGACCTGAAGGCGAGCCTATTGAATATCAGTAACATGTAAACAGCGCCCGCAGCCATCAGGCTAGGGGACCTTGACTATCTTTTCCCGGTGTTCAAAGTTATTTACGAAGGAATAGACAAATAACGGCATGCTCTGTCGATATCCCGTCGAGTTCTGCTTCGGGTTATAAGCAGACTATGCATCAACAGTCATGTGTACTTGGTGTTGTTTATTAACTTGGTTATTATAGTAGTTTATTTATGCTCAGTGTGGTTGTCATGCCGTGCTCCGTTCACAGTATTTAGGAATTTTGTACTTGTTCAGTAGCGTCTTTAGTCTAGGGGACAGATCACTTTCAGTCATAGGAGGCGTTGACGCGCGAGTCCTGTCTACGACATGATCAACCGGCCGAGGATCTTCAAGTATCACGTTCGCTGCCTGGATCGAATGGACCCACCAGTTCGGAAAGCCCACGTCAATAATATTTATTATTGTGTAAATGATTGAATCACATTTAATTATTTTACGTTAATTTTTCAGCTTAAATGCAAGCAGTGGGCATACGCAAGTGAAACGACCATGACTTGTTATCCATCAGCCCTGCTTTGCTAGTTTAGATGCAAGTAAAACGACCATGACTTGCTCAGGCTATATTTATATTCCAATGGTATAACTTTCTCCTCCTTAAGAATAGTCAGGTTTACTGTTGCATGTCTAATCTTGCTTCTTTTCCACCTAAAATCCCACGCCAGGTAGGCCCCCAATGTTAATTAGTTTTAGCGTTGAGGTGCACAACTCTCTGCTTGGCTCGGATTCACAAGGGTTAGGAGTGTCGCATGATACTCCTGCCTGCGCTATCGATGCTTCGGCATCAATAGTGCTAGTTTCCGAGTTTCAGCTGGAATTCAACCTCTAGAAAATAGTTCTAAATAAAATAGTCACATGTTCTACAATAAGTAAACATATAACAATGTAATAATAGTATCATAAATACTTTGATTTTACTGATAAATAATTAATCGGACCAGAATAGTTTTTAATAATTCTCGTATAATGTACACTGGAATGTGTACTCCGCATTTCGACTCAGTACACATTCATATCCTTCCCAATCAACTCTTAGTTTAGAATATCCCCATGATTTTTTTTTCACCCATGAAGGGACCTAGTTTATTTTGTGAATATTCATCCACATAAAAGTAGAGGAATATGTTGAGCATCTCAACACCGCAGATCACGTTACGACAATATATATATATATTTTATATATATATATATATATATATATATATATATATATATATATATATATATATATATATATATACATACATACATACATACATGCATGCATGCATATATATGTATATATGTATGTATGTATATATATGTATAGTATGTATATATATATATATATATATATATATATATGTATGTATGTATGTATGTAGGTTGAGGTGTACATATATATATATATATATATATGTATATATATATATATATATATATATATATATATATATATATATATATATATATATATATATATATATATATATATATATATATATATATATATATATATATATATATATATATATATATATATATGTATCCAGGTTAGAGGTGTACATATCGTTGACCTTGGATATTCCCTCTTGTACTCTCACGATGTACTTTTAATATAAAATCGAGAGAGCCGACATATACGAACAGGAACTTCAAATATTGACATTTTCTTTTTACGCGCGTTGGGACATCTGTGATTACCCTCATATACGGCCGTTTAAAAATTAAGTAGCGCGTTTTCCAAGGCCCCACGTAACGCTGCATAATATCAGCGCATGCACCTCCTGTAACACGCCGTAACGCTATCCGCAATTCACTCCAATCGTTAGGTTGCGCTACCGTGATATAAACAAAAGCACATGGAAATACTGGGCTGACGTCACTGCGATTGATAAGAACGGGACAAATGTCGTTTCGCAAAGCCTTTCTGCTGCCAAAACACGTCCGACACAAACTTATAAATAGCTAAAATTACAACTACATTATGAAATTAATGTCAACTTGATAAATTGCCTAGGTAGACCAACCGTCCGCGCCGTTTGCTATTCTCGATCTTTAACGGCCGCGCTGAAGATGATGATATTAGATTGTCAACAACCTTTTAGAGCGAAGGAACTGGCCAGGGGTACTATGATATACTATGAAATCAATAAAAGCACATGGGATTGTTGATTCGACGGCTTGGGGATCGGCGTCGGTTACAGACATGGAGTCATCCGATAGGTCCAAGCTTCCACGGCTCCGAATAAATCAGAGAATTCCACGTGGTTTTAAGGGCATCTTCGATAAAGCAACGCACGGCGACTAACAAGTGGCGTCTTCATAATTTTTTTTTCTCGGGCTGAGGCTCGAGTGAGCGCTTTTAACGAAGCTATACACTCTTTGGCACAAGTCTGTGTGTGCACTGGCAAGTCGCGTCATCCAACAACAGGGTCTTGTTGGAGCTGTATTATAGACTGAAGTTTTTGAAGACTGAAGTTATGCTTTTTTGATTGTGCTGTGGAATTGTAAAACGCTTATGCTAAGAGTTAAAGTCGCAGACCTTTACCATTTGTATTTGATAAAGCCTCGGGTGGAACATGAAAAAGTCTGAGCATAGCGATGTTTTTAGCGGATGACATCAGCAGTGAACAGTAATGGGCTGTCCCCCCATATGACACCCAACCGTGACCGAGCCTACCGCCACCACTATACCATGCCGCTAACCCTCCACTGCGCTTCCACTGATACATGGAGAAGACGAATTTAGTGACATAGGGCTACGCCCTTGGTCTTATTCAACCCAGCACGCGTGGCATAATTATAACAAATGACAGCGCTGTGCAGCTCTCAAAAAAACATAGTTCATAAGGATGGGTATCGAATGATGGGGACATAGGGGGGGGGGGGGTGGTATTGGGGCGGTGGGATTCATGTGATGCTGGTCGTGGTGCCAGATAAATACACCAGTCTCGTTATTAGCTAAGTATCTGCGTGCTAGCATCGTCATCTACATGATAATCACAATAGTCACCACTGACGTTTGTACCAATAGGAAGGCTCACCTTCCAGACTTATGTATGTGACATTGCATCCGAGAAACCTCTCAATGACCATGACTAGCTTGGCTGCCGGAAGAACGTGTCATCAACTTAACTATTGGACAGCCCGCTCGTTACTCTGTTTAGCTTTACATACTAGACTATGATATATTTGTGATTGACGAAATGCATCTTTAATAACAGTATAGCAGTAGTAAACAGAAATTGAATATGACTTATTGGTTGATAATAAAATTTGCAAAATCCTGACAGCCATCCGGACGGACGGGGCATTAAATAGATTCACACCTCACATATCGTATAGAACTGGAAATATATTCACACCTCAATTAACAGGAAGACCGGAAGATAGATATAAACCTCACTTAACGGATGGACAGGGAGATAGATTCGCACCTCACATAACGGATGCTGACCGAACTAATTAAACTATCTGGTATCACATCGTGGTCGCTGGGGGTTGAACTTAGTCTCAGTTGTTCGACTATGATATGAATCTGACTTGTGATGATCAAGTAAAGAAATTCATCGTCACAAAAAATCGATAGGTTGCATACTACGGGATACTAGAACTGATCGGTTATCTCAGAATAGAAGGGCCACATGGCTATGATGCAGGTGTGGAAGTCATATGGCATCACATTGGTGCGGCGTTAAACACTTCACTTGCCTTACCTGTAGCCATCTGATACTTCACCACATACTACGACGCATTACATCCAAGTTCCTGACAAGACACCTATAGGATGCCTGGACGTATTTAGACTTTTGACTTGGAAATAACAGTGACCCGACAAGGCTATGAGATGTCAGCGTGCAACAACATACATCACTCATGACTAAATGTTAGCATAAGGGAATGGTGGGGAGTTAGAATAGTACAAGGTAAGCCTACCTGGAGGACATTTGTATAATGGAGAGCTGACGGGATGTGTGGGGAAGAATTCCAAGTACTCTTCCATCTAAACACATCAAACAAAACCATTAATGCCCATTGCCAAATGTCGGTTGCTCAATATGATATGATTCCATGAAAACTTTCGAAACAATATCTGGCAGTGAATTATATCTCGTTGAGTATGAATTGTTTAAGAAATTACTTCAATTGGTTACTTACTTCATCGTGCGCGTCGGATGTAGCAATAAGAAGGAAGACACAGAACAACAACAAGATAACGATGGTCCAACATTTCTCCTGCTGTGCCGTGTGATTGGCCATGGCGACTGAATCCGTAAAAGATATTGTTCATCAGCTGATTAGCAGCTGTTTATCAGTGGCCAATAAGTTGTTTTATTGGAAATCATTTGCTTCTCGTATCAAGGAAAACAGTGGTGTTAATCAGCTTTGCGTACCGCACAAACTGCGCTGATGACGCGACGACAGCGAGTGGTTCGCTCGTTTCTTGAGAACATAGGATGGGCCATATCACGTGACAGACTTTAGGTAGCCTCGCCCATCCAGGTAGTCACGGAAGTCTACTCGGGATGATAAAAAAAATAGAACCTCCATTGACACGCACTGCTGAATCCATGCGATCTTATTGAATAGGGTATTACAGTGGTGGTATGCAATGCTTGCGCCGACAAGAGGAGCGATTGCAAGTTTAACATGATCGCCAGACGCAAGTTCAAATGTGCGGCAAGGGTACGTGTGATTGTGTGATTATGTTATTGTGTGTGCGTGTGCGTGTGTGTGTGTGTTATAAAGGACGATGTGATTTTGTGTCCTTTATTATTTGCATCTCACGTTCGTCCTCCTAGGCAAATCGCCTCAATGAAATTCAATTATTGCTGGAAGGTTTACTGGCTTGCGGCTGGATTGTTTTGACAGCCTATTAGCAGATTAAGAAAAACCTGTTGCACTTTCACATCACATTGCAGCACAAACGTGCGCAAACTATATCAGCTATGACCAGCCCCCAACATCTCTCAACCCTTATAGAGCAAAATGTACCCTCAACAAAAAAAAAATGCAATGTGTGACGGTGCACGCTATTGACACCTTGTTCCTCACACCTTATCCCAAAAGGGAGCATATAGGCAAAACTAGTAGTGAGCCAACCCCCACCCCCACACGGCGAGTGACCACTCACAGAGAACAGGAGTGACAACAACAGTAGAGTGCCCCCGCCAAAGATCCATATTAAGGAACGCACCACTTATCACATTCGTTGAGATTCATTAAGCTCCTCTGTTCCAATCACTCCATAAGGTCATCATTCTTAGACTCCAGATCTCTCACAATGCCCTTCAATTCCGCGAGGTCATCTTTTTAAGTCACTAACAACATCTCTCTGCTTTATCTCTAAATCTATTTTCTCTTCTCTCGCATAATCTATATCGAACTTCAACTCTTTTACACAACCTTCAAGCTCACCAATATGCTCTTCGGTGTTCATTTATATACCTAACGAACCTCGTTTATGCAAAAGGCCGAAAGTTTTGGTATATACAGTGTGTAAAAAAATAATGCAGGCTAAGTCCACTCGCATAGTGAGTGGGGACAGGATGTCAGTTGTGTATGAGACCTAGAGTCAACAAGCTTGACAGCAATGGCTCTAGGGTCCGCTCATGCATGGTAGAGTTCAGGCTGGGGGGCAGAGAACACGGCTGTGAAACATACTGTGCAAGACAGAATGTGCCGATATGAAAATACCCTCAATTGATACAATGCTTAAATAACCAAGACACATACCAATAGTAACTAAGGCAGTGTCTTCTGTATCCACTGAGTAAACTGCACGCTTATTTTTATTGTACATATCACAATATCTCGAGTACTTTTGGGTCATTGTCTTTGATTGGTCAGTGTTATTTTTTCCGGAGATTCGGCGCAATATTCATTTTTATACGCTCCGTTTCAGATCTCTTTTCACAAGAACTGAAGTATATGTTTTTGCTTAACATGGAAATGACTCAAACGGGAGCCCTCGATTACACACAACAGTCGCATGGCGTGGTTTGAAAGACTTTCAAAAGGATTGTGCACTCTGCCGCTTGATGGGTCGCGTCTGTTTTGTGAATGTGCCTGCTGGGGCGGGGAAATTTTTTTGCTCTAAGTTATTAGCTACTGCTCTCGATGCAATGCTTGGAGTGGTCCCGGGGGAGTAGGGAGGGGGGGGGGGGCACTTAAGTGACGGGGTATGTTATTTCGGCCTCTTGACATGTACGACGTCTTTTATTGGACTTCATACTTGTTCGACGGGGTATGTTTTTCAGCTGCAATCTTTATAGGGGGCTTCGCTTTGTATGACGTGGTATGTTTTTCTCTTCCCAGTATGTTGAGATTTTCTCCCGGGATTTCCCACCGATCGATGACAATGCAAATAAGTAGTATAGAGAGTGGCCGTTCTGGGCCACCACCACTCATCCATACTATTCTCCCGTTGACAGCTTATACAAGAGATCCGACCCCACAAACGGGGCCGAGGCTAACAAGCTCCTCTAGGTGTTTCACTCACTACATAAGATCATCATTTTCAACCTCCAGATCTCTCATCATGACCTTCAGTTCCACAAGGTTATTGTTACCACTCAGTTTCAGATCTTTTATATCGTCTTTCGTATAATCTGTATCTAACTTCAACTCTTTTACACAACCTTCAAGTTCAGTAGTTGGCTCTTAGGTGTTTATTTCTATACCTAATACCCTCGTTTATTCAATAGATCAGTATATACAGTGTACAAATGTCCGCGCAATTAAAACTATTTTGTGTATTGAGGTGGGTCAATAAGGTCATTCACAGTCCGCTGATTGGTAAAGAAGCACCCAATTTTTGTTTGATACCTTCCAATGCTTCGCCTTCTCCACGATGGATTGATTGAAACAGTCTGGCGCGGTTTTACAGAACTAGCCTTTATTTTGCACTTCATTTGTGTATATTTTGTGACCTCAGCTAAAACGAGTTTAAACTCATGATCCGAGATATTACCATCTTCAAGTGCTGTTGATACAATGTCAGCAATGGTATTCAATTTGCTCTGCGCTAGAATGCGGATCTGATCATGTTTTTTCACCTTGACGGATAGTCGCCGACTGACGAATTTTCCAGCTATTCCATGTAGCCCTACACCACTTGCGCCAAGACACCAACAGTAACTAAAGCAGTGTCTACTGCGTCCACTGAGTTCACTGCACGCCTATATTTCTTGTACATAGCACAATATTTTTCAATTTCTTTCTCAAGGTATTGCTTCTTGAAACTGATTTCATTCAACCGATAGGAGAGCCCTGGATTCTCATCTGGCAGCTCCGGATATAACGGTGCCGTCAGAATGGTTGGTTGGTGTTTCATACTGATGTTTTATACGTCAGTCTATATGTTAAGTTCAATTAGGAGTGATACTACAGAACAAGTCGCCCCTCTGTTTGTAGTGGTTGTATAAAAGTTAATAACGTTACCTTGTTCCAGCTGTAAAGGTTGGTCGAAAGATATTACAACAGCTCGTTGGTCAGCAGGCTTACTTAATCCTACCGCTTGGTTCGTTCCATTAATAACAGGAATGACTCCTATAGCACCAGTATCAGCGCCCACACCAGAAGACAACCCCATACGAATGATCTTACCATTGGATAACATGGTATATCCACAGCTTGAGTCTCGTGAGGTTTGACCCCTTTCACCAAACGACCACTCATATTTTCTGCGAAGGGCGCCACTTGCTTCTGCCCAAATAGTAATGATGTGTTTCGTTTGTGAGTTTATATATTCTCGCAGGTCCCTGTTCTGCTGTCTATGTTTGACATCAACATACTTTTGATTAGCAGCATCCTTTGGTGAAATCGGGTCTCCCAACTGAACGATTTTTTTCTTTCTCATTTCAAGGTCTCCAGTCATAATACCGCCACATTTATCCATTTTTTGTGAGTCACCTATGGATAGGTCTTTGTTGCATATTCTGAGAGGTCGGCGACCTGAACAGTGCTTGCTATAAATACTCGTTTTAATTGACATTTCTCGAGTTCAAGAACAATGCTAACAGCTAAGTCGTGGTTATCGAATAGCCTTCCTTTATTATTGCGAAACTGAACCTTTAACTCATGCACCGTTCCGCTAGTAACACAGACAGGATCAGTGATGTTCATGGTTATAATATCACCGAAAGAGCCACCATCTAAGCCAACAACTTCAAGAAGCGTAGTGGGCGCACCATCTAGCATATTGTGCATGGTACTGACTTGATCGAGGTGACATAAAGTGGGTTGAGCATGCTAAAGTTGATGCGCCGGTCACCTATGCAAGTACCTGAGGGTATCCACCACCTACCGAGGCCACTGAGGACGTCATCAAGACCCAACAATTGTTCCGAACGGCGTTCCAGTTAGACCACCCCCCCCCCCCCCACCCACACACACACACACACCCCCTGTAGGAAAGGCGCACGAGCATGAGAAAACCGCTCATATTGTAGGTAGAATAGCAAAAGGCTTGTTATCAACATATCCCTCTCCTTTTAAGTGGATGAATATCTACAAAAGAAACTAGGTCCCTTCATGGGGAAAAAAAATAAAATCATTGGGATATTCTAAACTAAGGGTTGGTTGGTAAGGAAATGACTTTATATTGAGTCGAAATGTGGAATACACATTCCAGTGTACATTATATCAGAATTGTTAAAAACTATTCTGGTCCGATTAATTATTTATCAGTAAAATCAAAGTATTTATTGTTCTATTATTACATTGTTATATATTTACTTATTGTTGAACATGTGAGTTGTTGGTAGATGTCGTGCAGACAGACCTATTTTCTAGAGGTTGAAATCCAACCATATTTTATGTGGGGACATGGTGCAATATCTATGGCTAGGGCATCTAAATTACTCATAGATACCCCGACTGTACTCGGAAACTGGCACCATTGATGCCGAAGCATCGATAGCGCCAGCAGGAGCATCGTGTGACACTCCTAACCCTTGTGAATCCGAGCCAAGCAGAGAGTTGGCCTCTCTGTGCACCTCAACGCTAAAACTAATTAACATTGGGGGCATACCTGGCGTGGGATTTTAGGTGTAAAAGGGGAGAGAAGCAAGATTAGACATGCAACAGTAAACCTGACTATTCTAAACGAGGAGAACGTTATACCATTGGAATATAAATATAGCCTGAGCAAGTCATGGTCATTTTACTTGCATCTAAACTAGCAAAACAGGGCTGATGGATAACAAGTCATGGCCGTTTCACTTGCGTATGCCTACTGCTTGCATTTAAGCTGAAAAATTTACATTAAAAAAAACAAAGTAAATGTGATTCAATCATTTACACTTCAATAATTATTATTGACGTGGGCTTTCCGAACTGGTGGGTCCATTCGATCCAGGCAGCAACGTGATACTTGAAGATCCTCGGCCGGTTGATCATGTCGTAGACAGGACTCGCGCGTCAACGCCTCTTCTGGCTAAAAGTGATCTGTCCCCTAGACCAAAGACGCTACTGAACAAGTACAAACTCCTAAATACTGTGACAGAGCACGGCATGACAACCACACTGAGCATTTATAAACTACTGTAATAACTTTAAAAAAACACCGAGTACACATGACTGTTGATGCGTAGTCTGTTTATAACCCGAAGCAGAACTCGATGGGAAATCGACAGGGCATGCCGTTATTTGTCTATTACTTCAGACAACCTTAGCTGTGATCTGGGACGGAATTGGTTCTAAACTCATTATACCAATCAGTAGGCCGTTCATCCTTATACGTCTGGGACAAGATCCTGCGGGTTACCTACCTGCTACCTGAAATGTTGGCCATGATACTTACTGATCTCGTCAGATCCGTGATCCGTGGTTATGGCCACCATTCGAGCTTCACGTTAATAAAACCTAAATGACACAGACTTTCTAAAAGACGAATTAGATTTCTTAAACCAATGTTTACTGTTCAATTCTATGATCACTATCCATTAATGCACATCATGAAATTTAAACGATTTATTAAAATATCAGGGAGTTTGGTAAAAATAAGTGGGTATTTGAATGAGCCGCACTATATCCATAATATGGGGATTGTGTGGATCAATCATTGAGGGGTATATATCTAAGTCTAGACCCTATAACTAAATACATTCATACAGTACTAGCTAAATATCAAATAAGCGCGGCATACGCCGACACGGTAACTGAGCGGTTGTTTGGAATTCACACCTTAATACACGAGGCACTAAGGTTAAAGAGGGGGGTTAAATTTAAACAAAATAATGAATGTTTGCAGCAGAACCTGACCGCAGGGTTGGTGGTGTGTGAACCTCATGGAGCAAGCAGCAGGCGCTGACCTTGCCAGAGAGGCTAATTGTGTGGGTGTACCAATTGAACACACTATTGTCTTGGGCAGTTGCATTATGCGTTAGTTACGTTAGAAAGGAACATATTCATTGTACTTGTTTTGAAATAGATTTATTGAAACCTTTCGCGCGATTTGACGGTTATAAGTGACCATTCCAGGCACAAAGTTGCCGGTGTTAAGGTCCTTCAATTGGGCAGTGTGCTCCTTAGTCTTAACCACAATGTAAGGTCCTTTGTATCTGGTGGCGAACTTCTGACTTCCGGTTCCTGTTGCCGAAAGACTATGGAGGTAGACGATGGTGCCAATGGTAATTCGGTCGGATCGGGCCGTTTTGCCCCAAATGGCTTTCATTTTGGCCTCCTTATCCTCGGCTGCTTTTAGAGCTATGTCCCGGCCTGCTAACTGCAAGTGCAATATGTCTTGTAGGTGATCCCCGCGACTTTGTATATTGCCACAGGTAGTTGTCCCATTGATGGAGTTTGACTTGGCATAGGGTTCGGAGGAGGATCGTGATTGTATTATTTGCTCTCTCCGTCCTTCCATCGGTAGATGGCTTGTAGGCTGATGTGAACGTCTGTGTCCCTTGGAAGAGTGTGTTCAACTCCTTGAAGAAGTCGGACCCTTTGTCTTTAAGAATTTCTAGAGGCATTCCATGGGTGCATATGATTTTCTCAAAGAAATTTCTTACTAGGGTCGGGGCGTCTATGTTTTTGGCGGGCCAAGCAATCACATAACGAGAATAGTGGTCTACTACCGCTGTAATATAGTTGTTGCCATGATTACTACGAGGTAGGGGTCCTACATGGTTCATCGAAATTCTCTGCCAGGGGGCTGCCACGGGGTCAAGGAGGGTCATTTCAGGTTTCTCACGTCGGTGAGAATGCTTGGTACCTATACACTGAGGGCAGCTATCAACATATTCCCGTACATCACGATACATACCTGGCCAGGAGAATCTCCGCTTCTAGGCAGATAGCATTTTGTTAATATCCACATGACCCGCTAATGCGGAGTCGTGGCATTGAGACAAAACTGCATGCCTGAGTGTCTCTGGCACGACCAGCGATAACGAGAAGTCTCCTGGATTAGATGCTACGGGTCTGAATAAATGGTGAAGGAGGCCGTCCTCTATAATATTGTCGTTTTCTCTCAGTATAACTTTCTTCGCTTCTTTGCTCGAATTTGGAAGGATATCATATTGCAGCCATCGCATCATGTTGGTGCAGAATGAACAATTTCCTTGCTCGGCGCGGATAACATCGACTGTTACGTCGACGGCTTTATGGCTGAGTGTACGCTGCGTCTTTGAGCTTAATGGGCTGGGATTCTTGTACGCTTGTTCCTGTTGCTGATCTGCGTGATCCGTTGGTGTATTAGGATCAGGAGCCGGCGTAGTACTGTTGTGACTGTCTATCGTAGGTTGTTTATTTGTCGCCGACCTGATCGTAACTGGGCATACAGTAAGGTCCTGTGAGGTATTGATGGTAGCCAAATCAGGGTAAGCGTCGATGACGTCATCGTTACTACAACGGGTGGTGTCATATTCCCGTCTACAGAGGCCGTCAACGGCCGAGTTCTGTGATCCCTTTCGGTATTCGATATCAAAGTCGTAGGATTGCAATACTAAGGCCAAGCGGATTAGTTTGGGTACTATCTGCTTGGTGTTTAGAATAGACAGTAAAGCCTTGTGGTCCGTTACCAATGTGAATCTACTTCCTTCCACATATGACTTCCAGTAAGTAACTCCATGGACTGCTGCCAGCAGCTCGAGGTGGGTAATTGAGTAATTCTTTTCATGTTTATTTAGGGCTCTCCCTGCGTACCCGATTGGTCTTTCATTCCCGTTGTCGTCCCTTTGAGCCAGACAGTGACCACACTCTTAATGTAATCTAGTCAACTTGACTAACTTGGCTAGTCATATTGACTGTCCACCAAACGACTAATGTGTTAGTCAATTTGACTAATGCAGTTAGTCAAATATTGATTGGTCAAAATGACTAATCTACCTAGTCAAGTAAAGAGTGGTCAGTATGACTAATCTATTAGTCACTATGACTATCTCATTAGTCAAATTGACTATAGCGTAAGTAGTAATGACTATTGTACTTAGTCAGACCGACTAGAAGATTTGGTCAGTTTGACTATGAATGAAGGTCAGTTTGACTATGATTAAAGTAAGAACCAGTGTAAAAACAAGTTAGACAAAATAATATGCAACGCAAGAAGACTTTATTGTAAATAAACACATACATGCATGACCTTGTTAATACTAGCCCTAATACAAAGAAGCTTCGCATCAACTGGGTCTTTAGCCTCATCATCAACGACCAGCATGACCTTCTGTACATAACGAAACGTCTTTTTGGTCGATATGTGGTAAGGCACATAAACACATTAATGGCGGCCATCAGCATGCCCATGGCCATGACCTCTGTTACATCCACAGCTTCTTCAACAGATGTTATTGCTGGTGTCTTGTTGCGTTGCGACATTCTAAAACACATAGTAGACTTATGGTTGAAGCTAAGCGCTCATTAGTACTGATACCAGCTATGGTACACGACAATACATACAAAAATACAGTAAACTATTTAATATTCTCACCTAATAGTATGGAGGCGATTGTCAGAACATTTCAACTGAAGATTTCCAATTTCCCGCAGCAACTGGTTAAAGAACCGCCGCAAAGGTCAAGCTTCCGGTATGACGCAGCGCGCATCTGTGGTTATGTAACCAACCCTTGTGATCCGCGCATCGCGGTCTCCCAACAAAGAGAAGATAACGCTCTCAGGGTGGTCAAATTAACTAGGTAACTAGTCAAACAACACCTGACCAGCCTTGCTAGTCATTGTGACTATGTTGCTTAGTCGATTTGACCATGTGATTAGTCGTTACAGAGTTTGACTAACTTCGATAGCTGGGTGACCAGGTTAGCTAGTCATTTTGACTAGATTGGGTTAAGAGTGCAATGGCTGAAGCATCTAAGAGTGCAATGGCTGAAGCATCTGTGTGGAGAATGAATGGCCTATCGAAGTCAGGATATGCGAGAATCTGATTGGACGTGAGCAAACACTTTAATTGATCGAATCTCCGCTGACATTCGGTCGTCCAAGTAAATTTCGTGTCCTTCTTTGTCAGATCATTCAAAGGCTTACAAACAGCAGCAGCATTTGGAATAAACTTCCCAAACAATTCGCCAGCCCAAGAAATGATCGAACTGCTTTGACGTTAGTGGGAGTGGGGTAAGTTGCTACAGCTTGCAGGTGATTATCGCTCGGTAGGGTACCTTTGCGTGTGAGCTTCATTCCCAGGAACTCAACCTCTTCCATGAAGAGGGAACACTTTTTGGGATGAAGCTTGAGATTAGCTCTTCTCAATAGCTCAAAAACATGGCGCAGATGCTGGAGGTGCTCCTCAAATGAAGCAGAGTAAACAATGATATCATCAATGTATACCAAAGCGTATTTACCAAGACAATCTGACTAAATTTGCATCATTAACCCTTGAAACCAAGAGGGGGATTGTTGTGAGTGTTGTAAGTTTGCATGTAGTCAGGGGTTGTAAATGTGGTGTATTCTTGACATTCTTTTGTTAAGCCAACTTGGAAGAAGCCAGAGGCTAAGTCTAGGCAAGAAAAGTATTTTGGCTTACTGTGACCTATCTCATCAAGCGTGACATCCATGCGTGGTATAGCAAGAGTGGATTTAACTGTTTGTGAATTGAGGTATCTGTAGTCAAGACACATGCGATATTGTGTAGGTTTTGTGGCATGCGGCATATGCTTTCTGGACTTTTTAGTCCCATTCGCTACCATTACCATGGGCGACTGCCTTTGACTGCTATGCGAAGGGACAATGACTCCCTGCCTTAGTAGTTCATCTATCTGTCTGTTGATCTCTTTTTTCATGACAGGGTTTGTCCTGTAAGGTCGGAATTGCCTAGGTACGGCACATGGTTTGAGCCTGATGGTGTATTCAGCCAAATGAGTTTTACCAAGATTGCCAGATTTGTCAAGGAACACTAAGGCATTATTTTCAATCATTTCATTTACTTGGAGAACCTGTGCTTTTGTCAGGTGAGGATTATCGAGCCTGATGCGTAGGTCGTCAAGTGTTAGTTATCGCATGGTCACGTGGGTCATATGGGGAAAGAACACGAGGACGCGGAGGCACCTACACGCGATAATCAAACACGACACTGTCTCCTAATAATGATAATTAGCGTGAACCTATGTTATGTAAGGTATCTGACTGGGACATGTAAATATGAGAGGTATTCACTTAATCCCCCATTCGGCCTCAGCTGTCTGTCATGATGGATCAACTATAGGAGATCTCGGAGATTTATCTTTTTTCGACTCTATGCTTCGATAATTTGTTGTGTGAGACTTGCAGAAATTTCCTAACTCTGGTAATCAGAGCTCCGCCGACTTCGCCGTTGTTTGATGTTAGCACCGCTGTAGCGCAGTAGACACAGCTCGGCAGGTGTTACAATTTCGCGCCTCAGCATGATTCCGGGAAGATGGGATAATACCGTGACTTCCCGATGAGCGCTACGCAACCAGATAAGCGGCTGGCAAGCAAATGACTCTTGAGAAAACCTTCGTTTTAAGACTTGTAAAGTGTGCGTGATATTAAGAACCTCCGTAGTGTTGCCTGCTAGAGCAGCGTTGCTCTGTGAGGGACCATCCCAAGTGAAGATGTTTCTCGGTGATATATCGACACGGTTGCAGTTATCGCATCGCAAACTGTGCGTTTGAGGTGATATGGGAAAAAAACCGAGCTTTTTCTCGAGCTCTGATTGGTTGAGATTAGGGTGCCATGCGATAATGTCGTACAATGTTTCTTTATTGACGACTACAGGTCCGACGGGACTGTTAAGGCTGTCCAATTTCGCGATTGACTCCCGATGCGCCGCTGAGCTGAGGTAGGACGGGTCAGACGGGTGCGGGACGAATGCGCGAAATTCTCGAGTGCGCCAGTCGCTGATGGCGGGCGCGGACGAGTACGTTGATTTATGGCATGCAGCGCATATCGTTGGATGTGAGTTCATCACAGGTTCGCTGATGGGCCCAGCCAATGCCGCAGAGACGGGTTCAGTGTAATCGCTCGAATGGGCCGCGACGGGGGCAGCGGGGCATTCATTATCCCTACCTGTGAGGTGTTGATTGTTTATGAGCCGTGGCAGTCCGATTTGGCTGGAGTTTTTTATGACTTGTCTGGTCTTGCAGACATTTTGACCTAAATGTAACATCAGCTGTCAGTATGTTAACATTTGAATCAGCCGTGTCTTTAATGTGCTGCGCATAAGCAGGCCCGGGTATGAAGCTTGCGATCTTAGTCCTCTTCTTAATGTACCAGTGTCTAGGAGATGAATTATAAAGGTGGGTGTGAATGAGATTAAAAAAAAGAGGTGGAATTGACGTCTCAACCAACACTACTTGAATCAGTATATAAGAAAGTACAGTAATATATCTTAACTACAACTGTGTCACGCTACCAATAGTCTAAACCTGTTGTTGTGAATGAGAAGACGAATTCGGGTCATTAAATCAAATGAGGTCATCAACAGATAAGTGGGGAGGTAACAAACATCAGCAGATGTACAGACCAAGTTAGCCAACTGGAGCATGACCTGCATAGCAATGCCGGGTCTTCCAGAATGCAGGGAGATAATGGGAAGCGCCAGGGAGAGGTGCTGGCGGGAAACTATTGGCAGATGTCCGTTGAGAAGTAGGGTCTCGTGAGATTTGGGGATGTGACGCGAGGGCTGACAAGAAGCTTGTTTGAGGAGGTGATGTCAGCAAAGATTTGACCTGTGGAACGGGAGATTGCGGGAAAGACACGGGGTCGGTAGAGGGTAATCTGGGATCGAAAATTGATTGTTTATTTGGTCTTAACAAGGCAGAAGCCAGTCTATAATCAGTGTCAGGAAGGGCTGGTGATAGCGAAACAAAATTCGGTGTAGGGTCAAAGCTTGGAAGGGTTGGTGATAATGGTGTTGGCGATACAGGAGTCGGCATATAACCGGAGCCGGGAGGAGTCGGTGATGGGTTGACTGAAGTAGGCAGAGGAGAAGGGCGAAGAGGGGTTGGGGATATGTCGACTGAAGTCGGCAAAGGAGTGGGGCTGGAAGGGGTTGTAGACGGGTCGACTGTAATCGGCAACGGAGCGTGGCTGGAAGGGGTTGGGGAATAGTCGACTGTAGTCGGCAAGGGAATGGGCCTGGAAGAGGTGTATGACGGGGCGACCGAAGTTCGTGGGGATTCAAACGATGCGACATTTGCATACTTTGCATTAAGAGCGACAACTGAGGCTTTGCCCCTGGGAGGGGCACTTAAGTGTATAGAGGTAGTATATATGTGCCGCCCGACGGGTTATGTTTTTTGGGCCTCTCGACTTGTACGACGGGTTTTTGGGCCTCATACTTGTACGACGGGCAATGTTTTTCAGATTCAATGTGTACGACGGGTTATACATTCGCATAATACCTTGTACGACGGGGTATGCTTTTTGGCCATTTTGACCTTGTACGACGGGTACGGGTTTTTGAGGTCCCGTGGCACACCCCTATCCAGAATAAGGCCAAGTGCCCCCCCCCCCCCCGGGGGCTTTGCTTTCTTCTTGAACTTCTCTCAGCAACATTACTTATCGCATGGCACCCTACTCTCAGCTAATCAGAGCTCGAGAAAAAGCTCGGCCTTTTACCCATATCACCTCAAACACACAGTTTGCCATGCGATAACTGCAACCGTGTCGATATATCACCTAGAGATGGTCCCTCACAGAGCACCGCTGCTCTATAGCATGGCAACACTACGGAGTAATGCCATCCTTGAATGCATCACGCAACCTGATCACTTCCTTAAAGAGACTGTTTAGCCCCATATTTGGAACGAGGTTACCTAGCAAGCTGCTTGGCAACCGCACCTTGGAAACCAAAGTTTTAAGTTTTCAGACTTTCAGTCGCTACGCGGCGCTGTGGTCTCAGAAAATAGATCCTTACTTCGGCTGTCGCTATTTATGTTGTCGGACATTACCCTTGCTGCTTGTCGGTTTAATGGGTGCGCAAATATGCCCACAACTTGAATGAGTGAAGATTTGATGCAATCTACATTTTGTAACCAAAGCGGAAGTATACACATCGATAGCGAAGTAAATTCAGAGCGCGTTATGATTTACAGCTAACATTCGTGTGGTTCATGGTTCTAGGGAGGCACCGTTATCGATGGAACGACATAATTGAATAAAACAGTAGATAATGAATATTTCCTGTCAAATAATAATGTTAAAAACTTATCAACTTAATTTTCCATCATGTAAACTTTGCGGCACAAATTAGAAGCTGGCATTACTTACGTCTGCGTTAAACGTAGTAATGTAATAACGAAATGATCCCTGATTGCCTTTTATGGAGCTGAACAGTCTCTTTAACAAACTCAATACATTCACGGTTGGCCGTCTCATGCGCCTCTAGCATACGAGGAGCAATTTTACGCTGTATTTCGTCTCCCACTTAGTCTGCGTCCCAGACTCCAGGGGTTCCGCTACGCTTCTCGCCCTAGAGTCTACCATAAGATAAGGTTTTAAACTGGCGCGTCCGAATATTCATTAGACACCTTCCTTAATCTTCGTGACCAATCAACGCAAAGGTTGTGACCCGGATTGACCTTAATTGCGCGTGTCTGGCTTGTAAAACGCACCATCGGTTCTATATGTCATGGACATTGTAGTGGTCTGCGTCCAATGAGAACACATTGAAAGTCTTCAGGAATTATGGGGCGTCTCAAAAGTTCAAATTGGCACCACAACAAGCGCTTTAATCGCTTAGCTGCACGATGGTATGTTTACGTAATAGTCAGTTAAAAAGAACCAGTTGTGTCTGCTTCTCTCGCCGACTGTGTGATTAACGGTGCCACTCAGCGTGAAACAACAAATCGGAGTGTTGTAGAATGTGTGCCCGGCTCATAAAAATCACTCGTCCGGTTGGACAAGTTCTGCGGAACTAACCAATGAGACAACGACTCAAAAGTACCCGAGAGTGACCGAGAGACACGGCTTGTGATTGGAGCATCCCAAATCTGGGATGCCTGTCCAGTTCAAGACATTAAGCTCGCCTAGACTTGAAGGCGAGACTATTGAATATCAGTAACATGTAAACAGCGCCCGCAGCCATCAGGCTAGGGGACCTTGACTATCTCCCACTCGACATCGCTGATATTCCTGCGCAAAGAATCTCTCCCGCAAACAGGCTTCCTCATTGTGGTCATTAGCATTCTTCAAGGCCACCCTCAAGCTCGCATTGCGAAGTTCAGCGTCGTTTAACAATTCGGGCAGCTCAATACATTCAGTATGCATTCTTTGCAGGATCCCTTCCATTTCCCCGTACAATTGAATATCAAACAGGATATCAAAGAAAATCTTAAATGATGTACTCACACTTTGGCAGCAGGAATCGAATGGATTCTCCACCATGTGTCGTAACGTGATCTGTGGTGTTGAGATGCACACGATACGCACTTGCAATAATGAAGACTCGAACTCCAGGTGTAGGGTTTATAACAACTTGAACTTTATTTAACTGTTTTCAACTTTCGAATTTTCGATGTTACCAAGCCTAAATTTAAGAGAGAGATGTGTTGAGCTCGGAGGCCAGGAGAGAACTGATCTTGAAATATAAATTGCTTCCCTCAACGACTAAGGCACTCCATCCCAATTCTAATGGGACCTGCCGTAGCCAGGTCTGTGAGGGTTGGGGCTATCGGGCGTTGCATGGGCAGGAAGGTCATGTGGCTCTGGAATATGGGGTATGCATGAGGAGAAGGGGGAAGTTGAAGGTGACATGTAGGTCACTCGTGGATCTGGGTAACTGGGGTTTATAATTAATATAAGCTGTAGGGGGTTACTCAATCAACTGATGACTGAGAGGGTACGTTATGATGAAGGGTAGGTTTGTTATCAATTTGGCACTCAACACCCATATATGTTCTGCCATCCAACCAGCCACCTTTGCAGCTGACTTGAGCAGCTGCCTTACCGGCTAGGCCCTTCAGGACGTTTGCCAAGGAGTTCAGCTGTTTTTTAATCCATCCGTTACAACGGGCTTGTCAGCTGGCGTCGGTGCTGGAGCAGCACTAGTGCCCCCTCCACCGATTAAAGCAAGTACCAGGGTCGAGATTGCCAATCTCCATGAACACTTGAGGGCTTTCTACAATTGTTTGAAGGGCTAGGCTACCCTGTACATTATTGATGACTGTTCAGCAATAAAGGCCCTAACCAAGAAGAAAGATATGTTATCCGAACTGGCCTATAGCAGCCGCCATGCGCACTAAAGTATCTGGTTCCTCACCAAAAAGTACAACTCTGTGCTGAAGGAGCTACGTGAGCAGACCCGCTGTGTGGTGCTCTTTCACACCAAGGACCCCGACTCATTTGAAGAAGCCCTACGTGTGAATGATGTGATCCTAATGAGGGAAAAACGCGCCGCAGTACGCCAGCTGCTAGCAAAGACCAAGCACGCTAAACTGCTGCTGAAGACCGATCATCTTATTATTATGTCTTCCAACGATAGTTTATATTGGTTTAGCTATATTGGCTAAACATATTGGTTTAGCCAGTATTTTTTTTTTTTTTTTTTTTTT
>CM067347.1:24788456-24798456 GCA_034190875.2 Urechis unicinctus
TCCGAGTCACGAGTCAGGTTGTCACACCTTGGAGTCGAACCCACAGCCTGTGGATCAAAAGGCAAAGCAGTAAACCACCAAGCCACTGAGACCGGCTTAGTGCCATTCCCTCGGCTTTGTATTGACTTGGTTAAGGGGTCATGTCAAAACATCGGCTAAGGGGTCATATCAAAACATCTAAGGGGCTGCAGCTTATGACATCTATCGAAAAATAGTGCGCGTTACCAACTCCCCTCGCTGACATCTATCGTAACCGTGTGCTGCGCATAGGGTTTCTTAACAAAGCGCAATCACAGACCCGATTGCTTGCCATTGGAAGACTTGCCGATGGCGTGCCTGCCGAATCTAGTTTCATATGCCGTCGATTGAAGTGATGGTGGCCCTATCAGCAGCCGCTGCCTCAGTTAACAGTTTAGGTATGTTGATCTGGGTAGTAGTGTCCTAACGATGGTGGGTTCACCTATATATTAGACTCTTGAAGTGTTTGAGTATATTCATGGATCCTGATACCATCATTGATCAACTCCTTGTACAAGACGCGGCTAGCCCAGTGGTCACTGAGTCTAAGCGAGCGGAACCCAGAGCGGACATGTCTTCTAAGAGAGATAGGCTTGCTGCTGTCATAGCTGGGGGTCAGGCCCGTCAGTACCATGGTGAGCAGCACCTTACCATTGACCAGGTTGAATTAATGTCTGACGAAGAGATCACAAAGCTGTATGTGAGATACAAGGCTCGGCTAGGCGTTAGCATGACGCACACTCTAGGTAAGACAGTGCTGCAGCTTTACTCAGATAGTGCTTGTATGTTTCTACCAATCCCACCAGAACACTAGCAAAAGCTAATTACAGACCTCAAGGCGGACGCGCTAAGCAGTACTACATGTGAGCTATATCATCGCTTTGGCATGTTCTTAGCTCCACTTACTGTGGCTTTAGCAACAGTTAAGCAATGTCAATTTGAAAAACAAACACCAAATCAACAGGGACCGGTGGAGAGGAAGACGAGGTAAACACTACTTGCGCGCTATAGTATATGTTTAACTCCGCTATAACACGTGCTTAACTCTGCTATAGTATGCACTTAACTCCGCTATGACATGTGCGTAACTCCCCTATAGTATGTGCTTACCAATAGCTGTCAATTGGACAAACAAATTTAGTAACTTGGAAGAAACGAACACGAATCAAGGGGAGACAACACCGGTAGAGATAACGTCAGTGACCAGTGAGTGACATACAAAAAACGCTAAAAGGGTTGCGGCAAGACGAAAGGGTGCTGCAGCTCAAAAAGCCAATCAGAATAAGCTTCTGAGAGAGCTCTGTAAGGCTAAGGCCACGCTTACAGATGCTAGAGACAAAGCTGTTGAGCCACCATCAACGAACAAGCCTCCGGAAAGGCGAGTTTGGCCAACATGGGCTTCGCCTTTGGTTGTCGGCGGCGTTGGGGTGTTTGGACTAGCATGGTATTGGTACAGGCACAAACTATTAGCCTCACACCCTAAACAGGTTGTGGTACAAAAGCCTCCGATGCTGATTCAAAGGATCCTTTTTATATGGATTAAGATGACAGCACCAACTACTGATGGAAAAATGCTCGTCGACGTGCTGTACCACGGTACAGTTGTTTCCTGTATATTAACAGGTAATGCCAAGTTTGCTAAGATGGCTCTGGGTGGGGCTCTGCCGCGTCTTGAATTCTTGCCACACGACCGTGCTATGGCTGATGCCGATGTATCACTAGCCGTGGCCACAAAGGATATGCTAATTAAACAAGGGATTATACCAGTTGATATACTTAAGTAATGGCTTCAATTGCGCTACTTGTTGGAGGTGCCCTTGTCAACGCCCGTGCATTCTCTGGGAGCAACTTCTTAATCTCTAAGTTACAAAGCAGCCAAGTGGACGCGGAACTTAAACGTCATAATATGACAATAGATCAGCCACAATCTGCTCAGGCAGCATGGGCTAAAAAGCGAACAGAGCCGTTAGACTTAATGAGCAGCTCTGCCGCCAGGGACATGCCAATCATACTTTCAGGGATGTTGACGAGGCAATTAGTGAGTACTCCCTAATTACAGGTAAATTCGTTGACACACTGGACATTTACTCGCTCTCAGATGACCAAAAAGGGACGTTTAAGGGTTTAGTCAGAAGGGTATAAAAAATAACTTAGGATTGTGTATGGATTGTGGGTTCGATAACGTCAACCAAAGGCTTGTTTACCAAAAGAAAAAGATTGCTTTACAACAGTCTGACACTGACTCACAAGCCGGCGATACTGAGTATGTTGAGCCTAAAAAAGAACGGGGATTTCTCACTGAATAAAAATAGAAATCCTGCAGAACTTGGCGCTGTCAACAAGCTGGGAGTTTGAGGCAGTCACAACTCTGTGGAACTCTGTGGATTGACAACCAACCATTTAAAGGTGGTAAAGTTTTTTCCTGATGAGTTAAAAGAGCTAGGTGTCGCTACCTAGTGCGCTGGCAGCTGGCAGCACTGAGTAAGGCTGTAATTATAAAACACAGAAGATTACTACTGCATTCTATATTCCATTGAATCGGATCTGCACCCGGTTGCTAAACACCCAGAGCAATCGTCAAAATATAACTTTCAGCGGCTGTAAATCGCTGGTAAAGGCATAGAATATCCAACATCAGTGTCGCATATTGAGAAGGTATAAAAACATGCTAACCTAGCCTTGAACGTCTTTGGCTGGGATGGTAAGGCCACTTTCATACACCACATCAGCAAACATTCTTACCCATGTAGAAACCTCATGCTGATTAAGGAGGATGGTAAGTTTCATTACACGCGCATCAGAAATCTGAACCGCTTGCTGTATGATCAGAGTAAACACGAACATCGCAAATTGTTCTATGGGCGATGCCTTCATCGTTATACCACTGACAAACTGCTCTCTGACCACAAACCTGAGTGTATGGGAATAGGGCAAACTGCTGTGCGAGTGGATATGCCTGAGGAAAGGGAAGAACATATTATCCTTCCAGTACTGGCAGAAGCAGCTGGCTGCCCCTTATGTTATCTGTGTCGACTGTGAGGCGCTCACGGTGACACTTCCAGGCCCTGCACCTGATCCTACCAAGAGCAACACACAGAAAACAGAGGAACATGAGCCATGTTGTTACAGCTATGTAGTTGTCCGGTGTGACGGTCGGACCGAATCCCCTGTGGTGTATAGAGGAGGCAACACCGTGGAGAAATTTTTGCAAGCCCTACAACAGGAAGAGCTCAAGATCAAAGCAGTTCTGTCAAACCCAGTCCCAGGTGCATGACACGAAAGGATAAAAGAGTGCAAAAAAAAAAGGTAGCAACCCATTGTAATGTGTGTAAAAATGAACTGGGCGGCGACTCTGTCCGCGACCACTGCCATATAACAGGTTAGTGCAGGGGGGCAGCCAAGAAAGCCTGACTTAACCTCTTGATGCAGGCCGTAAGCAAGGTGGAAGGGAAGATCAACTGTATACCAATATATATATATATATATATATATATATATATATATATATATATATATATATATATATATATATATCTATATATATATATATATATATATATATATATATATATATATATATATATATATATAAACACACACTTTAGGTTTGGCCTACATAGAGTTGGCACAAGCGCCAACGGCATCTTCCAACGGCAAGCCTGGACGACCAGCAATACGTACCAACAATATAACACAAACAATATTATCTCTAAACAAAAAGATATATGAATACATATATATAAATATATATATATATATATATATATATATATATATAGAGAGAGATATAGATATATATATATATGTATTCATGTATATAGATATGTATATATATGGGATATATATATATATAGATATATGATATGTATATAGATATATATATATATATATATATATATATATATATATATTTATATATATATATAGAGGGATATATATATAGGCTATGGGATAGAGATCTATATATATATATATATATATATATATAGAGAGATATATCTATGATATATATAGATCTATATAGATATCTATATCTATATATATATCTCTCTGTCTCTCTCTATATCTCTCTATACATCTCTCTCTGTCTCTAGATAAAATCTCTCTCTGATGTCTATATAAAAATATCTATGATATAGATATCTATATATATCTCTCTCTCTATATCCCTCTATCTATATCTCTCTCTATATATATCTCTCCTCTCTATCTCTCTCTCTCTCTCTATATATATCTATCTCTCCGTCTCTCCCCCACCCACACTTATAAATATACACATATATATGCTATTTATAGATAGCGGCTCGGCGCTCGGAAGCTTGCATCGAAAACCGTGTGTATACATATATATATATGTATGCGTGTATGCGTGTTTGTGTGATTGTACAGGGACATCCAGTGCACACTGTCGCTGAGACAAAAAGACAGTATATACACGGACCGAGGAGAGCTGGTAACGCGCACTATTATAAGATCACAAGCTGCTGCCGCTTAGATGTTTTGACATGACCCCTAAACCAAGTCAATACAAGGCGAAAGCGATGAATACCGCTGGTTGATTACGTAAGGTTTGGCCTGTTTTGACATGACCCCTTAAAGCCAGCCAAGGTAAGCGATGAATGTCTCTGGTCGATTACGTAAGGTTTGGCCTACTTAGACAGAACTGCAGATAGCCTGCTGCTAAGCTGCTGCAGTAGAAAACATTCAAACTAAACGTCCTTTTTACTGTGTTCTTTTACTGTGAATGCTTAAAATACTGTTACAATCATTATCACGAGGCCAAGTTCTAATTACTGACAAAATTTCATGTGCGTAAATACAGCCGTTTCAGAGATATCAGCGAGGAGAGAACTCGTAGCAAAAATCGCGATAGGTACTCTATAATACATGTCATTATACATAGTACAAAAGGTGAAAAGTGTTTTTTCGCCTATTCCATGCTACGATAATTGCTTGTTACAAGCATATAATTCATATGTTTGTAACTGCAGTAGTTATGGAGGAGATAGTTACAGAATTGGGCGAAAAAATTGACAAAAAATCGATCCCATAAGCCTCCAACACTGCGCATGCGCGTCAAACTAGATCGGCAGTTGTGTCCCAACTTGATCTATCATTCCCCAAAATTTCATGTTGATATCTCCAACCGTTCCGGAGAAAAGCCAGAAAAACTTAGGCTGGAGCAAAATTTCATGTTGATATGTTTAACCGTTCCGGAGAAAAGCCCGAAAAACCTTGACTGGAGCAAAAAAAACAATTCTGGCTAAAGCAATATGGAGAAGTATATATCCCTATCAATTGGACAGTTACACTTTATTGACAGTGCACAGTTGCTCCTGACCTCGCTTGACAAGCTGATGACTGCAAACGACCCAGACGCCTTTGCAGTGACGGCTAAGTTCGAGCCTGATGAAACGAAACTTCGGCTGCTACTTTGCAAGGGAATGTATCCTTACGAGTTTATGGCTGGGATAATTTTGATGACTCGCTGCCGCCAATCCAGGAGTTCTACAGCAAACTCTTTGAGCAAGGCATATCTGCTGCAGACTATGATCATGCACAGAAGGTCTGGAACGTGTTCGGGTGTAAAAACATGGGCGACTATCATAACCTGTACCTGCGCACAGATTACTACTCTTGGCTGATGTATTTGAGATATTCCGCAAAAAATATGGTCTCGACCCAGCTCACTACTATACTAGTCCTGGCCTTTCATGGGATGCGCTTCTTAAGTGTACAGGGGTGGAATTGGAGTTACTCACCGACTGTGACAAACACCTATTCATTAAGAAGTGCCTGGGTGGTGGCATAAGCATGGTATAACATCGCCAGGCTAAAGCTAATAACCCGTACTTGAAGGGCATTGAGCAGGACAAGCTAGCGAGTTATATCCAGTACCTTGACGCTAACAACCTGTATAGGTGGGCGATGAGTCAGTGATTATCCACTAGCACCAGAGCGAATGTCTGTGCAGAATGAATGGTTGTCAGACTACCAGAAGAATCTCGTAGGTGCACTGGAGAGCACCGGAGATGGAGATGAAAAGCTGGTACCCAACTTGCGCAAATAAAGAGAAATGTGTGGTCCACTGTAGGAATCTCAAGCTTTACCTATCTCTGGGAATGAGGCTTACCAAGATACATCGTGCACTTGTATTCCATCAGTGTGCCGGTGTGCCCATCCAAGAGTATGTTGGTCCGCGCCCAAAAATGTTCTCGATCCTGATGTCTGACAAAGGTGAGATTAAAAAGGCTAAGGGAGTGAAGGAGGTGGTGGTCAAGAAACACCTACGCCACGCACAGTACATGGAGTCTCTGTTCACCAAGAAGCAGTTCCGCCATGGAATGAACATGCTATGCAGTGAAGGTCATAAGATATGTGGGCTGCACGTCAACAAGGTGTCACTCTCTCCCTTTGATTCAAAGCTGTGGATAGCCGCGAACGGTGTAGACACCTTGACCTATGGACACACTAGTTTACCGACAAACTAGCAGGTGGTGACCCAGAACTGCCTCGGCCCCGTTTGGGGATCGGGCCCGAGGCGTCTCTTAACTTAGGGTGAGCAAAAATCTTGTATAAGCTGTCAAAGGAAGAATAGTATGGTGTTGGCCCAGAACCGCCACTCTCTTTAATACTAAATGCAATGAATGGTCCCTGTGTAACGCGCCGAGAATCACACGCGCGAAGCTGTTACTGTATGTACTCAAAAATCAGCTCATCAGATTTTTAGATTCTTCCGATCTCATAACCTGCTTACGACGTACGATGGGTAATACGTTATACATTAGCATAATACCTTGTACGACGGGGTACGCTTTGTTGCCATTTTCACCTTGTACGACTGTACGACGAAACCCCCCCCCCCCCCCACCCTCCGGTGGAGTGGGTGAGGTTTCGACACCAATGGATGTCCGCTTAATGTCGATCTGCGTCATTTGTGAAGATGTCTGTAAGTATTTCCACAGTTTATAAATCTTATCCTGCATCACTAACATGATGTACTCATAAGATATTACAGCAATATGGCTGCACGGATAACGGTTAATTTAGATTCCAATAATACGTCTGAAAACAGAAGTTGCGCAAAGATCTTCCTGCATTATATAAGTTGCAACACTGTGTATTTGGAACAAACGGTTTGAAATTCACGTCCAGGATTTATGCAAGAATTGCGAGTTTTTAATAACATGGGCAAAACGCCCATCTATGGTCACACTGCCCCTAACCCATTGGTGTTTTACGATAGGGCAAAACGCCTTGAATGTTCAAAATTATTTTTCATTAATGATATGTAATGAATAATTTCTACAGACTAGAAATTTTCTTCGTTGGGTAAAGTGGTACCACGTTTATCCCTGTTACTGAAATAAGTTAAGCTGCCGTTAAACCGCAAACAGCAAGAATCAATGTTGCTTAAGGTGTGCCGTCTTGCCCCACCGTACCCTACCTGGATCCCTGTATTACCGGAGGACGTTTGACACCCCCCCCCCCAACCTTCGATGGGGTTTAGTCAAATTTGTTCTGCATGACCCGCAAATGTGAAGATCGTCGCTCTGATATGCTGAGTGGGTGCCCATCTATGGAAATTAAATCACCAATGCCGTTGCATTACTCGTATGTACTATGACGATGCTCATATTATCGTTTGTCTCTTGCATAATGGTGGAATAATAGTTTAAGTTTTGGCTGTGATGCAGTCAATACTCATGGGTGAAATAACCGGGTGTACAATTGATCATATGTCGCTAAAGCTTTTCTCTCGGAAATCGAATTTAAATATCAAAACATATCAACAAGAAAGGCTCGAATTGTTTCACTGATTACAAATGATTCTTCTCCTCTGCGATCGATTTCTGAACAAAAGCGATGTGGGTACTGCTGTTAACAATTATTCTCAACGGAATGTTTAGAGCACTCTGTAACTAACCACTGGTCTCTACCTTACCACTGGTCTCTACCTTACCACTTGTCTCTACCTTACCACTTGTTTGTACCCCACCACTGGCTTGTACCCCAGAAGTTCTGACTGACTCTCATGGCTTAACTGACCATCAGAGTCAGCGTTCGAGCTTTCTCTTTAGTTAGTCTGCTTCGTGGACATTTCCACCGACACATCCAATGAAAACGGAGCATGAACAGTCAGGGTGTAAATATTCAATTTGTCACAAATACATTGCAAAAATAAAACATCCTTCATTTGAGGTTGACAAAAGCAAAGGCCAGACTTTGTGGTGGTCCAACTCCATGTTTAAATCCTTTGGAAGGTTGGCTTATGCATCGCACATATTTATTGTCAACTGGTGGCGCTCCAGCATGTTGGTGTGCAGGCAATCATAAGCAACACACGTCTGCATTAACCAAAGCCCAACGCCCATCAATAACATTGTAGTGTATTCAAATGACTATCCACATGCAAATTGGTCAAGTCGAGACCTTAACTACACATTTAACATGTTGTACGCTTACCTTAATGGTTCTAGATAGTTATAACATTGATGGGGGTATACTGATTACAGTTCTGGCTAGCCTAGTGGGTGCTTAGAGTTAGAGTTTGGGGTTCTCCTCCCAATATACATAACTTCCATGAAATATTTCTTAGATAGTTATAACGATTAAAGCAGTGTAGTGAATAAATATAGGGGTAGCTCAATGGGTGTATTGTACAAAATAATGACCAGCTTAGGGGTTACCTTACTACATTTTTGTTTCAGTAGTTCTAATATGAGACTTACTAAGTAAAGTTAGGGTATATCAGGGGTGGTCCCCTGTCCGCCAATGGCAACTGAAAACGATTTCGGGTGAGTTGAATTCGCCTAATCACTAATTCGCACTCTCTATGGGTTCTTTACTTTACGGCGACTTTGCCAAACATCAAAGGCATGCTCAAGAAGTTTGTCTCCCTTTTTGTCTGTGCATGCGACCATAAAATAATGTGAAACAGGCTTCGATGTGATGGACATAACCAAGAGTGACTGGCGGTCCAGCCTCATGACTGTTATTTTTCAGTCTCCTGATATTCACAATTTCTATCCTGCCAGTGAGACTGAATCATTAGATACTCTGTGTATGGGTGCTGACAGACTGCTTGACGTCGCAAGCAAAGACAAGCGATGAGTGTTTGCAGTTAAGGCGTGCTAAGTGTTCATTTCTAATTGTCTTTGTACATATTTTATATGTGAATTAAGTGCATCGTTGTGGATAACTAGATTCGGCAGGCACGCCATCGGCAAGTCTTCCAATGGCAAGCAATCGGGTCTGTGATTGCGCCTTGTTAAGAAACCCTATGCGCAGCACACGTTTACGATAGATGTCAGCGAGGGGAGTTGGTAACGCGCACTATTTTTCGATAGATATCACAAGCTGCAGCCCCTTAGATGTTTTGATATGACCCCTTAGCAGATGTTTTGAGATGACCCCTTAACCAAGTCAATACAAAGCCGAGGGAATGGCACTAAGCCGGTCTCAGTGGCTTGGTGGTTTACTGTTTTGCCTTTTGATCCACAGGCTGTGGGTTCGACTCCAAGGTGTGACAACCTGACTCATGACTCGGATGATCACGTACAAATGGTGGTCACATCTTTGAAAAGGGATGTAAAAGATCCTTTGAGGACGACATGCTCCGTAGCAGTGACCAGTTTAGAGTAATTTAATCAATTGTAGTCGTACATAGCTTATTTGCTAAATACGAATATGTTTCGATGCACACAAACACACACACCCACGTTACTGATCGATTAAGTAAGGTTTGGACTTCTTTTAGTTGGCACAAGCGCCAACGGCATGTCTTCCAACGGCTAATCTGGACGACCAGCAATACGGTATTAACAATATTACCCAAACTGATGTTATCTTATACTTGAATTCCACAGTGATATGATTAGAGTTGGCACAAGCGCCAACGGCATGTCTTCCAACGGCTAATCTGGACGACCATCAATACAGTATCAACATATTACCCAAACTGATATCATATCATACTTAA
>CM067347.1:24803456-24860956 GCA_034190875.2 Urechis unicinctus
GAAATGAACTGTGGTTGGTTTGAGGCCTATGCTACCTACATCGAGCACATCCTGCGGTATCTGCGGACTGGTTGTCACGGCCCAGGGCTGGAGGAGAAGACCAAGAAGGCTATACGGAAGGCGACCTCCAAGGGACAGTATGTTGCTGAAGGTATATTACCTGATAGTCCAGTTACTCAACTTGTAATCAACATGTACAGGTCAGATGCAGCAATAATATCAGAGCACTCTCTCTTTTCAGTGATCCTCAACAAGTTTTTAATTCTTATGAAGACAAATGGGACTAACAGCAGCTGTGCTAATTTATTGTTCTCTAACAGGATATACGGTCTTCTATTGCCAGTCAAGTAGACAGCGTCGAGTCATCACCAACCAGAAAGAAAGGGAGAGCATTCTTTATGCCTGTCGCTCGGCCCCCAGTGCTGGCCATACAGACATAAATAACACGTGCTGTAAGATAACAGAGCGCTAATGGTGGAAGGGTGTTAGGGAAGATGTCACTGATTGAGTATGTGTTTTAACCTCAATGTGCCTTGACAAATATTTCAAAATACCAATTTCTAGTGAGAAACACTATTCTAACTTTGTAAGCAATATTTCTATAGGCCTCTATAATTAGGGTATACTGATAACTGAAAGATTAACACTTATGATGTTGTTGCTGATGTTGACCATCACATTGCTATGATGATGATAATCCTGATTTCCCTGAGAAAATGTCCCCAAGCCTAAGTTGATGATCGCAAACAGGATGGTCTCCGCAAACTATGGTGACGATCTCCACTCAAGATATGCTCCTCGTCTTACCTCACATTTGATGATCCTGTCTGAGTTTGTCTGTCTGACCGGGGGAAGGAGTTTGTCAACCTCCTCAATGATGAACTATCAACAAAATTTGGTATCCGGCTCCTTGTCGCGAGTGCATACCATCCACAATACAACGGTCTCGACGAAAGAACAAATCAAAGTTTGAAGGACCGTCTCGCCAAGATGATGAATGAGTGCCAAGACAACTGGGACAACTTCCTGAATGAAGTAGTATATTCGCTTCGAACCCAGAAAAAGAAGGTAAAAGGGGTAAAGGTGTTTGAGTTTGAGGTGGGTAATTTGGTGTTACATCGGGAAATGAAGAATGTAGGTCGTAAAGGGGACAAAATGGCTCGGAAATGGACCGGGCCCTACCGCATAATCAAGATAGACAACCGGCAGAGGGTAGAGCTGCAGCACCAACACAATGAGCTGCCGCTAAAAGCCAAGGTGCCATATGTGCAAGTTCAACCCTACCACCAATCAGATGTCGAGCAAACAGCAGCACCATCAGAGCGTCACTTCTACCATTGCATGTCCTAGCAAGCCACACAGCGTTGAGGAACTTAGAGGCACCCAGTCCTCTTGTTACTTCAACGCAGTGTGACTTGGTGGGGCATGCGATAGCCCATCACAAGCGTCACTTCCGCTATCGCATGCCACACCAAGTCACACTGCGTTGAAGTAACAAGTGGCACCCAGTCTGCTACTCAGACCCTCACAGCCATGCCCAGAGCTACTCCCAAAAGTTCTAGGAAGCGATCGGCACAAGACACTGAAACACGTCACCACGGCAAGGGTAAGGGGAGCAGATACAAAAGCTGTGGAGAGGAGGTCCCAGACAGTCACCAATGAGCGTTATATAAAGAGGATGTGTAATGCTATTTCAACAACGCACAGGCACTTCTAAGGATTCAATACCATGAGGTGGATGGAATGCAGGATGTCTTGCTCTTCGGGGACAATGGCTGTCACTTCATTAGGACTCCAAAGCAGCCTTTCATTCAAATAATTAATGTATTCACAAATCACTGGTTGTGTGTATCAAATTTCTTGCGCGGCTCAGGGACTGTGAGACTGATTGACAGTATCTACTTCACTGACCCTGAAGAAGCAGGTGGCCTGGAACCCAGGAACCTAAGATGACATTAGAATGGCCTGACATCCAGAAACAGAAGGGAAGCACTGATTGTGGTTTGTTTTCCATTGCCAACCTGCAACTGCGACCAGTCTCTAATGCTCCTACACCTTTCAGAATGTTTCAGGTCCAACAAGATGTCATCTTTTCCAGAAACACAAGGACATCGTCATCCAAGAGAGCCAAAATTGGTTGAAGTACCTGTTCATTGCCAATGCCGTCAACCTCATGAGGGACCCGGATTGATGGTTGAGTGCTCTGGGTGTGAAGAATGGTTTCATCGCATCTGTGACACTATCCCTGATAACGTTGAATCATTCAACCGGTTCTGTACCAGGTGTAAATAGTGTTTTCTAGTCTGATTTAAATGGTCTTAATTGCAGATGGGTTTTTTTCTTATTTTCAAGTTGACCATGTGATTCTCGTAGAGGCATAATCTTTGTTCATTTTTAGGAAGTCTCATTCTTGTTTCATTTTACAACATGTGTATATGTTTCAGAAAACACTCATTGGGCACGCTCCGTACACAGACCGATTTCACAGTTGTGCATATAATTGCTCCATATTAATATTTTACTTGAGAATAAACATCTTTTATTTACCCATTGTTATGAACTTGATGCTGCAAGCTACTTTCAGCACTGGTATGCACGACGTAGCCTGAGTTTATCGATGTGGCTACTTTCAGCATGGGATTATACTGGTATGCACAAAGTAGCCTTAGTTTATAGGTCTGGCTACTTCCAGCATGGGAGTATACTGGCATGCACAAAGTAGTCTGAGTTTATCGATGTGGCTACTTTAAGCATGGGATTATACTGATATGCACAAAGTAGCCTGAGTTTATAGATGTGGCTACTTTCAGCATGGGAGTAGCCCGAGCATATTGATATGGCAACTTTGAACGTGGGAGTAGCCAGGTATGCTCAAAGTAGCCTGAGTTTATCGATGTGGCCACTCTCAGCATGGGATTATACTGGTATACAAGTAGCCTGATGTTAAGAAATCTATGTGGCTACATTCAATATCAGAGTACACTGTCGTCTTTTTATTCCTTCTATGGCAAATAATCCCATTGCTTCATTTATCCGCATCCGCATACTGTCGTCTGCTAGTGATAATGTCTGCAATTATAGGCAAATTTATCTCTTTTTATTCCTTCCGCGACCATCTATAGCTTAATTTATTCCTACCACGACAAATAATCCCACGAATGATTATCTTTTGAAAGAATGAATGGTTACGACATATTGTTTACTTCAATTAATATTTTGTGCATGGCCGCCATTTTGTCTAAATACGCGCATGCGCAGTACGCGTTAAACCACTTTCTGCATAGGCTACTTTCTGCATACCACACCATAATCCAATATCACTATTTGGTGACAGCAGTAGACAATGTAATGACAGACTCAAACATGTTAGCTCTTTAGCATTGTTCTCTACGGAGAGAAAGCAAATTAACGTCATTTAGCAATCGTTCTGAACCAGTTCTTATATCATATTTTACCTGATTATATTATGTGATCGAATTCATTGATTTACAACTTGGTGGTCATATTATGGACTTGTTTGCACAAAAATACCTTTCATTATCGCTCAAAGCTAATGGTTTCATATGATATATAGTTTAATCATAGAAGAAAACAACTACCAGGTTAGGGGATTCCTCGAGTGACATCTCATGTTTCCCTGTTCCTAAATATGTCATACGCGAGTGCCGATCGAGTGAATTTTCACCGACAGAGCGGGCTGTATCGCAAGCTTAGATTAAGGTACGGCGTACGTTAATCGAGGGACGTACTTTATTCGAAGTACGTACTTTAATCTGCGGTGATCCCTGATCTGACTACGCGGGTGATTGTATATGCATTGGTTATTATTTCTGCAATAAGATATTTGCCTATTTCTTATCTCGCGTGATCTCGTCTTATATGGTTCTACTATTTTGCGCCAACTTCACACTGGCGTTGGCAATTTGTGTAAAACGATTCTGCACTTGAACGACTATATACAACCTGTTGTAACCAGTGTAAAGCTGGTGCAAAATAGTAGAACCAAATAAGAACTGCTCGGGTGTTGCAGCAGTTCGTGCGGTGGAGTTGAGGCTGTTCCACTTTTTGATAGTGGTTGGGGTGAACCAGTTCTTATAGGTTTCTGTGCGGCATCTTGGCTGTTTGAAACGATCTCTAAGTCCTGGTTCAAGGTGGTCTAAGCTGATGCAAATGTTGTTGTGCTTGATGTTATGCAATAGGGTTAGTCGATGTTTCTCCCTCCTATTTGATAGTGGTTCCCATTCGAGCTATCGGAGTAGGTTTGTCACGCTGGTTCTTTGTCGGTGGTCGCGGGTAACAAAACGTGATGCTGTTCGCTGAACACGCTCTATACCTGCTGCCCCTGCACCTGATGCTGCGGCGTCCCAAACTTGGCAGGCGTTCTCTAGAGACGACCAGCACATAGTGAAGTAGGCAGTCTCTCTCAGTCTTCGTGGGCAGTGAAACAGGGTCCTGCTAAGAAAGCCTAGGGTCCGGTTGGATTTGCTGGTCATCCTGCTGATATGGGCCTTGAAGGAGAGAGACAATGACGCCAGTTGATTTTGACTTCTCACTCTCGATCTCGATGGGTGTAATAGTTACAGTTTCCAGGAGTAAAAGCAGGGTAAATACGATTCGCGTGGGGGTTTGCAAGAATTGAGAGCGCCGTCCACCGCGTTTCCTGGTATTCCTGCTCCACTTCCGTGTTGATGTTGACATGATCAGCTGTCAGGTCGGCGATTGTTGATGCGTTGTCAAACGGATCCAAGCTGGCCGCTCAATTGGGACAAAGGAATCAAGTGAAAAAAGTTACAGATCACTCTAAATCCTCGATGATTTATCGAATAGTTCAATGCGACACTTTGATCTCGTTAAACCACACGTGTGCATATTCGACTTCACCTACCACCAAATCCACCACTCGATCGGTCGAGAAATGTATCTGAGTGAATTCATTGTAAGTTGCTGTTCCTAAGCCCAATGCACCGTATATGTTACCATATACACAGAATAACGCCAAAACACACTTGGCCAGCGGTTGAATTCCTCCTCCCACATGTCCGCTACCCATTGCGATCGGTCGGCTGGAACCGAATTCAAAGCTTATTAAAACAGAATGATCTACTACAGACAAGTAATAGTACTTGCCTTTAGTGGATTTTTCTGTCTACATAAGTTAAAAACCCCTATATTTGGTTGCAGCCGACCGATCATCTGGTCTGTGATTACATGCTAAAGTTCGGCGTAAGCTATTTGACGCTTAGCTGTGTCAGAAATATCTTGTCCCGTCGGGCTCTTATTTGGGTCTACTATTTTGCGCCAGCTTCACTCCGGTAAAGCCAACCAGGAGATATTAGTGAGCGCTAGTGTATTATCGCTCAAGAAAATATGGGGAAAATAGCCAAACTTCAGAAAAGTAGGAAAAACAAAAAATTGAAAACCGTTGAAAAATCATTCTTTGATAAGAGTGATTCAGCAGCGTAAGTATCATTCGTCTGTGTCTCTCCAGCCCATACGGCCTTAGCCCGATAACCAGACCTAACCCGCTAAACTGCTAACTATCAGTATCATGGTCCATGATAGCCCTACAAGACGTCTGAGGTATAAATTCATGTTACCGTTCGACCGGAGCTAGGTCTATGATAGGCTTAATAATCTGGCCTCGAACTAAGGTTCTTAGAAACTAAGGCCAGATGCTTATGGCTAAGTCCATGGGTGCGCAGTCATATGCTCACAAGACAAATACTCACAGGACACATGCTCACAAGGCAAATGCACACTGGACAAATGCTCACACCCTTAACAGATTTTCAGACAAATGCTCCCACTTTTTTAACTCACAATCTTTATTATTACAGTATAGCATAAATAGCATACATAACATAAATCAGAAACATAGGTGGCATCGAAGTACTGAACTAAAGCCTCCATCCCCTCAGGTACCCGGTCCTTCAGATACTGCATTCCTTCCTGCACCTGCTCTGGAGGAAGAAAGGCTAGGCCATCAAGCATACTGCAGAAATGCTTGACATCGTCATCCATACGGTAAAGCTCAGTCTTGCCTAGGTGCTGAATCTTCCTCCAGGTGCTCTGGGTGAGGTGGTAGAAGCAGCCTTGAGTGGTAACGTGTGGTCCAAGCACAGCTGTCACTGCTTGAAATGCTGCCAGCTCGAAGTCGATGATGACGATCCGGGTGTCTGGGTAGATGAGCAGCTCCTCCATCTTGTCCAGAACATCATGCAGGAGTTCTTGGTAGACTTGTGAACTCTTGCCAGGCAGGAAGGCGTAGACGCAGGAAACGATGCCATGACCAAGGGGGTTTTGATGATCTGATGCCACCTTAGGGGCAAGGGTCCGTATGACAGAATCTTTAAGGATATAAGCAAATTTGCTCCTTCTCGCAATGCAGACAAGGGACAGTTTAAAAAATATACATTAACATATCCATGTCTTATCATCAATCTTGTCTACAGTTCAACAACGGTCATAGTCCTTAATCAACAGAATCAACGAAATCCAACACAATTTTAAGAATTGTTGGCCAACAAGGCTACCGCGAGAATCGAAAACGTGAGCGATGTCACAGCGAATTAGCTAAATTGGGTTGCATTCCTGGAGTCAGCCATGTTGAGTTTTTGAACAAAGTTTCTTGATGTGCCGTATTTTAGTGATCAAACAGAACAATTAGACAAAACTGTACTAATAGAAACAGTCCTCGTGTAATTTTGTGATATAATCTTTCATTTTGTCACAAATATTTTGGCATGGATGGCTTTTGTAAGTTTTCAGCGAGTACATCTGTCATTTTGACTTAAGAACCTTAGAAATTTTGCAGGCGGCTCTTCGCCTCTAGAGTGAGAGATCGAAAGTAGTAAATAGCGTGGCGCTGTCAGAGGCGGAGTTTCTTTGCCTAGGTTCGGTTGACTTTGAATACGTGACGAATGGAAGACAAGATGATATTTAATGAGTGGAGAGATGTCTCTGATTTATGATCGGTGATCTTGCTCTGTCGTGAGCGTGTGTTCACTCCCTTATATTTGGTTACTTTTGGAGGCTGCTCCCCATCGGTGAATGCAATTGGCTAAGAGGCTTCCACCAATGAGGTCGCCCCTTAATGAGGTAGTTAAGTTGGGGTTAAGGAATAACTGACAGGTAACTGGCTGGCCAGAAGCTTTAAGGTAGAGAGGGTAAAATTGAGTAAAACTGTCTACGACAACAGCCGCAACATCGGCATACCAAGGGTTTCTGGAATCCTATTGCCCGACACCAGGGTCTAGTTAATTGCTCCATTCAATCTGTTACATCAATTGGGCACAGTCAAATTAACTCGAGTGTCTATTGCTGATTGAATAGTTCTGCTTTTCTTTATCCTTTTATGGGTCTATTTAACCTGCGTAAAATAGCTATTTACTGGTTTGTATTGTGTGACATAACTATAGCAACAGTCCAAGACAGTGAACTGTCCCTTTTACACTCCTGTCCTTTGATCTGAACTCAACCTCTTCCACATATCAGTGTCAAAGATCTGTGTCTCACACCCTCCCCATGCTCTCTCTTTCGGTTCCTACCACCAATGTCTTTATGTCTATTTGATGGACAACCCTCAGATATGGAATTGTATGTATTTTGGTGTCTAACAGTCTCCTGATTAATGACAGTCACGCCCTACAGAAGAATACCAGATGTCAATTTTTGTTTAAATATTTTGCTGCAGACATATCTGGAACCTTTGCACCCATGAATAAATGGTACGGTGTTGCATTTGGTTGTGAGGGCAGATGGTTTGGGCTAGACTAGGTACCTCACCCCAGGCCCTGTCTTATGCTATGTTATGGTTTTGATAATCAGATTTCTACAGAATGGCCAATATAAATGAGAATTTGTCAACAGGGAAGTTTATTTACCTTTGCCAAGTTATGTGATGTCCGGTCAGGGCTGGCACCATAGGAGGGAAAACCAGACATTACATCTAATAGACTTTTTGTGACTTAATAGGGCTGAAAACTAACTGAAATGCACACCAGCTATTAGGGGCAGTGTCAGGAAAAAGTAACAGGCCAAATTTTTCATTTCATTTATTCATGGAACAAAATGAATGTTCATTTCCCAATTGTGGCATTTCACCCTCCAACGTTTGTTTGAAAACGAAACAAAAATGTCAAAGCCAAAATCAGGACCTTGCTCTGTTAATATTACACAAATACAAAAATCGGAGAGGTGTTGTTATATACAGAGCCATCAGAGCCGAAACGTCCTGCGTAATCCTCACATTTTTCACAAAATGTCTCCTTGTTGATCAGTATGGAGCAGTAAGCATAAATATGAATCTTCCATCAAACAAATTTCCTATGTTCCATATTCTTGTAAGCTGTGTGGTTTTGTACAAAATGCATGTTTATTATCCATCTGTTCTGCTGGTGGTGTGAGCCTGTCTACTCCTGCAAGATTTTTTAGAATGGACATATTTTGTCTCGGGTATAAAATGACAAGTTGATAGTCTTCTTTGACTGTTGTATTCAGTCATGCTTACTAATATCAATATTAGAAATCTGATTGGTGTTCCAAGCCACCTGATGAATTAGTTGTGAACAAGCCATTTAGGGTGACTTGTATCTGGACTCTTTCTATGAACATTCTAGATCTGACAGCAGCTTTAATACTAGGAAAGGATCCATTGCTTATTGTTGCTTCTAAAACAGGCTCCTAGCCATACTACTGCTCATTCTGATTACAACATTAGTCCTCATTTCATCTACAGTCTACAACCTGACTGAAAGACCCTGCATAAGCAATGTTCTTCATGCTCAAGCTGTATACTTGACAAGCATGGGCAAGACTTGTGTATGTTGATGATTAGACAGTGAAATTCATGAAAGTCATGAATGCACAATGGAGATTAGACAGCTAGTGGGTGGGGGAATGAAATATTTAATCAAGTAAAGCCATTGTGTATCCTAGGAACATGTAAATGATGGTAAGCAACGCATTTTGTATGTTGATGAACCACGTAAGAGTATAACGTAAAGTATATGTGATACAATATTACTGTTTGATATTCATATGACTATTCAACTGTTACCATTGAAGGCCATGTTCATACTGTTTAGTGGTGTTTTCCTTGGGTTTTAGTGACAAATGTAACCTTAAGCCCTCTGACATCCATGAGCAGGAAGTACCGCGGAGTGTACGAGAAATCATGCGATTTAAAGAAGATAGCAAGCTCACAAAAAAGAAAAAAATGAAAAGAAAACCAAAAGGTTTTTTGAGTTACTCTGCAATAATGCTGTTTATGTCTTTGAACAGTACTTGTTTGCGTTTTAATCATCCTTTTTTTATAGATGCAAATTGGAATGAAGACGAGACAATGGTTCGTGGAATGTCTCGTCCAATGAAACCAGTCCCCAAGTTTAAAAAAGGAAAACGAGAATCAGAAAAGCAATTCATGAATCGTGTAAACCGTACCGTACAATCAGTGATCCAAAAGTCCCAGTTTGAAGACAAATATAATGTAAGTGCTTCAAAACTTCTATACTTTTATTACTGTCAGTAACCATCAACTTTTCTTGCATGAATGTGAAACTGTAGTCCTTGTATATGAACAATATTCCTATTTAAGGAATGACAAAATACATCTTGTTCATTGTCATAAAATCGATTAGAATCGTATATACCGGCCATCTGTTTATGTTCTCCCATAGACATATGTCAATGGGGTGGTGGTGTTTTCCATGCTATTTAGCGTGGGAATCAGCATTAGTGTAATCGACAAGGACACTTGTCAAAGATTATCAAGCACATTCAGTTGATGCATTATCCGTTAGTGTTGTGTTCCTTGCAAGGCTTCAGCAATAATCTCTCTGGGATTTTTGTTTCAGGTTGACTTAGATGAGACAGGAGGAAAAGTTGAAATAAAGAAGAAGAAAAAGGAAAAAACTGATCATCAAAAAGAGTGCGGGAAATGGATATATTCTTAGTGAATGCTATGCTTCATAGATATATCTTGCTATGCACAGAGTAAATTTAATGGCTTTTACATGTTTAGGAGACAACAGATTAAGACAGAAAAGAAAAAAGCAAAGAAACATAAATCTTCACTGAAAAAGGCTACAGGATTTGAGCAACTGCAAGGTTTGTATGATTTATTGCCACTTCAGTACATGAACTATTGTCTAATTTCTGCAATCAAAGCTCTTGGCTGTCTAAATATACTTTGCCTGGGCTCGAATAATTTGATGGATTGGATTTATTACAGCATTATAATTTAAAAAGGCAAGATTAATAACCATTGATGAGATACAGACTGTGACTGCAACACAAAAAGACCAGTTTGAACTAAATAAGTGTTAGCTTTACCAGGATCAGTTATATTTCTGTGTTTCATTAGCCATGTTTTATTGTATTTGTTATCAAATGCAGGCTTTAAATGGCGAGAAGGCATTCAAATTTTGCTGTTAACTCTTCATTTGATGATAAACTGCTGCAGATTCAGTGCGGTTCGGTGAAGTTGCTCAAGCACCGCCCCAATTCTCTGCCAAGCCCCGCAAGTCTGAGGAAAGGTCCAATAAGGTCGGTGCATGAAATATATGTTCAGTGTTCCTCATAACAATTCAAGCTATTATCGGGAAACAGATTATCTTAACATCAGAGTTAAAATTAGCCTCGTCTTCCATTGATTAAGGGGCTTGAATGTAGCCTGAATCCTGGCAGATTGCTGGCAGATGGCTTCACCCAGTATTTTCCTTTGATCTCGATTATCTAGTTTATACCTTGCAACTAAACTTATCTTTAAACAAGTGAACGACTGAAAATAGTCCAACTGAGTAAGAGAACCTTGACATTTAATGAGAAACCAGTTTTAATAACTGGATTGCACACCAGTTACCAAGTTAACGACGCCCTCTAGATTCTGGCTTCAAAACCCAAAACGAAACAAATACGAACAAATGGGGCAAAATGCAAATATTTAGAGTAGCACAAACAGTACTTACCACAAGCAATGTTTTCCAAACTAATCGGAATAAAACTAAAGCTTAGATCGTCTGACTCTCTCGGATCAGTAGGTGATGTTTGCCTGAATTACTCGGAGGCCGACTTTTTGGGATCTGTTTTGATGGGCTCATGCCCTAGCTTAAATACAGTTCGAGTGGTCACTATAACAAACCACAAATATAAAAGTTATTACAATAAAAACAATTATATATATATATATATATATGTGTGCATGCATTTATACATGTATGTATATACTGAACAGTTGACATTTAGTGAAGCTCTTTGGTGAGGCCCCCTTTAGAATTTTAGATATAATGCTTCTTTACATCTCAACAGTGTTGGTAACTCCAAGTCATGTCATTATGACAAACATTTCTATCCATGTTTTATGATCTCCTTGTTTCAGCCTGGTCAAAAGTCTCTGCTCCTGAAAACCATGTTGGACAAGAAAAACCCTCTTCAGTCACACAAGTGGGAGTCAAGTGATGCTCAGAGGCAAGTTGGTCAATCTATAAAACGTAAGCACATGTCCATGGCACAGCAACGAATAATGGATGGAGAGCGGGAAAAAGCTATACAGCTGTACAGGGACCTCAAGCTCAAACAGATGGCTTCCTCAAGCTGATCCTGTCTTCACTCGTATCTTGTATGAATATGTTTGGAAATAAAATGGTAGAAAAGTAGAGTTGTTTAGTTTTTACCTCTGCTTTTCTGTGGAGCTTATCATATACCATTGGCCCGGCACCCTTTGATGCCACATTTTGTCAATATCTCTGTGCCAACTAAAAATCAGCTACATCAGACCTTTAACCCTGAGTTATTGAGAAAAAAAAATTATGTTAACAGAATGGAGAATTGAAAGTGCTGTTTTGTAACCATCAGAACATCTGCTCCAATATCTTTCTAGCCAAAATACTGAGTCTGGTGGGACCCTCAGGAGGTTGTCAATGGCCTGTACCTTATTTCACTTTCACAATTTGAAATCTTTCTATCTTATATATATGTACATTTGAGTGGCACAACTTGTCAACATAGCTTTTAGAATGTTATAAATATACTTTTTAGCACTTTTAGTGAATAAAGTCTGGTTGGACTTTATGTAAGAAAGGTTATCAATGACTTTGACCTTTTTTAAAAGGTCGCATTTACAAATAAGGATTGTGTGAACCTGATACATTATTGATAGCATTTTTTTCTTTTAAAGCAATTTAACAGTCTCAAATTATACTTATACCCCTCTTATGTTGATGACTTCTTGCTAACTGAAAATAAGCCGTGTGTGACCTTTCGCCCGTGTTATTATTGAAAAACTTGCACAATGTAAACCCAATGGGAGTTTTAATTGGACGATTTCTCTTTAAGAAGGCTAGCAGCCTCTAATTACACATAGGTCTCTCTTATATTTATGTCCAACATCCAAACCCATTTGCATCATGAGGTTAGCAAGTGGAAATCTTGAGCCCTCCTTTATGCTTACAGTACCCAGCAATCAAGCTTTCCATCCTTCAACCTTTTGATGTGAGACCCTGTGTTCAAACCAATCATGTATATTGGCCTGATATATGCCTGGTTATACATTTGTAATGGAGCTGTTTTGGATGTAGTAGTTTTGACCATATATAACGGGACAGAGGTGATGAGAAGACCATGTAACTTCTTGACACCCCAAAGATCGTGCCAGCAGGGTTAATATCGACTACTTTCTCCAGCATCAATGGACTTGCTGGACATCTTGTTGGTATTTATGTATACTACCATCCGACCAGGGCTACAGCAGCAACAACCACTAACTTTTACCAACAAGGGCAGCAACAGTCTGTGCAATCCCCACCCCCTGCATATATACCCGGTATATACCTATTCTATTTTGATAGCAACATTGCATTATGTAATTGATTATATATATATATATATATATATATATATATATATATATATATATATATATATATATATATACATATATATATAAATATATTTATACGTATATGTTTATTTATACATCTGTATGCGAAAGAGTTTTGAATCTTGCAACGTCCAGAGTATGGAATTTGAGGTCTGCCAGGAGGAGTGCATTGCAGAATTGTCGTTGAGAGGCTGGATCAACAAGGAGGGTGTCCTTAGATCCTTTGTGAAAGAGGTTCATAAAGATGTTGGTCTGACAAGAATGAGAGCAAAGAGCTGAATATCCTACTTTTGGACAACCCTTTGTACAATTGGAGCCAATTCAGGGCAAGGCAGAGCAGCTATATGAAGTCATGGGTGGTGACCAGGCCTTCAAGGGTTCCCATGGATGGTTCTTCAGGCGAAAGAGGAGGCATGGGATTGGGAAGAACAGCATCGTTGGTGAAGATCGGTCTGTGGAGACTGCTGAACTATTTCTTCCCATACTCCAAAAGCTAGTTGAAGAGGAGGGCTCCTGCGCAGACCAAATCTATAATGCAGATGAGACTGGGCAGTATTCCATGACCCCTTCAAGCACCACCCTCAACGTGAAGACCAACCCTCAGAAAACCCTTGGCTTGAAGCTGTTGTATGACGAGTGCCTGTATGACAACAGTGATATTCAAGTGGTTATTTTACCACCACTTCGTCCCATCCGTCTGGAGACATCTGAGAAGTCGCATCATGGAGGAGAAAGCAGTGTTGTTGTTAGACAACTGCCCTGCCCTCCCACCTGCTGATACCCTTGATTCACAAGATGGGTAGATTAAGGTGTTTTATCTTTCAAAAATCAAAACTGCGAAGATCCAGCCCATGGACCAGGGTATCATAGCTACACTCGGGCAGCTGTACAGGGAAAAAAACCTCATCAAGGACATGGTCAACGCAGATGTGGGGTGAAGGACAACCTGAAGGAGGTCAACATCAAGTATGTGATGTACAAGGTTGACACAGCCTGACACAAGCCCATCAGCGTCAAGAAGTGCTGGAACAAAGCATCAGGTGATCCATTCATTCCTGTCATGGCAGATGTCCCTGAAGAAAACAAGCCAGCATCCTCCTCCCCAGACTCTGATGATGATGATGAAGAGAATGACTTAGAGGGTTTCAGTGAAGAAGATCAGCACACTTGACCTACCAGCAGCTGAAGAAGCCCAGCTGTACCACTGTCATCCAGTCAACCAGTTCTGCGAGTCCTAAAACTGTGCTGGAGGAAGACCTGCCGATCGTCCAGGCCTCTACAGACAATGAGTTGATGGCTGAAGTCACCAGAGCAGACAAGAAGTAGGAGGAGGATGAAGAAACTGAAGCCATCAGCAGATGATTCGCATCTCCACCAGGGAGTTATGGGCTACCAAAAGGATTCAAGCCCAAACCCATCTCAGGGAACTCAAGTAATGTTGGAGCAGAGGATGAAGCAGATCAAGATAACTTTATCAAGTAGATCTGTACATTAATGGTCTGTTTCTTGTGCATTGTGTGTAAAATGTTTTTGAAGAAATAAAAAAAGCAATACAATAAAATGTTCATTCCGTATCCGTATAGCAATCCTACTGACAAGTTTTACCTACCCAAAAATGGCGGATTACGTACCAAGATAGTTTTCCCTTTGTCCGCTAGGGGCGCTATTTTTGCCTCAATATTCGTTAACTCGCGCAAATTAAAATGATCAATTCAAGCCAACAAGACCAGCAATACATGTAACAACACTTGTCAAGAGTACCCTTTGTTTGTCCTCTGAAGGGATTCCCACATCCAACATTACATCACTGATGATGGATGTGATGGTTCCTGTCACTGTCAGAGTTTGACCAAACAAAATGTTCATGTGGCCCTTATAAAAATTAGCTATGATAGAGCAGATATCTGGATATTATCTCCATTATTTTTAAAAAGTCCGCCATCATTCCTGCCCTGTATGATACATCAATTTATGACGTTCTTGAAGCAAGTAATATTTTAAGATATAATGATATTTGTTACAGGCGATATTAGAATATAACTTGAATCAATTGGATCTGTTGCTGGTCTAACATTTTTTGGTATGTGTAGATTCACAGATGAGTACCTGTATGCCTTCAGTATTCTCAGCATGAGGGATTAGACCTCCATGGATGGAGTGACATGGGGATATCTGGTGTTGACGGACTGATTACTCTATGTCAGCACATTAGTCAAGAAAATAAACCTGCGTAAAAGGAAGATGAGAAGATGGCCACAATTAATACACTACCTCTTATCAACAGGGAGGATACCTTAAGTCATGGAGCTTAGTCAACCCAAGGAGTTCACTGCCGATATTTACCTCTGATATTCTACCAGAAGGCAGTCCGGTCACAAGTATCTCTTGAACCAAGTGGAGCATGAGCTCCCCCAACAAAGGAGTACCCGATCGACTGTTGGTCTGTTGGGCTATGTTCAACTGTTCAAGACCTATAAGTAACTACTATCTGACTTGTCTCTCCGTTAGCTCGCTATATTGTAGGTCTTACCAGGAGGTTGCCATGTTTAGCCAGCATTCAAATCTCCCATTATGGTTTGGCATCAATCCCGATTCATATCTCGCGTTATCCATGTAAATATGCATTGTGTGTATCGAAGAAATTTAAATGCCGAAATTGCTCAAGTGAGGACATGGCCTCTTGAATAAGTAGACTATCCCTTTTGACAACATCTATATAAGCCCCGAGGACTAAGTACTGCTGATATACAATCGAACCCGGTTGTAGCCTGTTGATGCTCAGGTATATTTGAATTCCACAACGGAAAGATTGGTTAAAACAGTGCATTTCCATTGCAAACTGTAGGGAATTTTTCAGCTGTTGTGTAAGATCACATGACCAACCTACGTGACCTTTGACCTGATTCTTTCAAATCCTGTGAAAATGGCTACCGAAACAGACCAAAAACCATTAACCAAGAGAAGTACGCCCGTTGTGGTCGCTGCAGAGCCGAGAAAGTCTGGATGTTGTGGATTTAGATACATCAAGGCTTTGGTCACACTGTACGCCTTTCTTTACCTGGTAAGTCTTTACATCATATCCCGTTTCGTGCAGATTTACATTTCCCGTTTCAAGGACCCACAGAGGTGTTGCACATCTGTTTGTTTAGCTGCTTTGGGTGTGCCGTCTGGCTTCGAATCCCGATGTGGCATGTCCAGTTTTTCGCTTAAGACCCTAACCGTTTACAGTGTAAAGCGTTTTATTAATGTCATGTTACACGCTGTAGCAATACATCAAATCAAGCAGACCATCGCGAAATACGACTTCCCCGTCTCACTTAATTCGGTAACTCTAACCGGTCAAGTAACCTGGTAACACCTGCTCAAGGTTGTTGTTTGGTTGACTGACTATGTGTGATGTGGCAAAAGTCACATTGACATGATGAAGTGATGTCAATAAGTTCATGGTTGCAAAATTATGATATCTTTATTGCATAAGAAATCAGACATAGCCATTGTAAGCCAGCCTGTTAGCAGGATCTGGTATATCCTACATCAATCATTGCCCGACATTGGTCACTCAAAATTTTAAGAGCAGTGATTCTCTGTTTTCATAACATTTACCATGTACCAGAGACAGTTGCAGATAATGTTCAGAGTAGTAACCAGAGTGGTAACAGTCAAATATCATTTAGCATTTATTAGTTGCTTTTAAGTCCCAAAGAAATACATTAGTTCCCATTCATAATCGTCAAAATTAGGCTCTAATATTTTTGGTACTAATAACTACTATTATTTAAAGTGTTGTCACTCTTCTTATGGGGTTATATCCATAAAGCACCTCAGTGCCCAACATAGTGCATCTCTTTAAATATCACCCCAGTTGCCATTAGCATCCAACAAAGGAACTATACATTGTACTCTATTTGGTTCATAGACAAAAAAAAACTTGTCATGTTGTTATGGAAATGTATTTACAATAACACCCAATTTCTGTTGCACAGCTGGTTGGCATTATCCTGCTGATAGTTGGAGCGGTGGTGCTCAGCATCAAGTCAGATTTTGAAGACATTAATGATGTCGTGACCAACCCTGCTGTTGTGGCCTTGATTGTGGGAATTGTCATCATTATCACTGCACTGCTTGGTATTATTGGAGCCATCAAAGAGAAGCACCTGCTACTCAAGATCGTGAGTACAACATTCATGGTCTATTACTGATTTTATTTTTGGTTTTGTATTCGCCTAAATGTTGACTTATCTTAACATTGTGAAATGTATCTGATGTTCTCTCCACCCCCACCCTCATTCCTGTTTATGTTTGATATGCTTTAAACACTGTACAGAAATAGTCTTAGTTAATGCCACATTATTTGATATTGTTACAAAAAGGTAATATCTGGCTGACACTTGAAAAAAGACTGCTCCTTTTGAGTAGAATCCATGAACCATAGCAATGCTGCATCTACAGGAGTTAAAACCCTAACTGGTGGTGGTTTACTTAGTGTCATTAAAGCGAGAGACTGGTAACTGTGTGATACTTGAATAAACATTGCAGACAACAACCACAATCCCCTAGCCTTGCCAGGCTCATTGGTGGCTGAATGGACAATAATGCTGTACTTTGCACTAGGCTAGAAACCATGATGGACACATCCCTCTGAGTTATCCAGTCAATATCCACTAAGCAGTTGTAGGTTCTAGTGATATGCCAGGCCATGGGTAATTGAGTTTGGTAAGTATGACTTCCTGTCATTTAGGTGTTATACATTATAAATTGGCCACACATTAGTCTCTCAAGGCTCACAAATGGAAAGGGTTGACCATGTCCTTATATAAACACCTGTTTTTATAGGATGGGGGGGTGGGTCTTGGTCAACCTAATGCAGTTGGAAATATTTGCTTTACATTGATATAGCATATGTCCCTGTTGGATGTTATTGGAGAAATATATTTTACTGACCTGAAGAATTGCCTCCCATTCACATGCACATAACAAGCATGCTCCCTATTCTTATCTTGGCCTGATGACAGACACGTTAATTCAATCTGTTAATGGTATCATTAATAGTGTTGATTGTATGATAAGGAGAAGATCACTGGCAGGTACTGATAATTGCTGTTTCCATTGCAACGATTGCAAACCATGCTTCAACAGTATTGGTTGTGTTTCCTCGTTGAGAAGCTGCCATCAATCATACTCATTAGCTATGGAGAGAAAAATCATATGCAGATACTGCCTAAATCTAGTTATATTTTCTCTTTTTTCTGTTTTAATTTATTGTAGCAGCATTCTTTTGTGACAGCATTCCAAACAAGGAGCCCTCGTGAGATTTGTGTGAGTACATGTAGCATAGGTGGCGCGATCAGTCTAAGCACACACGGTGTATGTTCAGTTGTAACTATGACTGCTTTGATTCGATTAACTCGATAACAACATAGGCTTATTTACACCATGCACAGATAATTGAATGCAGCATTCTTTTTGACAGCATTCCAAACAAGGAGGAGCGAATTGTTAAAGCCTCACGTGCGCGGTATCAAACATAGATAGACTTCTTGGTGGGCTCTTATGTCAGGCTATTCGTTAAGTACACAACTATGTATGATTCATATTACCCTGGCGGCTGTCTGTGTTTGTCGGCAATAGGAAATCATGGTCGGTCGGTTTTTGTTCACTATTGTTACACCAACGCACAGTTGGTTTCGAGAAGTTAGATTACCACATACGCTGGTGCATTTTCGGCTCGGCGTTCGGAAGCTCGGCAAAGGGAACCAAGCGTCTGTGGATTCCAGTGAGCTTTGTTAGATTACTTGTGGTCGTGCAGTGCTGAGGTCTAAAACATCACCCACTTGTAGGGCTTGGTAAATGCTTTTCAAGTCGAATTATTTTTTTACAAGTAAAGATTGAATGGGCACCCACAAAAAACGAAATAAATGAAAGAGTTAACCAATACAAACCATCCGGGTGAACGGAGCACGTCTTGAGCCACATGCCTAGCCCGCCCACTCACCACAACTCGGGGCTGCCAGCCAGACACAAGAAGCACCATCTCCAAATTGGTGCTATTTCCGGTCTGCATGCAAACATATATAGGTGTTTAAAAATATAATATACATTTGCACCAGTCTATTTTGTTGTTGACACCATCAACAGTAGTGAAAAGAATGGTTTGCAGTGCGGTTGGGCACCATGTGTATGTCATGGCAATGGCGTCCTGAAATGCTTGTTTAGTTCTAGCCGTATTACGTGTTAAGATGTAACCTCATACCCTCATTACTTAATGAACACTGTCTATGGGTTGGTCATATCTAACATGCCCATGGTTCTACCTGAATACCCGAATGCATATGTTGTACAGAAGTAAGATCTCTGTTTGTGGGGGGCTAAGGTTTAGCAGTTAGTAGACAGATGTGGCTGTGCAGCTGTGAGCGAAAGACCAGGAACGAGTTGGCGTCGGCCCCTCATCCCGTCGACCCCCTCGTAAACCCGTGAATGGTGTTGATTGAGGTCAGCCTGTACCTACCATGTTTCAATCGACTGGTGTTTTCCCTCCCATGAAGGACCTCTTTTGGTGTTACTGTTAGCCCACTTAGGGATGTTTACTGGTTCTTGGCCACTCTGCTGGGTCGCAGCAGGTCAGACAGCAGACCCACTGTGAACTTCTACATATCGCCACAGATCCCGATCCTGGAATTCACACCATTGAAGCAGTCGCAGTCGAATCCTTAAGCGCACTCGCGCATTGACGCTGACTTATAAGGATGAAGTTTTATTTAAGTGGATACAGGCACGGGGCGGTTTGAGGTTGACTGTCGGTGTTATTAATACTACCCTATAGGACGTCTTTATTCGAATGAAATGATACATCCGCACAGGGCCTGCGTAATACAAGCCGGCTGATTAGTTTTCACTATCTACGAAACAGATCGATATGCTGCGCTGTTATATAGTCCTGCTGTAACAGTCCTCTGATGTACACATTCCGAATTGGTCAATTCCCAGAATAATTTCATCGGCTTGTTTGATCTCAAATTGAAGCCCCTGATAATTGTTGTATTCGCTCAAATGAACCCAAGCGCGCTCGCTCGGGCAATCACAACTCACCACCTGAAACCATCCCCATTATTCACCATATATACACCTGAATCACACAAAAACATTCACATCTTCATCCCGGCATCTCCACCCCGTGACGAACGTTAACCCGAGGCAAAGAGCGTGTCAGTCAGCAAAGCCACAAATATAGATTAAACTGAACCCACGGGACTGAACTTCATGAAGTCACTAGTATTTTACTACGAGGACACCAATGGGGTCACCAGTGACTTAGCAATTTGTATACCTATAGGAATTATTTTAAGGCGAAACATAAATTCTGGACAGACTTCAGACTTGAGAGGTTATCTAAAACCCTATTTTCAAGGCCACGAATAATAAATGTGTGAACACTATTATTTTAGGTGACACCTTTTGTCTGTTTGTCAGTAGAGCTTTTGCTGTGACTTAACGTTATGATTTTTGTCATGTCATAACATTTCGTAATTCAGCGATAGTGCTCACACCACATGAACTGTGTTCACAAATGCGCCTGCTCTACGTTCAACATTTTATATCATTTCCCACCAAATGGGTATTGAACTGATGTTAAAGAAAGATGGTGAATAATTGATTGTATTGAGAAAATGGTGTTTTATTTCAATGTTAGATTATATTATAATTATGTTACAGTTCTTTGTTATAATTATCCTGGTTTTCCTGCTGCAAATCCTCATTGGCATTCTGGCCTTCATTTACCGCAATGAGGTAAGTCATCAGTCTGGAATTAAAGTCTGCCACCTGCTCTTATTAGTACAGAATGTTTTATTGCCTTGCATATACTCGTAAACCTGATAGCAGTGTGTTTCGCTTTAACAATGTTCCTGTGCCTTATGTTGCAGACAGTTAATGAGGTGGAACAAACGTTAAAGGATGCCATAAAAGAATATGATAATGACAATGTGCAAGGTGTTGTGGATAGGGTGCAACAGCATGTAAGTTATGATTGTTCAGATTTTATAAGTGTTCAATCTCACATCGCCATGGCTTCTGTCTTAATTCCTGCTGATGAAAAATGGTCATGGTTGCACTTGCACTAATTGTGGATTAACAACATTTATAAGGGGTAGATGAAAACGAATGATCTTGACATTTTGCTTAAAACTGCTAAAGGAGCATTATTCAAAATGTAATGAAAAACAATAGATGAAAATATAACTGGAATCTGTCAATTTAGTGACTATTCTGAATTTATGGACATGTTAAATTGGCAGATTTCATGAGGTGAAAAATAATTGTGTTGTTAGCTCTGCTCTTGAGCAGAGCTTGTCATACCTCTACTCTGGCATCCGTCCGTAAGCCTGTCCATTTGTCTGTCTGATTGTCAGTAAATTTTTGGTAGCTCATTTTCTTATTATGCAAGCTACCATTCCCAAATTACACATGGACCCCTCTTATGTTGATGGCTCCTTGCAAACAAAAAATTAACCCCACCTGACCCTTGACCCCTGAGTTATTAGTGAAAAACATGAAAAATGTCTTGTCCTGTGGCATGTGTCTTAATAGAGCAAGCTAACTGCCTCAAATTACACATGGACCCTTCTGGTGTAGATGCTCCTTGCAAACCAAAAATGCCCAACATGACCTTTCACCCCTGAAAATATCTCTAGTAATGAACTAACCCAATGTCGAATTATTTGCATGTTGTTTTAAAGCAAGCTAGCTACTCCAAATTATACATGTTGATGACTCCTTGCCATATTAAAAGTACACCATTATGACCTTAGACCCCTGAGTAACATGAGAAAACTTGTTAAAAGATAAATCCTACTGTGTTATCCTAGTGGAGTATTTCCTTATGAATCAAGCAAGCAGTGCAAAATTAAACATAGACCCCATCCGAGGTTGATGATTTCTTTCAAACTTAAAACTGGTCCTGCATGACCTTTAACCTCTGAGTTATTGGAGAAAAATGTCTTGTACATTGTAAATTCACTGAGGAATAATATAAATGGCACATTATTAGCTCTGCTGGTCAGCAAAGCTTGTCATATACCTTCTTTATAGTGTCTGCCTGTTTCGCCTGGCCGTCTGTATGTTTGTCAACTTTTTATGGTGTGTATTCCTAAAAAAAGCGTTAGTATTGAATATCTCATGCACCATATAGCATCATGATTTAGAAATGTCATAACTTGGGTTTTTTTAAATGTTCATATTAGCCCTCAATGACCTTTGACCTCCGTGTTATTATTGAAAAATATTTAATTAAATCATGTCAAAAGCACCAGAGCTTTGAGGTCTATTTGCCTCTTTTTCTATTTAACAAGAATAACTTGTTGTAGCCCCCTGGTTCTACTTGAGTCATTCTTACTTCCAGTGTTTTGCCGCTATGTAGCATTTTGTCTTAATTCTTTTCTCGTGGAAATATCAATGGAATGTGTAAATTTCGTCTTTATGATTGTTGCATAGCTCTTTATTTGTGGACATTTTTGTGTCCAGTTCGAGTGTTGCGGTGTACAAAGACCAAGAGACTGGGACGATAATGAAGTCTTCAAATGCATGGGATCCGTATCCACTGAATATGTCTGTGGAGTACCGGATTCATGCTGCCGTGAAATGTCCCAGCTGTGTGGGGCTGGCATCAGACGGAATTCAGAGGTATGATATGAGCATCAAGCAGTGTATTTGAAGTGGTGGGACGAGTTGATGACATTTGAAACTGCATGGAGCACTTGTGTCCTTTAGTTTCCTCATTTCTAGTTAAATTCTTCAGGGATTACACTTCCAAAGCTCATCCAAGAGGGAACACTCGAAGCACATTTGTTATGAAGCAATCTGGTTGTCATTGTAATGAGTTTATAGCTACACTAAAAGGGTTCACTTCTAGTGGCTATGTGGTGATCACTTCCATAATTAAAATACACTGCAATCTTTAGGTAGTGCTGCCGTGAGATAAACAAAAGCCCATAGAAATACTGAGCTGCGATTGATGAGAGCAAGAGCCTTTCCGTTGGCAAAACATGTCACAGACAGGCTTGAAAATACAGAAAATAGCAACTACAATATGAAATAAATGTCAACTTGATCAATTGCCCGTATAAACCTTTTGAAAATAGTTAGCCTCTCACAGTGTCCACGCCGATTGTAAAAAAAAACTGTCTAGAGCAAGAGAACTGGCCAGGGGTAGAAGATATAAACATTTGTGGCTTGCCAGGAATATGTGAAGATCTACAGAATTATTTTTTTTATATCCATTAATAAGCTGTGTAGGGATTATAAAATTACATGAAATACACTGGCTTCCCGATGTCTCAGGGTCAGTGTCTGTTAAAGACATGGAGTCATCTGATTGGTAGAGGCTTCCACAGATTCCTGGGTTATCAATAAAAGTAATAATATTTCCTTGCTCTATAACTATAAGGTGGAATTGAACCAGTTCTTTCTGAAAAATTTGAAGACCTTTTTAAATTCCTTTCAAGGCAGTTTATCACTGATTTTGACCTTCTCCATGGGTTACACCCTTGAATAAAGATTGTGTGTATATGATATGTTTAGATGGCATATTTTGTCAATATTGCTTGCATAATGTTATAGCTGCACTTACAAGCATCTTTTAGTTTTCCATTCACATGGTTCTGTAATGTGGGCTAACCTTGATTGGGATTCAATTACTGGGTTGATTTACATAATACAGAGTCTCAGTAACCCATTACAATGTAAAGTGTTATGATGGTGTGTTGCCATAATGTTAAATTTAGAATCATTGAAAGTAGCAGAGCTTGAAGGCCTTGAGGAATCTGGTTGTTGGGAAAATATCTGTAGTAATTTCAACAGTTGCCATCGTTAAAGTTGCATTCAACGTCCTGACTTTCATCCTCGTTGTGCTGTGTTATCAACAGATGAACAATCGTGTCTTCAACAATGGATGTGCACACAAATTCAAAGTGTGGCTTGCTTCAAACCTTGACTTGGTTGGAGGCATAGGACTTGGACTTGCTCTATTGCATGTAAGTTTTGGATGAAAGTCTTTATAAGAATATGAGAATTTCACGGATAACTTACCACATGGGACAGCACTGGTCAATGAGGAATCGTGTGTTTCAGGTTCTTGGTATCTTTGTTGTGTATTGGTTCATCACTAAGATAGAAGACAAACGCAAGTTGTTCCGCTATCGCTCTCGTCATTATGAGGACTAATCTGTTACAACGACAAGTAATGTTGTGGACTTGTGTAATGCTGAAGCATATGTTCTTCCTTTGTTGTCAAATGAGGTGCTTGGGGGTTTTTATTTTTCTTGTTGTTTTGATGCTATTCTATAACTGTCTATAGAGTCATTTATGCCTGCTGATATGAGCTTTTTGGCATATGTTTATACCATCGTGATCTATCTCTGGTAAGGTTAAAGTGGTTGTGAAATTCTTCATACAATAGAATTAAGGCTACATAGAGGTGCTTTGGAACTACTCATTTTTTTTGTGTTTTGGAACAGTAACTGGATCACGTTGTTTTGGGTGTTGTGACTATAGGTATATAGTTTCAACATTTGACTAGATCTGACCATTTTATGGAGATATATTCACTATATTATAAGCATAATATACTCATTGTGTGATATTTTATGGAGATAATACTATGCTTCACACAGATATAGCCATGTCAATTTGTGGTTTCTCGGATGTGTTGAGGGATTTTCTAGTGGAGCTATAATTATCATCTGCTGTTGTTGCGCTTTTTACATTCTTTGATGTTATACTGCAGTAGAGCTTGCTTTACTCTTGGCTTACCTCAACTTTACATTGCTGGTAATGTCAGTTTTGCTACTTGAATGTTAATCTCAGACAGATCTGTTATGCTTAATGCAGAAGTTAGAATACTTTTCTTGTCCATGGGATCTTAAATAAACAATTTATGTTAATATACTGTTCACTGTGGTTGGTAGCTGATCAGCATCCGGTGCAGACTAGTACAGAAATAACATCCATGATACTCAGTGGTGTGCTCCCACGTCACTTATCTTAATGCTCACCTCTATAATTCCTAAATGCCATCTGAACGTAGAAATCCCTCCTGGGTGATGGTAGTGTTGGTTCCTGGGCTTGAACCCTAAACTTACCTTACCTTCCTGGGCTTAGGATAGGATCAGACATACCAGGGAACCATGACAGTAGATGGGGTATTGTGTTTGAGATACTTCATCCTGGATCAGAGAAAATGGGAACTAATGAAAACAGCTGTTGATATTTCAATCCACAAAACAGTATATGTTATGATAAAGCATTATTTTGCATTGATTTTTATTTTCCTTTCCTTTGAAACGGTCATTAGTTCATTTTTGTTTGCTTGTCAATAGTTTACAGAAATGATTGTCAATTGTTGATGTGCTTATCTTGTTCTATTTTTACTCCTTATTATGCTGCTTTTCACATTCATTGTAAGCTGCTGCAATGTATGAAATCCATTAAAACACACTGAAAGTGTCCTTGTCTTAGTAGATATTTCACAGGTGCTTTGTGCCACTGGGGAATTGAAAAAATCCATTGGGTGACCTCCCATAAGTAGTGTCTAACAAGTGATCCTTTTCTTTTCTCTGCCTGAAAGTGAATGCTACCCTAGTTAGTGGAGGGTGGTACTCACTTGGGCAGTTGTGATTGTATGTTTTGTCTCTGTGAGGTACTGAGAGATGCAGATGTGTGTGTGGGTGGAATGAAGTTGGTATGACATACATGTGGTTGGGGGATGATCTTTGTTATAGATGCATGTAAAAATACTTTTAGTAATTATTGAATTTGATTAATATGGTGCCTTTGGGTCTGCAGTTCTTACATGACAATAGTGAATATCACCCACACCATACAACCTGGTTGGTTGTGCTCTTTCAAAGTGAATTATATGCTGGTGTCCATTTGATCCTCTGTTCATTCTATATTTGAGATAAACAAACGTATGTATAATATCACTGTATATACTTTATTCTCTCGCCCAAAAACATTTAAGCAAAACAAACATTATCAGAGGGGCCCATGTGGCCACATTCCATTGACCTGCATCATGCTTGTGGTCTATAATATTCCTATCTATTTTCTCAAGACACTTAGGCATGAGTTTGAATGGTTCTGTATGATCCTTAGTCTCCATAATTAGTCACTGAGCTGATATCTCCTCCGCACCACTGATCTGTTCTTGTGATGTACATGGGCTTGATTTGTCACCATTGGGCATGTTTTTGGCCCAGAATTCATCCACTTTTTCATTGATATCTTCCTTCTCTTCTCTCCATTCTTTCTGCCAGAGCCTCAGTTCTTGTATTTCAGGGTCAAGTCTCACCTGAACAATATCAAACACATCATTTTACAATATAACCACATCCAAACATTACAATAAGGAAGCAAAACCCTGCTCATGTCAAATTCTGAATGATGGAGACATTCTTGGGTATATCACATAATTTAGCTTGATACAATTCAAGAAGCAGTCTTACCCATCATATAAACTCATGGCCTAATTAATGTACCTCCACCCACCATCAATGATGTATTAGAAGTGAATGGTAAGTAAATTGTTCGATCCCAGTAATGACACTCAACACTTTCGGTTTTTCACATAACCACAGCTGAAGACTTACCTTATATCCCCTCCAAAAGGACTGCACTATGAGAGCAGCCTCTTCATCTGACCAGAGCAATGACATGGGAAGTGGAGGACGAGGGCTGAAACATATACCACATGTATTTTCTTCACATTCATTTTAAAAAAAACTTATGTGAACTCTTTGCACTCTGCATGAATTGAGACTCACTGATCTTTCCACCATTCCTTGACAAATGGGATCTCCCCAAGCTCAATATCCTCTCGATTTTCATGTTGGGGGTTGTGGCTGAAGTGTAGAAATGTAGAAATGTACTGTAAAGTTTTCATGGTTGCAAATATGTGATTAAATATGTCTGCATATTTTAATTAGCATATTACAAAGCAAATCTTTGGAATATTATTATATATTTCTGAAACTATACTAGCATCCAACTAGCTTTTTTCAAAAAGAACCTTGATTTAAATTGAGATACTACTGTGGGTTGATTCAAACAGAGATGCTGAAATATGTTTCAATGGATATCATCAGTACTAAAACAGGGTGAAGCTTGCATGTGAGAATGTTTGATATAGTGTTGTATATGATCTTGTCCAATGTCAGTTTTACCCATTAGTATTTTGAATACAGAAACTTACCTGTACAAATACTCAGTGAGAAAATCTAATGCGTCAAATATTTTTGTCCTTTTTCTCTGAAATGAAAAGGTTAAAAAGTGTAATAGCAGCCTATTATTCTAAGTTATATGGATATCACCTCAGAAGCACACAGCTAAGAAGTAGAATTATACATTTTACTGTCCCTGTGAGAATAAACATAATTATTCTGTGTTTGAGATGAATATACAATCAAAAACCTCAAAGCACTTTTCTTTCTTTGCCTGTTGAAGCATTTGTTCCAGAGCTGGGAGAAGAACTGGAAATATGTAATGTTCTAAGTATTCCTTGGGTGAACCTTCACAGCACACATAATAATGATAGTCTACACTTCTTGAGCACATGTCATCAGTATTGCAGTGGGCTGCATATGATTTCCAAACAGGGGGAACTCCCTACAAAACTTACATTTATCTTTGTGTGGAGGAGGTGTTGGAGGTGGAGGAGGCGATGTGATAGGTCTGTCCACAAAAGTGTATCCCACACAGGCTGGGTGAGATATAGCTGGATCAAACTCTAAAGAGGCATCAGCATCCACCTTCACTTTGTCATACATGCCGCCGTACAAAACAGGGGTCATTATGGACGGATCATAATCTTCAAGTGTTGTATGCACTGATATGTCATCATCATCCCTAAATGGAGGCCTTTTTGATGCAAATTCTGAAAGGTTAAAACAGCAGTGAATATCAGGTAATATCGTGCTGGCAAAATATCTGGGCAAGAAAGGCTTTCTTCCACTTCCACATACCATGACCAACTATCAAACCCCTGGTCATATTTTCTTTCAATGAACTGAGGGTGTGGGGTGTAGTGAAACCTAGGGCAGCCCAGGAACGGCCGTCGATCTTATGAATGCAAAGATCTATATAATCGACGGCCTTTCAGGAGATAACTCTAGGGATGTAGAATAGTCAGTGTACTGTTAGTGTAGGATTATTATTCACCAAACGTCAACAAGACCACGTGCTGGACTATCTTTGACAATAGCTAGCACTGGGCAGGCTGGAGTAGCCGTGCACGACGCCTTGTTGACATTACCGTCCGACCGGGGCTAGTCATGGGGGACATCTTATTGACGAGTGGCGCAAACGTATATCACCGACTAGCCCTACAGGCTACAAGACGTCCGAGTATATATTTATATTACCGTTCGACCGGGGCTAATCACTAAATCAGTTTATCACCGACCGGGCTAATGTCAAAGAATAGCCAATATGATTTTGTTCCAAGAGCAGTAGTTACATAATAAATAGAGCATCGGAAATTACCTTTACATATCACATCCCATGTATTCGCTTCAGGAACGTGCGTTATCACAGACATTTCAACTCCTCAACACCATCGACGACTGGACGATAAAATAGGTTTGTTGATCTCGATACAGAAGTTGCGCGTCACTTGTTGCCAACGGACTATGCGAAAAGATATAGTTCTCGAAAGAATATCGTTTCAACAAGAGTGGCGCGTGTGTCTGTATAATTGAAGTACGCCAATCTAAATTAGCATGCTGCTAGAGTACAGAAATAACAATTATCTTATCATGGTTAATCATTTTAGTGTCCCCCGTAACTAATGACAACCAATAGGTAAACATCCGCTGTGACGTTCAGGTTTCAGTTTCGATTGAGAGTATTCAGTGAATCGAAAAATCTAAGAGCAATCTCATCGAGGCTTATCATGTATTGCCGATCTCGGTTATCCGGGAACCTCGCACCACCCAGAATTCCCAGCGACCCTGGCAACGCGCAGCGCAGTGAAAACAATCAATGTGTATTGGATTAATTTCACTCAGCGATATCAACGTCGGTTTAGTTTGCGGTTATTAACGTCGATAAAAACATGCCGAAAAGTTGCTGTGCATTCGGTTGTTCTAACCACAACATGATGAAAGAAAGAATGTCGCTCTTTAAGTTTCCGAAAGACCCGGAGAGAAGGGAAAAGTGGATCATTCCTGTGAATCGACAGAACGAAGACGGTTCGTTTTGGCGACCAACTAAGAACTTGGTTTTTGTGGACATCATTTCATCACTGGTAGGTTCTACACTGTTGTAGGGTATTTCTGTTACACACTACTTTATTCTTAATCCAATTTGATGACATTTAAGTAAATACGGTTAATTCTGCTTGAACGACTTCATCATTCATGTCGCCATGTTTCTGTGTTTTTACTGTAATGTCGATGAGGACTTTCCATTCAACTGTGATTTCAATTTTGCTATTCTATATTCCCCTTGTATCGTTTGTACCATTTGTGGTTAGAAACATTACAAGTCATTATAATTCGTTCCTCTAGGGGTGGTAAACAAGGACCCACTTTAACCAGACTGGATACCCTCTATATTCACACACAGACAAGATGGCAACAAGCAACATGACCGCATGAATCGTTACAAGAACGCCAAGAAACGTTCTTTACAAGGAGTCATTGAGCATTCATCCAACAGGAGACAGGTGAATACTTTTGGATAAAAGTAATTGATTTTGGCAGTATTAATTTGCCTGCTTACTCAATAATTATAATGAATCTTAATAATGATAATGAATCTTTGTACTAAATCTGCCTATTATAACAATGAATGTTTTTGCACACAATCACACATGTATAAACATTTCTACTTCTACAATGATGTATGTATATATTTTACCATGTGCTCTTTCTTTAGGTACTGAGTGAGATTGTAGTGAATCATGGTGATTCAGTCACCAGAAAAGATGGTATCTCTCTTCAAGACCAGCTCTTCCTCACTCTGGTTAAACTTAGACTTGATATGCATTTTCAGCATATTGCATATCAGTGTGGATTGGGACTGTCCACTTTGATCGAAATATTCACATTTAGAGAGTCATTGGGTGTGTAAAAAAACAGATATCAACTGCTGAAGGGGACCCTACCTATCCGGTCGGTGAACTCTCTGAAGGCTGAAGCCAAAGATAATGAGCTCTCTAGTGTGGACAAGATGGTCACTGTGGCTTGTTGTTTGTTAAATGCTGGGGGTAGCATTATTGTACGAGACAGTGATTTGATTGACTGAAATAGTTCAAATTACATATTATGTAGTGGTATTACCTGTACGCTTTTTCATTTTGCAGTTTTGTTTTCAATACACAATCGTAATAAAGCATTTATGAAATGTTCTGGTGGTTTCTTATTGTCCATGCCACACTTAAAGACTATCTATTGTGATATTTCACATTTCTCTTCATCCAGAATTTGCATTTGATTGCTGTTAGTCACATCACATTGTAAATTTCATGGTGGCAGAAATTAATTTAAGAAGAGGATAGAATTTGAGAATTTTATTCGCCCAACTCATCCACCATATAACAGTCAAAGACATCAACATAAGTCTATAAAAGGAACATCTTATATACAGAAAGGTTGGCTCAAGATGTATTTCTTGCAGACTTGCAATACCAGGCACCCTTTGATACTCTTTTGATGCCGATGCATGAAAAATGAAACCACGTGTATTTACAGCATGGATTGTCACATTCAATCATATCTTCACCAGAAGTCAACCATCCTCTAATCAGAAGTTCTGAAAATACTGCTGATGCCAAAACATACTGAACTTGTTATATACAAAAGAAGATCAAGGTCTGATCACACACTCCCCAGGAGTCCAGTAGACAAAGTCCCCATATTCAGCTCTTGCAAGACATTTGACAATATCTGGGTGTAGTATCGGTCAGTTTTTGTATATACCTTTGATAGTCCTTCCAATACTGGTCCATGATTGTTGATGCCGATGCATGACTGATTTTATAAAATGTAAAACCACGAAATTGTATTTACAGCATGGGTCACATCTTCAATCATATCTTCACCAGAAGTACCCCATGCACCATCCTCTAAGACTGCGTGTCAGTTATAAAATATATGCTGACTAACTCCAAAACATAATCTTGTTATGCCAAAAGAAAATCATCCCCAGGAGTCCAGTAGACAAAGTCCCCATAAGCTCCTGCATGTACATTTCTGGATCTGCGGTGTAGTAGCTGTCAGTAGCTCCGGTCGAGCTCCGGTCGAATACGACCCAACTTGAAATCCGGACAATCATATTGTGCTCCCATACAACTAGCTTTTATGAACCAAGTGGAGCTTGCGCTCAAGAAGGGAGTACCCGATCCGACTCTTGGTCTGTTGGGCTACATATAACATGCAATTAATACGACCTAATCATGAGCTTGCTTCAGCACAGTTTTTCCTTTGCATTTGAAGTTTTTGTGCCAATCCAATGACTACAATTAACTGTTCATCACATGGAAACCAAACATTTAACTGCTTGCTATCACCCCATTGTCTTTTATGTCTGACTTAGTAGATGCAAGCAGCTTTTATTTGTATATTTCCCCATATAGATATTGCATGCTCTTTCATGCAATCTTTGCTTGAATTATGAATAACCAAAAAGTTATTGACTTTGCTAAGGAGGTTGTCAATGCTACCTGTGTCAATATGTTGATTGATACGTACGAAGGTGCATCAGAATTTAGACTCTTGCCCTTTGCAAAACTCTTTCCTGTACAGACTCAATTCTTTACTCTCCTCTCACATTGTTTTTCAAAAGAGCAAACACTGGCATGGTGGACAGGAAAAACTGAATGATTTATTGTCAGCTGACTTTCAGTGACCAACAATGAAGGAAACACCCTGTCATTCTACTTCAGCAATCAGTGCAACCCCTGGGCAATTTCTTATGGCTGAAATATCTTCAGTAAGAATAGTCAATTAGGATAAGGCTGCAGAAATGGATGAAGTGAAGACAGAGAATCAAAGGAAATAATAGATACCTTGTATCTCCCTCAGCAACCAGTGCAATTTAGCACTATATATATATATATATATATATATATATATATATATATATATATATATATATATATATATATATATATATTTGGACATAACTGTGATCTGTCTTTGTGTGTGTTGTAAAACAGGATCTGTCATCAATTCAAGAGGATTTGTCCAGGCAATATGTCTTCAATAATTGCAAATGATTACCAGCCAAAACCATTGCACAAACACATGCCACTTTCTGTGCATGCACAGACTTCATAGTTGATTACAAGCATGGTAAATACCTGCAATTACTACCGGAATAAAGAAGGCTGGCTTTGGCAGTGAAGTGATGAGGTGAGGTCAGATAATCAGGAATGTATATCCACATCTATGATTGACATAAAATCAAAGATTACTCATTTCATGTAACATTTGCCATAATATATATATATATATTTAGGCATTAACATGTTTTTGAGTTTTAATCCAGTGTTTGTGTGTGTTTTGATTGGAAAATCAATCTTAAATAGGAAATCCGAAAAAATTTGTATGGGTAATTGAACTTGGGTGTGTGTCAGTCCCATGAATGATCATGTTATGTCATATTTATCGGCGATACCATATATATACTATCATGGTGGTACTGTATTAAAGTTTTAAGTATATTTTTCCTCTAGAAAGTATGAAGATGATGACATTAAGTTAATAGAACGTTCCTTCCTCACAAAACATTTAATACCTACATCGCTCGACCTATTTATGTATTAAGTTGTTGAATGTTTGGTGCGTATGAGATGAATGTTTGATTGAAATGTTTACCATATAGATATATAAATATTACGCCTTTATTTTAGATCTAAAGATTTTACATGCTTAGATTAGAGCCAGTCACACACCCACAGCAGGGGTATACAATGAATCATATAGTTCAAGTTATCTAATATCAAAGGGATTACTTCTAGCGCTCTCAGGGACTGACCCAATGATTCCACTTTTTATCGATTGTTACTGATGTACATGTAGCGAAAATTATTGTAACTTAATTATTGCAGTTTATACCGTCGAAGTAGTAAATCTCAGGGCTTCTGCACGTATTTGACCAAGTCCTGCGCAGACGTAGTTCATGTTGACGTCACAGCGCCAAGTCGAGTTGAGCAGTTGACTTATACAGTTACAAGCTATGGCTGTACCTCTGTGACTTAATTCATCGCCTACAAGACAGCTCTTTTAATTTTAGTGCATCGTCTTATGGCAGCAACCTGTTAACAGTGGTTGTCTTGAAGCCAGTCAATGGTCATAATTCTGTATGAATAAAATGGAAATGCCCAAATTGAGAGATATAAGTTAGCTACCCACACACAGCTGTGCTGAATCACGGTGAATTGTAGTCTAATGGGCGTACGCCAGGAGTGCTTAAATATATTGATGATGAAAAGAATTTTGGGTTAGTATTTGATAAATTTGCTTGGTTTTTCTCCCAAAAATGTTGATCTTGTCTCTACATTCCCAAAGGTAGTAATCTAGGTAGAGCCCAAGATAGTGGATATATATTTACCAGTCAGCTATTAAAGGGTCCCCCGTCCACTTATGAACTGCATACAGATAATTGTTAACATATTTCATTAAATGTTAACTGTATTATTAGTTGAAGCAAAATTGAAGAACACAACGGCCTTTCCAACATTATCATGACATAAGAAAAGTACAAATGGAAAGTTTGGATCAATTTCAGGAACAAATCTCAAAACATCCTTTCATGTAGTTTTTTTTAAAATAACCTCCATCAGGAGGTTTTGTTCTGTGATAGAGGTTAACTTTAAGCAAGCCGTCCCTTTTGCTCTGGTTCATAATAACCAGACACCAGTAATGGTTAATGCAATATACTAATCAACAGCCTCATATGGAAAGCAATGAGTATCTTGCAATGCACTAATCAAGATTTAGATTATTACAAATGTAACCAGTGTTATTTCATTCCCCAATAGTTCTCAATGTTATTATGGACAGGACCCTAATTGTTCCATCCTATGGTACCGAATAATCTAGCAGGACTGGTCTCCTACCTTTCACCATCCCTCAAACTACTTCTATCTGCATCAAGTCTCAGACATTGATTCACACAACTTTTGAAATGAGTATGGTTTAATCAAGATTCGCTTCAACATTTACAACATGATTGAAGCAAATTTTAAGCAGACTTCATCTGGCACAAAATAGTAGGGTACAAACCCAGTGTTTTTAACATCCATTTCTGTTTCAGATATAAGCAGTATTTAACAAGACATCAATTTATCTAAACTAACATCAGTAAGGCACATTTTGCACATGATGAATTTTTCTACAACATTATCAAGGCATTGACTTGTGTCACTAATTTACTGTAAGCACCAAAACACCAATCAACAAACAATTTTAAAAATTTAACAGGAATGAATTTTTCTTAATTAGCAATCACTCATTTTGTGATAGAATAAACAAATTGAAACAACAGCACAAATGGAATGTTTAGGGAAATGATACCACTGAAAAACACCACTTTAAAATTCAACACCAACTTACTTCTAGAGATCAATTTGTAAGACTAGCAGTTCTTGAGATAAAATAATGATATTCACTGGATTGATGGTCAGGGGCCTGGTGAAATGAGGCAAATTACTGATGCCCATTATCTTATTGACAATATGGAAACGAACAATCCCTAATAACTGCACTTGAAACCCTAACTTGGTACAGCAGCCATGAACCATTATCCCCCAAAAATGTAGCAACACATACATTCAGTTTACCTCTCCTATTATCATACAGTACACCCACTAATAATCTCACTTGACTGGAAACACAGACACCATCTCACATGTCAAAGCTTAATGGTAGCCCATGTCAAAGCTTAATGGTAGCCCATGTCACATTTACAAGTCATCCAGATGCCCTGGTAAAGGGAACTGCATAGCAAACTCTTCCACTTCCTCACGATAGGTAGCTAGTTGCTTTTGAACCTCCGCCTCTAGAAGCTTGGCTTTGAATTCACGAAGTGTGGGGCCACACTGAGCCTGAACCTCCATTGAAAGCGTGACACCTTTGATACAAATAATATTCATGTCAGCCAGTGTAAATGAAATCCATGTACCAATATGTGCGTCATTACAGAAGATGATGATGGGATAAGGATCGGGATAAACACAAAACTAACATCATGGCGTACCTTTATGGATGAATTCGACCACCTTCTCCATGTCAGCATCCTTCATCCCACGGGATGTGAGAGCGGGTGTACCCAGACGCAGACCACCCGGCCTCAGGGCACTCTTATCGCCGGGACAAGTGTTTTTATTCACAGCAATGCTTATGTCTTCGAGGACTTTCTCGGCTCGAGCACCATCAGCCTTCATAGGTCGTAGGTCAACCAACACCAAGTGGTTATCAGTCCCACCTGCAAGAATTACCAATCAAAACTAAGGTGGCTGTCCAATGTGCATACATGCCTCTCAACAGGTTACCCCACAGATAATAACTAGCTTAAATGGGGAAAGTGGACCTGATATTGTAAGTATGTCCTTGTTCTGTTTTATTACTTTCAACTCGCCAAACTGCATTACACCTAAGTATATAGCAAAATATGCAGACAAAATCAATGGTGACAAAACCTTATAAATGGTCAGTTACAGAGAATGATTGAAACCTGGCAAGAAAATGTTCATCAATTTAATAGATATTCAATCACTTGAGAATTCAGCATTATTAATGCTGATGCTCGAACCTGACACAATGGTGTAGCCTCTGGCCTGCAGGGCAGAACATAAAGTTTTCGCATTAGATACGACTTGTTTCTGATAAGTCTTGAACTCTGGCTGTAAGGCTAGCCCAAGAGCTACTCCCACACCTGTAACAAATCAAATATGCAAGATCAAGTTGGAGAAGATTTGTGATGAATTCATTTTAAGGTGCACACAGTGCCAGCAGTGGTCATTCACCACTTTTCTATTTGCAAATAAATCTCTGCCTTTGCCAAAGATTTGATTGAAACTCAGAGGCACAGCAAAACTGTTGTTGCACCAAAAAAGATTTCATGAAATAATGTCCACCATCCTCAACGTGCACCAATCAAGTAGCACATATGTGGTATAGTGCACAGTATGAAATACATGCGTACCTGCTATGGCATGGTTGTGAGGCCCTCCCTGGAGACCAGGGAACACTGCCTCATTGATCTTCTTCTCCATATCATACATGATATTCTTGCCATCCTTGCCGACCTTACGTACACCTGATCAAGATTCAATCAACAAGCAGGACTCAGTTTGGAGGTATTCATGGATTGGATCACTATAGAAACCAAATCATTTGTGATGATACTTGAGGAAATCTAAATAGCAATGCAACAACACCAAACAATTTTCTGAACCACTTTTTAAGTACCGTGTATGGAATAAGTCGTGTAATTTACAAAATAATGTCGTGATGATATGCATACACCTAAACAACCATGTTAAGCATTGTGGTGACCCGGAGAAGCAATAGATGCCATTCATGCTGGGGTCAAATGGAGTGGAATTCTCGATCAATGTTAACTGAATGATTTGTTTATATAAAGGAATGTGAGTTATATTTCCAGTAGCAACTATACCCTGCCCTCTCCCTGCCACAAGGGCAATACAGTTTATCAAAGGTCGAGGTTAATAGGCAGCACAATAATATACATTTAGAAGTCTATTTAAAGAAACTAAGTAACCTGAAACTGTTGTATCACTCCACATAATCAACCTTTAGTCACGGTTATGAAATATCGACCCCTATAGCCTCTATATAAGTGGACATATCATGGTATCAGGCCGATGCAGGTCTGTAGGTCGTGTGTATGAGCAGGAATTGATGGTGCATCGCTACCATCTAAACCATATCTTGTCATTGACCCTAAGATATATAATCATACAAGTGCCCATACTTATGTAAACAAATAATAAAAGTACTACAAATACACCATCATTGGTACTGCCAAGTGGTCCAAGTATAAAAATACCCATGGAACCCAGATTGTTATTGGTAGGTTACCTTTGCGATAAAATATGATGCCAGAGCGAGGTCCTCGTAGAGTCTTGTGAGTGGTTGATGTGACAATGTCACAGTTCTCAAATGGACTAGGGACCTCCCCAGCAGCAACCAAGCCACTGATGTGAGCCATGTCCGCCATGAGGTAGGCATCGTTCTCATTGGATATCTCACGGAACCGCTTGTAATCCAAGTTCCGTGAGTGGCAGCTCATACCTAAAAGCAAGAGATGTTTTATTGAATAACTGAATTTGTTCATAGAATAACATATATCTGGCAAACTATTATAGACCAATAGGCATTATCATACCTTGGCATTAAAAACCAAATCTATAGAAATCCCTTACTTTCAACTAATTTTGCTCTGTATTTCTGTACAAATCATATATGTGTACCAATTACTACAAAGTTCACCAAGCTTTTAAAATTTAAGTCAGTAAAACACCTCCATATTGCATCCATTAGTGTATTACTACCTGGGATAAAGTAAAGAGAGAGAACAGGTGCTTTGTTCAATTATGTGAAGCTTATAAGATCAGAATTTAGTTAGGAGCCATAGTTCAGAATAAAAAGATTTTTCATGATATATCTGATGACTAACCTGCAATTATCATTTTGGGCTTGAACAGACGAGCATTCTCCTGTAGCTTGTCGTAGTCAATCAAGCCAGTGCTAGGATCCAGTCTGTATGGCATCGACTCAAAGAAGATGGAAGTTGCCGAAATCTTCTTTGTTGCAGTAAAGAACCCGTGGGAAAGATGGCCTCCATCTGGGAGATCTAGACCCATGATTCTACCATGAGGCTCTACTAGAGCAGTATACACAGCAAAGTTGGCAGGGCTACCAGAGAGTGGTTGTACATTAACTCCCCATTCGTCAGGATTCAACCCAAATGCTTCAAGAGCTCTCTGTTTCGTCAACAGTTCCATTTCATCAATGAACTCATTGCCTCCATAGTACCTACACACAAAACCAGTATTTGGCATAGAATATTTAGCCAGGCATCCAAGTGATTTGAACAAGGAACAGCTATTGCATCATATTATGGGCAACTCTGCCCCGAATTCTAAGGAATATGAGAAAAGCTAATCATCTAGTAAGTAAAACAATCCCCGCCCTACCTCTGGCCAATCTGACCCTCGGAGTACTTGTTATTGAGACAGGAACCTAATGCTTGGAGAACGGCGCGACTGGCAAAGTTTTCACTCGCAATCATCTCGAGACCCCTCATCTGCCTTCTCTTTTCCTTGCCAATGATAGCAAACATTTCAGGATCCACATCCTTGATATGGTCCTTAAGACCCCATTTGCCATCTCCATTCATAGCTGGTGCATCTCCTGATTCCATGACAATGTTTTACACAATCCTGCTGTTTGGGAAAAAAAGATAAAAACATCACAAAAGAGTCAAGTAATGCAAATCAACATTAACCTAGCCATTAAGTACCTGGACGTGATGGCAGAGATAGACAAGATTGTTAATAAACGATAGATATTCAATCCACCATGGTGGCACATATATATGGCATTCATTTGCAAATTTCATTTTGTAAACAATCGAATAATTGGTCCACTCGAACAATTTGGTAAGCAATGGAATTAATAAAGGATTGGACTTCAAGTTCAGCCTTACATATATAACGAGAAGCCCAACAGACCAACTTCAGGTTTCATTTGTTGGTCGCACCGAAAACCACTTATTTAGTGGTCAATTCAGATACATGCCGACAGATCACCTAGTCACCGGCTTGGCGCACAAAGACATAATCAAACACATGCCAAACTTAGCAGTTTAGGACCTCTATACCATTTTAATCCGCAGGCACAGAACAACGCAATTAGCTTTGTCCCGTTACATAACAAACCATATATGACGAGGTAAAGTTTCACGACGCTACCAAATTCACTGACACCCCTATTCTGAGCGATAATATACATTCGGAGTCTCACTGGTTCTCCCGCCAAAATAAAAATATAATACTTGAAATCACGATAGCAGACAATACAGCCTATATTTGGCGACACCTGAGCCATTTATATAATAACCTGCTTCATTACACTTCTGTTCTATGTAACAAACACCAATGAAAGTAAACTTTTACCCGATTGAATCACTATCAAAATAACATCCAGTCGCTCGACAGCTGCAATTCGAGAAATGGGAGGAAGACGAGAAACAACGCCCATATATATACGCTTCCGAGAGTTCACGAAGATAGACGATTACGTTGACCAATAGAATTTGAGCGTGGCCATCACCGAAGTGAAGCGAAGTTTAGGCTGGTTTTGAACCACAGCAATCCACGGAGCCAGCCAATAAACAGGCCCCGGTGTCACATGCAGAAAGTAGCCTTATGCAGAAAGTAGCGAAAGACCGCACTGCGCATGCGCACAAATCTCGGATACTTTCAGCACGCCGCGTCGGCGTGCAGAAAGTAGCGCTATGCAGAAAGTAGCGAAGCCCAAGCGCGTGGAGGATAAGGGTTGCCCCATGCAGAAAGTAGCGGCACCCAGTCTGCTACTCAACCCCTCACAGTCATGCCCAGAGCAACTCTCAAAAGTTCTAGGAATAGACCGGCACAAGACATCGACATCATTAAAAGTCACCATGGCAAAGCTCAGGGGAGCAGAGACAAAAGCTGTGGAGATAAGGTCCCAGACAGTCACCAACGAGCGTCAGAACAAGAGGATGTGTAATGCTATTTCCACAGGTATGCAGCTGACTGATGAAGAAATCAACAATGCCCAGGCACTTCTAAGGAAACAATACCCTGAGGTGGATGGACTCCAGGATGTCTTACTCTTCGGGGACAGTGGCTGTCACTTCATTGGGACTCCAAAGCAGCCTTTCATTCAATTAATTAATGTGTTCTCAAATCACTGGATGTGCGTTTCAAATTTTTTGTGTGGCTCAGGGACTGTGAGACTGTTTGACAGTATCTACTGTGGCAAGACTTCGCCGATCGTGAAGAAGCAGGTGGCCTGGCTCCTATACACCCAGGAACCTAAGATGACTTTCGTTTGGCCTGACATCCAGAAACAGAAGGGAAGCACTGATTGTGGTTTGTTTTCTATTGCAGTTGCTGAAGCCCTATGTAGAGGAGTGGACCCATCAACCTGTAACTGGGAGCAGTCTCTAATGCGCCCACACCTTTCAGAATGTTTCAGGTCCAACAAGATGACAGCTTTTCCAGAAGCACAAGGACATCGTCATCCAAGAGAGCCAAAGTTAGTTGAAATACCCGTTCACTGCCACTGCCGCCAACCTCATGAGGGACGCCGATTGATGGTCGAGTGCACTGGGTGCGAAGAATGGTTTCATCGCATCTGTGACAATATCCCCGATGATGCATTTAAGGTCGAATCATGCAAATGGTTCTGTGCCAGGTGTAAATAGTTTTTTTTCTAGTCTGATTTGTATGGACTTAATTGTAGACGTTTTTTTCTTACTTGCAGGTTGCCCATGTGATTCTTGTATAGGCATAAGTATGGACTTAATTGCAGACGTTTTTTTCTTACTTTCAGGTTGCCCATGTGATTCTTGTATAGGCATAATCTTCATTTGGAGTAAGTCTCTTTCTGATTTCATTTTACAATATGTGTATATGTTTCAGAAAACATGGGGACGCTCCGTACAGAGACCCATTTAACAGTTGGGCTAGCAATTGCTCCATGTTAATATTTGACTCAAGAATAAACGTCTTTTATTTACCCACTGTTGTGAACTTCATGCCGGAAGCTACTTTCAGCACAGGGGGGAATACTTGTATGCACAAAGTAGCAGTAGAGTTTATAGATGTGGCTACTTTCAGCATGGGAGTTAACTGGTATGCTCAAAGTAGCTGGAGTTTATAGCTGTGGCTACTTTCAGCATGGAAATAAATGGTATGCTCAAAGTAGCTGGAGTTTATAGATGTGGCTACTTTCAGCATGGGAGTTCACTGGTATGCTCAAAGTAGCTGGAGTTTTTATAGCTGTGGCTACTTTCAGCATGGAAATAAATGGTATGCTCAAAGTAGCTGGAGTTTATAGATGTGGCTACTTTCAGCATGGGAGTTCACTGGTATGCTCAAAGTAGCTGGAGTTTATAGCTGTGGCTACTTTCAGCATGGAAATAAATGGTATGCTCAAAGTAGCTGGAGTTTATAGATGAGGATACTTTCAGCATGGGAGTAGCCCGAGCATATTGATATGGCAACTTTGAACGTGGGAGTAGCCATGTATGCTCAAAGTAGCCTGAGTTTATAGATGTGGCTACTTTCAGCATGGGACTCATTGGGAGTAAACTGATATGCACAAGTAGCCTATGTTAAGAAATATATGTGGCTGCATTCAATATGAGAGTACAATGTCGTCTTTTTATTTCTTACATGGCAAATAATTCCACTGCTTCACTTGCTTATTCGCATGAAGTTTACTGTCGTCTGACACATTGTTTACTTCAATCGCTTAGTGTATACTGTCGTCTGCTAGTGATAATGTCTGCAATTATAGGCGAATTTATCTCTTTTTATTCCTTCCGCGACCATTTATAGGTTAATTTAACTCGTTTTATTCCTACCACGACAAGTAATCCCACGAATGATTATCTTACGAAAGAATGAATGGTTACGACACATTGTTTACTTCAATCGCTACTTTGTGCATGGCCGCCATTTTGACTAAATACGCGCATGCGCAGTACGCGTAAACACCACTTTCTGCATAGGCTACTTTCTGCATACCACACCGGTCCGGTCGTGTAACCTGGGGAGCTACTTTTATAGGATAACAAACGCCAGATGTATAGTCACTTACATGACATAAATAATCCCAGATCTTTGTGGTGCCGATATCAATAGAAATATAAGATGTTATAAGAAAAGGGACCTTCGACTTTTCTCGAAAACATGCTCAGGAAAAGAAATTTCTAAATCGTTATCTGTTAATTCAATCGGACCAAGAAGTTATAACCAGTAGGAGTTACAAAATCTTTAGTTATGTAACTCCTTGATCGGACCAATAGATTATAAAATCTGCTGGTCCATCGAAATATGTTCTGGTGCACTACCACATGGGTAGAAATTACCTCGAACCAGGAATTTCTAAACCCAAGAAGCTAGGTCATCATCGAAATGTATATAATTTTAGAAAAGTAAATAATTTATGCACGTTCATTTTCCCGTCTACTGACTACAATTAGGAAATGTTTTTGCAAACTAGCTGTCTAACTGCTTTAACTTACAGGTATCGTGCTTTAGAATTCTCCAAGGAGAGGTCATATGTACATATCCCGGGAAAGGGGGGGGGGGGCGAGGGGGCGCACTTAAGTGTAGAGGTAGTATACATGTGCCGCGCGACGGGGTATGTTTTTTCGGCCTCTCGGCTTGTACGACGGGTTTTTTTGGGCCTCGTACTTATACGACGGGGTGTGTTTTTCAGCTGCAATCTGTACGACGGGGTTTTTTGTGGCTTCGTGTTGTACGATCGGGTATGTTTTACTCTGTGCATCTGTACAACAGGTTTAATATATATTTTGTTTCAGTATGTCGAGATTTCCTTCCAGGATTTCCAGCCGATCATTGACAATGCAAATGCAATGAATGGCCCTTGTTTGACTGCTTTAATCATCCAAGTTGCAGGGAATACAGTCAAAGAGTAGCTTAAGTATTTGACCACAATTAATTGTGATCAATTTATAGATCCCAATCCATAAAAGTAATCAATGGAACCAAAAATCCTTTAAAATATAATAGAAATGTATTTTACCGTACCCAACTAATAAGAACTGGGTATATTATGTCCCAGTGTGTCCAGTATATGAATTGTTTGACCAAGAATAGAGTTTTTCTTTTCTATTCCAGGTTCAAAGGGGGAAGAAAAGTGAACCTTTGTTGTATGAAGGCGTCCAAGTGTTGATAGATGACTACTATAAGCAACGCATAGTGCAGGACAACGAGAAGAATTAATTTCCTTATTCGCCCTTTTAAAATATCCAAAATACTGGGTTCATAATTGTTGGATTAAAATTCCAAGTTATGTATTGGACAAACTTTTTTTGCCTTAACACCTTGCCTCAAACATTAACAATAGCTCTATCGAACCAAACTGCATTCGCGTCTTGGTAAATACCGTCTATGTTTGTCATAGCTCTAATTTACAGGGTAGAGTCAAAGGAATCATACTTCTGGATGGATTGGCTTACTAAGAATAGAACTAGAGTTTTGTGACAGGGATATAGAAAGAGAGGGGGTTCATCTCCATATTGCCCCATGGAATTGGACAAGCTAAGAAGAGGAACAGTGTTAATGACCAAAATATATCAATAAACAAACACTACACAAAACAGCAAAGTGAGTGGAGGAGAAGTGATTTGCAGAGGAGAGGCAGTCGAGAGTCACTTCGCTAAGTCTGTGCTTCACATGGATGTGTTCCGAAGACAATATAGCTATCCGGTGAGGCGCAGGTGAATGTCTAGGCAGGGCACTCGCCCCTGGTGTTAAATAGCGCGGAGCTGTCAGAGGCGGAGTTTCTTTGCCTAGTGAATGTCAGATTAAGGATTATATGGTGGGTTGAATATCGACACAGAATGTATGTACGGAGGACTGAAAGCCCGTATATGTGCTATATGAGACATGATGATCGTTTTGACTTGCTTTGGGGTGTCTGTACATGTATGGGTTCCTTGGACAATATAACGATGTGGTGTAGGTGTATGTCAAATGATTGGGGAAACATAGACGCAGTGTCTGTGTACAAACGCTTACTATTGTGTTGCTTTGGACACGACGCTATCGTGAAGAACCTGCTGCTCATTATTTGAAATGAATAAATTCAATTCTGGACCTTGAGGTGCCTTATAAAAAATAACAACACTCACCCTATATCGTTCAAATGTATATCATGGAACGGTTGTAATCAAGTCCAGCCGCAATCCGGAGAAATCTTAAAGAATGCTACGTCTGAATGCGTTCAAGAACATCATGAGCGGTGCACAGAAATACCGACTTAGGTTAAAAAATAACCCACAGCTGTAACCAACTAAACCTTGAACTACGGACCCACAAGGGTCCATGTTGTTTAATGGATTGTCCATGTTATGATTGACTCAGCCACGGAGCCAAACAAACTAAGTGCCACGCTTTTGACGGGGCCAGTTTCCAAACGTTAAAGCCCTTGACATCTAGAAATTTACAAATAACACTCGCTGCACGGGAAGCGGAAAGTTCAGGCCGAATCCTCTTCCCAACTAAACGCGTTTATTAAAGAGCCAATTTAGTTTATTTATGAAACTCCGTCATAGATTAAAAAGCACTTTATATTTGGCAACATATGCTTTGGTAAATACATTACAGTGTGCGGTAAATAAATGTGGCTCTTATCCTAGACAGCAACTGGAGAAGAAGGGTATGTCAGTTCTAGAGCACACATTGAAGTGGTTTCCTTAGTGGGTCTATCGATAGGCAACCTAGCATGTCCGACAGAATAATCAGTAATCGTACAGCATAAATTCTCTCACCAGTTAAGTGTGTGAAGGTCATTTCGATGCTAGTACTGGAGACGTATCATTTTATATGCTAATTTGATAGACCCACTTCATCGGCAAACAAGGTGTGACTATTACTTTCTGGGCTTGATAACTCCTTGCAAATACCGAAAAACAGATTTATCGCCGCTTTGTTTTATATTTATGAATCTGGTAACTATACCATCGTCAACGGTCACGACATTTGCGAATCTGGTTGCTATAGGACTACGAAGTGATGTCGTCATAATCCAATATGACGTCGTCATAATCCAGTACGAAAACAGCCAGAATGGCTGCAACTACAGGGGGTCTCCATATAATTGCCATGACAAGATAAGGAATTTAATATATGTATTAAATATTATATGTGTATGAAAAAATACACATGTATATATATATATATATATATATATATATATATATAGATATATATATATATCTATATATATATATATATATAGATATATATATATATATATATATATATATATATATATATATATATATATACATAAATATATATATAATAAATGCATAAATATATATAACTTATATATATATACACACATAAATATTCACACACACACATTCACACACACACATATACATATATATACATATATATATATATATATATATATATATATATATATATATATATATATATATATATATATATATATATATATATATATATATATATATATATATATATATATATATATATATATATATATATAGATATATATATATATATATATATATATATATATATATATATATATATATATATATATATATGTGTATAAATGTGTGTGACCAGGCGAGTTCTGAACCTGCAGATTAAATTGTAGGACGTACGGGACCAGTATTAGTTGCTCACAGTTATGATTGGCCATCAGGGTCATATGTTTAAGAAAGATGGGGGTTGCGCCCCTGCTTTCTGTTGAGTTACCCGCCGTGAGTACTAACTAGTACTAACCATGAGACAGCTCATGGAGGTTGCATCCCCATTTGCAATATAGTCGCTGGCTATTTGATGATACTTAACGTTTTACATGTACATCATAATTGTAAGTGCCATGTGTTTTTGTGTAAGGGACCTTGCACCTTATTGTAAATTGCAATGCTTTCTTGGGTAAATAGTTCTATTTCAATATTCCTGAATGTAACAATCGGGTGACATAAGATAGCGCATTGATTGTAATTTGAGTTTACAATTTGATACAAACTACACCTGGCTTGCTTTAACTCGGCGCTGCAATAAAGTAGTGGGATCTGTTTGCATACCTGTGGATCGTTTCACTTACAATGCATATGCGTAAATCGCAACGAGTCATATTTATGCGCTACTTCGCGCATACGTATGCGTTGTTAGTGAAACGAACCCCTATGATTTGTTATCCCCAGGTTGTAGCTTTCCGTTTCCGTGATCCTCCATTTGAGCTATTGTTCCGAGTTATCGAGTTATCGGCTAATCTGTTGATGCAATTAACTTATTTTCACGCCTTGTGTTTTGATCAGTCTATATTCGGTCATTTGTCGTTGCCCTCTAGTTGTCGGTTCGTCTTTTGTTTATAACATAATTCTTAGATGTTGCTCTTGTCAATGTTTTAGCAAGTTTACATTTTCGAATGCATCGGTTGATATCCTGAACCAATGGGGGGTCAGCTGTTGTTGGGGTCCGGGGCGTAATCCAATGCGCAGGACCCTAATAAAATGGCTGGCTTCGCCGAAATTCTGGGAGAGCTATCTAGCGAAGAGACGAAGTATCTGAACAAGATTCTGACCCGAGATTCCAGAGAAAGCTAATAAGCCAAACTCGAATAAATCAACAACAACTCAACTCCTAGACTCGTGTGTTTTCTCTTGCTAGTGTCCCCACTCAAGCAACTACAAGCAGCTACAATATTCCTATATACGAAGGAGTGCGCAGAAATATAAATAACGAAGAAGTATAGCTATAAGAGAAAATATAGTTATAAGATACCTATCGAAAACAGTTCGCCTCTAACAGCGTCCGCGCAGTTTACTATCCTCGATCTTTCATGTCCGCACTGTGGATGGCAGTTATAGAATGTCAATAACTGTCTGGGGTGAGGGAACTGGCCTGGCGTCGACATTAACAATTTTTGGCATGTCAGGAGCATGTGAAAGTCTGTAGCAAAGGGTTAACAGCTACGTTAAGCTGCGTGACGATTATGAAATGACACGAAAAACACCCTCATAAGGCGACGATACCATGAAATCAACAAACGCACATGGGACTGCAGATCCAACGTCTTGGGGCTCGGCGGCTGTTAAAGATAGTGGTCAAAGATCTTGTTATAACAAGATCTTTGATATGGTGTCATCTACAGCTCCAAATTAAACAGAGAATTCCACGTGGTATTAAGAGATGCTATGACAAGACGCTATGACAATACACTCTGGATAACAGGTGGCGTCTTCACATATTTCCTCGGGCGGATAGCTTGAGTGAACGCTCTTAGCGAAGCTATAAACTCTTTGATGGCGTCTTGAAAAACGCACACATAACTCGACTGGTTCCTACTTGGACAAAGGGAGATGGTTTTAGTCAATATATGACAGTCCCGACCCGAACCTCACCCAACTTAGCCCATCTTATCCCATCCCAACCCCCACCCCACCCCACCAACACCCCATCTCCCCATCCCAACCCTCATCCCACTTTCCCACCCCAAACCCCACCCCACACCAAACCACCCCATCTCATCCCACTTCACTTCTCAATGGGCTGTAGTCATTACATGTCTCTAACACGTCTGCCTGGTGAAAGTCGCCGTCTCACTGGAATGCGTAGCCACGACTAGTGTTGAGCTCATTGGTGTACTTAGTGCGGGCATCAGAACGTGCAGCTATACAGCAATGCGAGGAAAACTGAACCCGAGCGGAGCCACATAGTTAGCAGCAAGCCGGACAGAGTGCTTAACCTTAACCCCAGCTATCATAACGCCCGTGATCCGAGAGAAAACCGACCTGCTGGTTGTTGTTATCAAATGGTTGAACTGCAGGCGTGTCAAGGCCCAGAAATATCACAGCTACACACCATTAAACGGACATAGTAAGTCGACCGAGGAATCAGCTTTGACGAGGGGGATTGGAGTGGTTTAGTTACGAGTCAATGCTGATACCTCGTGGTTTAGTTACGTATTGATGCTAATATCTCGTGGTTTAGTTACGTATCAATTTTAATACCTCATGGTTTAGTTACGTGTCAATTCTGATACCTCATGGTTTAGTAACGTGTCAATGCTGATACCTCATGGTTTAGTAACGTGTCAATGCTGATACATCATGGTCTAGTTACGTGTCAATACTGATACCTCATAGTTTAGTTACGTGACAATGTTGATACCTCATGGTTCATTTGCGTGTCAATGCTGATACCTCACGGTTTAGTTACGTGTCAATGCTGATACCTCAAGGTTTAGTTACGTGTCAATGCTGATACCTCGTGAACTTTTTGTTTATTTCAAGTTGCATTCTGTGCTTCATATCTCTGCTTTGTTTGTTTGGGAGGATTCCGATCCTTTTATCAATACAGCAATAATATAACTTCAGATTAGCACACAGCCTGAAGCCCCTGTTTATATGGTCGCTACATTGTGCTGCATTTTTACTACATTACCTTTCATGATTGGCGTGTAACGCAGGACAATATCATGCGATATTGAACAAAAAACCAAAAACAAATTAGAATTAAAGATCAACAAATTTCTTCGACTACTACTACAGTCAAATGTCGTCTTCCTATACCAACGATTATTTGTGAATCAGGTTGGCACGAGATTCATTTCTAATATATTCATGGCAAAATCAGTTGGGATTCAGATGTAACGCTGATTATCTGATACATGCAATTAAATCATGATTATTCGAATACAAATGGCTCCTAGGACTGTTTATATATTGATGTCACGGACAGCCAAGTCAGTAGACCCATATATCCAAATATACTTGAAGTAATCAGGCCAATTTGGACTATTTGTGGTACTTGCAACACCTATTAGCAAGCTCTTAGAATGCGTCGAAGAAGTCATCCCATTTTTACCTTTGAGCTGCTGTGCTGACTCACATGACGAATTTCCACGGATTTTACAGTTTCTCGCTTCATAACTAGAATCAGAAATATCATCGGATAGCTTTAGTTCCTCATCCTTCCTTTTAAAGGTTTACGTCACTTGGAAGATACTTGTAAACAATGAGTTATCTAAGGTCAAATGTATTTTACGGGTTTCGCTGCTCGTCCTGAGAATTTCGCTCGTTTGAGCCAAGGATTAAACGTAGCATTCCCTGTAATTGCGAGACTGCCAATTTATTCAGTGTTGGTCACGAAACGCATAAAATTTGTTGTGATTATTCTGATAATAAGTGTAATAATTTACATGACGAAACTGAACCCATTTTAGCCAATACCTCAGGTAATCCCCCTTGTAATTGATCCCTTGAATCTCTGGTCCCCCTGCGTCGTCACTGTGTCGTAGAACTTCATACCATCTGCAAAATTGAATAGCCTTGACGAAGTGATCGGTAAGGACAAAGGACTTAGCCTTGAAGGATGGATCCTAGCAACAACGAGATTAAGAATGCAGCTGCATAGTTCTTTAAATTTCGTCCGCCGGACAGGGCATGAACATGTGACAGCCTTGCGGATTGGCATCTGTCTCGCAATATATGAGTGAGCGAGTTTCGTCAAACGGGATTAGAGCACAAGAGTGAGCGAAGCCCCAGTGATATCACGTCATAAAGTGGTCAGTTTATATGTTGGTATTCTATATTACCCAATTAAAAGTGATTTTTCAGTGTTTAAACGCGTAGATAATCATTCTACATGATAATTAAGGTTGTTGTTTTGAATTGCCCGCCCTGTCTTGTCGATACTACATTTAATAAACCTATGTGGAGATATTTACGGAACTTCAGAGCATCAGTCGACTTGGCTTTTTAGGCCTTTACCTGTTGTGATTAAGTGCTATCTCAAGAAGAGTGCTGGCCAGGAAATGAAAACCAGTCTCGAGTTGTCCGTGACACAAAGCAGAGGACCCTGGTTGTATAATCATCCTAATAAGAGAGGCAGTCGGCACCGGTCACAGACGCTCCAGGATGTATTTTCTGTGTTTTGAATCCCATCTTCCAGTAGTATCCCCTTCTCTCTACTTCGTCATTATCACTTATCTTGATCCCATCAAAACATCTTCAACTACGGATTAGGACATGTAAGGGCTACGAGTTCAAGAACACTCTAGGAGACTTCCGCGTGAAATCTATAAGGAAGAAGCTGTGACGTCATGACGCCACATGTTTACACTAATGAATATCTGGATTAGGCAAATGTCTGTACCGCCGTATGATTAAAGAAATCAAGTGTGAAAATTTAAAGTATGATTATTGAACTTAAGTTTGTATCGAATATCTACCCTTATTTCCACTTGACATCAACTTGGGTTGTTTCAAATAAGCCCAATGGTTACAGTGATCGCACATTCTTGACTGGATATCTCAGTGACAAGCATCATTTGAACACGACAGAGGGGTTGCTAACTCCGCCATTCGTTTCGAAATCACTCGCTCACTCTTCCCGATAGGCAGTGGGTGTTTATAGAAGTAAAATTTCTTAAGCAATAAGACGTCCATGTTTTCGATATATTATGTAATGATCATTCCCTGCTCTTTGTTTTAGAGGAAACAACATCGCCGCAAAACTATATTACAATCATTCCTTCAGAAACTATGCCTGGATTACTTTATCGTGTTAATTCGTCGGCGCCATCGAGTGGCTAGCTATCCATATGGAGTGGCTAGCTTTCCTTATCGAGTGGCTAGCTTTCCTAATCGAGTGGCTAGCTTTCCATATCGAGTGGCTAGTTTTCCATATCGAGGGGTTAGGTTTCCATATCGAGTGGCTAGCTTTCCTTATCGAGTGGCTAGGTTTCCTTATCGAGTGGCTAGTTTTCCATATCGAGGGGTTAGGTTTCCATATCGAGTGGCTAGCTTTCCTTATCGAGTGGCTAGCTTTCCTAATCGAGTGGCTAGCTTTCCATATCGAGTGGCTAGTTTTCCATATCGAGGGATTAGGTTTCCATATCGAGTGGCTAGCTTTCCTTATCGAGGGGTTAGGTTTCCTTATCGAGTGGCTATTTTTCCTTATCGAGTGGCAAGTTTTCCATATCGAGTGGCTAGGTTTCCATATCGAGTGGCTAGCTTTCCTTATCGAGGGGTTAGGTTTCCATATCGAGTGGCTAGTTTTCCTTATCGAGTGGCTAGGTTTCCTTATCGAGTGGCTAGCTTTCCATATCGAGTGGCAAGTTTTCCATATCGAGTGGCTAGGTTTCCTTATCGAGTGGCTAGTTTCCTTATCGAGTGGCTAGCTTTCCATATCGAGTGGCTAGCTTTCCTTATCGAGTGGCAAGTTTTCCATATCGAATGGTTAGCTATCCATATCGAGGGACTAGTTTCCCATATCGAGTGGCTAGCTGTCCATATCGAGTGGCAAGTTTTCCTTATCGAGTGGCTAGTTTTCCTTATCGAGTGGCTAGTTTTCCGTATCGAGTGGCTAGTTTTCCGTATCGAGTGACAAGTTTTCCATATCGAGTGGCTAGCTTTCCATATTGGTTCTTATGAGTGGCAGATCATTACCGATGCGATGTATAGCCTGCTATGACAACTAATTTGTACACGTGATCCAAAATGACACAATTACATTTGTCAGGGGATATCAGCCAGCCCCATACTTAACAATAGAGGCAACGGTTAATACTAGCTATGAGGTAAGCCAAAAAACATAATGTATTGAGCTTTGCAATAAACAACCGGATTTTAATACGAAATCTCCGCCGTAAATCAGTGACCCAGTTGGCCTGGGTTAGGCAATCCCGAAGCACGTTTATCTGCTGAATAGCCCTCTTTGGTCCGAGGCCGCAAACAATCAATTACACCCTCGTTATCCATCATACATGAGCGGCACGCAACTATATTGGGTCTTCAGCTTAACATTTATCTTAGGAACTACTTGGATATAATCTCCTCTGGTGCTTCATATAAAGAGAAACACTTTGGCCGGACCCAGGTAGTCTATATAGTTACTGCTTCAACACGGAATCGTGGTCATATGATCGATTAGTGGTCATATTTCTCTTCCTTTATTTTCCCGTAATCGCATCAAGACCACTTACGTAAGCCTTATTCCAACATCCATCTTGAAATTGCCCACATTTATCCAAACAAAGGAATCGCCTCAACAAATATGCATTGCCTGATGTAATAATGCAACATTCTTTTGATTGGTTATTGTTATTAGAATGCACAAAGAGATTCAAGAGGTGCTTGCCTTACATGGAAGTCTCTATCACACCCCTTTGGAATAATTAATTCCATCCAAACCTCATTGATCACCTCAGCAGCTATCTTTTCCTGTACGGATTCGTTTACAGTTCCGCCAAAGCACAAGGTCATAGGTAGGTGCTTAACGTTGACTCGGGAACCCCTAAATGAGCTAGAGCAGACCGAACCAGACTCCTCAACTGGTTGGAATTGTACACGGATCAACTTGCGGTGCTAAGTGGCAGAACGACGTGGATGTTGACTGCAGCCTCATAAAATGTGTTTACTGAATAACCTCAGCTTGGCCTTCTGGGCACACACGGACCTTGTGTGACCACTTAGCCGTCGGTACACACAATGACACTAACAATGCCCTCTGCTAGCTGCGTTGTGAGAACTAGATATCTAACAATACAAACAGTGATGCATCGCTTAAAGCATTATGTATTCTGGTCAACTACTACTCTATTGCAGCTTTTAATCGACTTGACGCCCAAGTGACGACTTTCAGAGGTAAGCATTTAGGTTTCCCGCGACACTCATTGACTGTTACCGCGGATATTCATACGGACCCAGTGGGTACAGGGCAGTAATGACTCATGAAGGCACAACCCAGCGGGTACAGGACAGTAATGCCTCATGATGGTATGGCTAAGCGGGTACAGGGCAGTAATGCCTCATGATGGCATGGCTAAGCGGGTACAGGACAGTAATGCCTCATGATGGCATGGCTAAGCGGGTACAGGGTAGTAATGACTCAAGATGGCATGGCTAAGCGGGTACAGGACAGGAATGACTCATGATGGAATGGCTAAGCGGGTACAGGGCAGTAATGTCTCATGATGGCATGGCTAAGCGGGTACAGGGCAGTAATGTCTCATGATGGCATGGCTAAGCGGGTACAGGGCAGTAATGACTCATGATGGCATGGCTAAGCGGGTACAGGGCAGTAATGACTCATGATGGCATGGCTAAGCGGGTACAGGGCAGTAATGTCTCATGATGGCATGGCTAAGCGGGTACAGGGTAAGTACAGGGCACTCAATGATGGCATGGCTAATCGGGTACAGGGCAGTAATGTCTCATGATGGCATGGCTAATCGGACTCATGATGGCATGGCTAAGGGTTACAGGGCAGTAATGACTCATGATGGATGGCTAAGCGGGTACAGGGCAGTAATGCCTCATGATGGCATGGCTAAGCGGGTACAGGACAGTAATGACTCATGATGGCATGGCTAAGCGGGTACAGGGCAGTAATGCCTCATGATGGAATGGCTAAGCGGGTACAGGGCAGTAATGACTCATGATGGTATGGCTTATCGGGTACAGGGCAATAATGCCTCATGATGGCATGGCTAAGCGGATACAATACAACAATGTGTGTACTTTCACACAAACCGTGACGGGTCCAGAAAATAGATGAGTTGCTTTTCACACTTGGTCGTGCTTATAACGGCCATCTCACGACGAAGATTCTTTACGCGACCCCTTTCGTAAGTTGATTTTGAATTGATGCTGATTTTCGAGTCATTAGCATAAGCGCTGACTGGTTTCATATCACATTGGCACGATCCATTTGTATTTGCAATTCATTCATTCTACAACCCGCTGAGTCCTTGTTATCCTTGACATCATTTTATCCTCGTTGGTCAACATGATTGGGAAAAGGCTAAATCTATAAATAGAACTGGTACCTATTTGCTTTTTTAACGGATGATACGACAAGGAAATTTAGATTTGCATTGCCGAAAAACCCCGAGACATGCTATGTGTCTGTGTAAATGCATGTGTATGCATGCGAGTGTACTTTTTGTGTTTGCATTTGAGAAGTGGATGTGTGTGTGTGTGACCTGCGTGGATGCGTGTGTGTGTGTCTGTGCGGTTGACTGGGCTGGGGTAGTGTTTGTGTGCGGATGTGCTGGGCTGGGCTGGGCGGGGCTGGGCTGGGCTGGAGTAGTTTATGTGTGTGGACGTGCTGAGCTGGGCTGGGCAGGGGTAATTTATGTGATTGGACGTGCTGGGCTGGGCTGGGGAAGTGTATATAAGTGTGACCTCTCGAAGTAGGGTATAAGGCTGGACTCAGGCTACACCTGCTAATTGCGAACATGAAGCAGCTTAGATTACCACCGAGTATGCTCTTTTTTATTTGACATTCCCCGTTGAATTTCAACATAACAAACGGTTTTTAACACTGATATCTCATCAACCACACCGACCGCTCATTCTACGAATCATTAAGCGTAATTGAAATTCAAGTCACACTGTGATAGTGTACAGTTGTTGAAACGTCACATGAGCGGTTCTTTCCGGGGCTGGACGGTGTAGTCCGCCCGGAAATGCAGTTCCCCGTCCACTGCCCCAGCTGCTGCTACTGCCGCTGCTGCTGCTGAGGATTCGCCTATTACGCGGCCAACTCGCGCGGGGGACATCGGTGCTTAGCATTGATCAGACAAGAGAGCGCGAGCTGGGCATGGAAAGGCAGCAAGCGTGAGCAAGTGCAACACCAGGCCTGCAGTGGTAGCCATCCCAGGGCTTTATCAGTTGTCTTGTAGTGCCAGCAGACGCGCTCTGACTGCTGACCGCTGATGCACCTATCTGCCGTGCTATCATAAAGCTACCTCGTCACAGAACTATTGACCCACGAGTGGCTTCATTCAGCGCAACACTGTCTCTCAACTGGACAGCATTATCATACACATTAAGCGCAGCACCTGCAGCAAATGCTTACAACACTGCAACAACTGGATACATTGTTGATCACTAGTAACCGCGGCCAAATTGGAATTTCTGTCTTGAACAGTTTTAAGTAGGCTTCGTAACTGAAACTTGCCTTCTGATGAATATGCTCTCCGGACCAACTAAAAGAGACCGAGAGGAATTTGAGTGTTCTCGCAATATGTGTGAGGAATAATTATGACAGCCATGAAGGTTGGCAATAGATTGCTCAACCTTGCTTCTCTAGCATTTGGCTTGGTTGCAACAGGCACACTTTCTCTAGCGGTCACCACCGACTACTGGCTTCACTCTATCGAGTATGCTACTGAGATGGAGGACATCACGATCGGTAACGAAACCGATATGGAGGAGATGAGTGGCGATCTGGGAGAATTCTACACGTTTCCTCCCGATTACGAGGCTTCTGCGCCGAGGATCAAGCTTCACTCGGGCCTCTGGAGGTCATGTGTGGTCTTTCCCTCGAAAGAAGAAGAAGGTAAGGAATTATTTATATTCATGAACCATTTCGAAATGGCTGTTTGAACGCTTTCCAAGTTGCAGAATGGCTAACTTGTGCGAGTCACCAGTTAGATATTCAAATGAACTTGCTCTGAGTACTTAGAGACGCATAGCGTGATTGTGTGCGTTGATGTTTGTTTTGCTGCAAAATACAACAACACGCTCATCATGTAAGTCCATAATTGCGCGCCATATCTCTTACATTAGTGTCGGGCTTCGATCGTGAATGCGCTGAGTGGTTTGCATAACCGAGTTCGCTATCGAATTCTGCATTGGCTTTTACACATTCACATACCAGGAATATTTCGTAAGAGATCGTTTGAAGAGTTACGTATGCATTATATTTTACACATGAACTCTGAAAGCATATTCGACAGCGTGAATATTTCATCCCCGATGGATGTAGTCACATCTACAATTATCAGAGAAACAGCCGCTTCCATTTAGTGGAACCACATGTATTACTCGCAGTAATGGCTGGCACGTCGCATCCAGACGGTTAGGCACAAAACGTCGACATAACCATGTAAAGTACCGGTAACACTACTAGGTCACAGCACCGAACAACGGAGTTGCCGTTCACCTCATGGACCACAATGTATCACGGCCCCAGACACCGCAAGTGCTTATGCCATAGGTCGACACCCGATCACTCGCGGACATCCAGCTTTTTCCTTACTCGAATTGGATCACTTTCTGTGAGCATCTAAAACGACTGTCGTCAGGATGCATTGAACCTAGAACTTGACGGGATTGTTGTGCATGCTATCACTGTGGTTAACATTCTGTGTTTTTGTTTAGCTGTCTTCAATTGTTTTATCTTATCATTGACTCCCCACTTGAATGAGGTCAGTGTCGTTTGGTCAATCAACTTATTCTGCGCGACCATTCGCCAAGATCTGGTTAAACGCAACCCTGTTTCATATTTTAGCTATTTGTAAGGGATTGCTGGCTATGCCTGGTGATTAGCTTGCGAAAACTTATCTCATCGAAGTTAGAGTAAGTACAACCCGCTAATCTGCTCTTAGAGTAGGTATCCATTATATTTCACTGGAGCGGGATCAGATATGAGTTTAATGGCGTGAACTCATCAATTTGTGCTGCAGCGCCCAAATAATAGACAAAAATATGTGGGGATAAAGACGGACAGAAAATGAGAGAGAGAGAGAGATTGAGAGAGAGAGAAATTCTGAGAGAAAAAAAAAATTGAGAGAGGAGGGGGGGGGGGAGTTAGAAAGATTGAGTCCTGTAGCCTTTTACTGCTGATTGCCTGGGAAACCAATTGTAGATGACCAATGACTACTCTCATCCATTATAATTGCTGAACTCAATAAGCCGTGTTGGAGCAGCAATATATCATATTGTCAGCTGGGATGACACGCGTTGCCCTTAGGCAATTCTCCGTGAACGATAACTTCCGTCAAATCCCGAACGCTATGATCCCTGGCTCTCTCCCCGGATACTGTGATCTCCTGCTTAGAAACAATCTGCTACTGATTTTGAAGACGACGGGGATAACTCCTGACACTGTGATGGTTTAAATGTAGCCCCAATCAATTGCCTACATTTCCTCTTAACATTGCAACATGTCCTATGCTTTGAATTTTGAATTTTTCCAAACGATCAATATGCATTTTCAAATTGCTCCTTGGCAACAATCTCCGTCACGAATAAATTACGTAATACCAAAGCTCAATGTTCAAAAGTTGTTCATTGGTGTCTTTGCACCTCTGGTGAAGGAAATTCTTTATCGGCGAAAATTCAAGACCCGCATTATTTAGTGCAAGGAAGTACGCACCCGGTGCTTAGCTGTACGCTATTGGATAATACAAATGCCGCATATGAAAGGCGAAGGGGTCTGGTAATGCAGCAGCAGTTTGAGAATCGAACGATGTGAATTGAAGCATGCGAGAAACACTAGCACACGCCGTCCTGCAGTAACCTCTTGTCACCCACAAGCACACATTAGCAGTAATAACCACTCGAGCAGAGACACAGCACCCATCTATCGCATTTTATGGGAAAAGTGGCAGGCAAGTAATGTTCGCGAAGGGTGGCGAACCTGTCATGGCACAATGTGCTCTTCGGTACATTACGACCAAGCAAGTTATAAAGCTGAACTGGTGATAGCAAACATACATAAAGGGATAACTTACTGAAGCTCCTTTTTTATAGTGCTTATAATGCTTATAATTGCATACTCCGCCGCGATAACAAATCAATTTCAAGTTTCAAAAAGTCGAAAACCGTTTATCCTTAGTCTGATGACCAACTCATGTCTCAGTTGAAATGAGCCCTGTTCACAGGTCGGCTTGTCGAGTATTCCAAGTCGCTGACATGGGCGGGAATATCCCACACTAGATAGGCCACAGCGATATGAGGCTGGCCGGGTAGGATCTCTTGGGACGTCCTACTGTGGAGAAACAATAGTAGATCAGCC
>CM067347.1:24865956-24900956 GCA_034190875.2 Urechis unicinctus
TGTAAGGGTACTTACCCTAGATGAAATACTAACGACGCTCGGAGTAAAGTAAGGGTACTTATGTAGATGGGTACTTACCCTAGATGAAACTACTAACGACGCTCGGAGTAAATGTTAGGGTACTTACCCTAGATGAAATACTAACGACGCTCGGAGTAAATGTAGGGGTACCCTAGATGAAATACTAACGACTCGGAGTAAATGTAAGGGTACTTACCCTAGATGAAATACTAACGACGCTCGGAGTAAATGTAGGGTACTTACCCTAGATGAAATACTAACGACGCTCGGAGTAAATGTAAGGGTACTTACCCTAGATGAAATACTACTAACGTAAATGTAAGGGTACTTACCCTAGATGAAATACTAACGACGCTCGGAGTAAATGTAAGGGTACTTACCCTAGATGAAATACTAACGACGCTCGGAGTAAATGTAAGGGTACTTACCCTAGATGAAATACTACGACGACGCTAGGGTACTTAGTCGGAGTAAATGTAAGGGTACTTACCCTAGATGAAATACTAACGACGCTCGGAGTAAATGTAAGGGTACTTACCCTAGATGAAATACTAACGACGCTCGGAGTAAATGTTAGGGTACATACCCTACATGATATGCGCATGACGCTGTTAGTAAATGCTGGGATGGACGCCCACGATGAAGATATAACGCTGTAACTTGTTCTTATTTTATTTTGAAACTAATTGGTAATAGTCGGCCATGGCTGCTCCATATATGGTCTACATACCCGGATTTGCAATATCGCAATGTTAAGTGGGAAAATGTATACAAATGACAAATAACAACACAAAGGACTTGATATTAGTGCCTCATGAAGCTTGTACGAATTGTCAAGGCTTGCATATCCAGCGGGAAATTAGGGGTATAAAATATAAAGAAATACTGAGCTGTTGTTAAAAACACAGGTTAATGGATCAAGTTGCCGGGAACACACACAAAAATTACACATTGAGTCAGATACCGTGATGGCGAGACTGAGTGGTACCCCCCTTGTGTCGATATATGGCAGTTTTCAGGGATGACGTAAGTATTCATGATGTTTTTGTTTGTCTGTATTTTCTCAAGGCTGCTCATTATTAGTAACTAGGGTTACTATAAACCCGCATGATAAAGACCCACAATAACACAAGAGTTGTTTCATTGAACCATGGGGGCATGCCAATGTTATGTATATACCACTATGCCTTGCAGGTATCTGATCCAATATATCTACGTTTCATGTAATATCTACGGAATATTGATATTGTATCGCTTGATGCTACGCTATCACGACGTTGTAGATAAGGGATTCATGGTTTCCTATTTGATTGTATTCCCTCCTTAGGATTGTTTTTGTCGAGTTAGTTAGTGTCTTTTAATGATATTATATGAATAACCAAGTTGCTAAGAATGTTATCTTCTTTCAATCAGCTATGATTTATGCGTTCCTTGGTCACAGAAGTAGAGCTTTTTGAGTCTTGAACAAACCACATTATGTTTTACGAGACAGGTGGTAACGGCAGTGTCATCTCGCGGTAGGTAGTAGTTATTTTTGGAGGTGCTTGAGGCTGCGCTTTTATTAATATATGTATAATTACATTTATCGGAAAATATTCACGTTGCAGAACCTAGTATGGGTCACTATTTACAGGTGCGTGGATTTCCTAACGTCGTGCTTTAACATTCTGACTGAAGATATATTGAATGTAAATACTTAATATAGCTGCATATATGCCAACCGTACACCTGGTCTTAACCAGAGACTCGACACAACAAGCCGTTGGAGAGTGGTTGCTCGCAATTATAACTAGAACATCAGGATGAGTTGTGTCCGCTCTCTGCACAAGACGTGTATCCACTGTACATGGTAATCAAAATCATTAGGCAGCAACGCAACAGTCGGTGATAAGTACTAGCACTGGTGTCAACTCCGTATTGTCAGGCAGAGTCGCTATTTTCTCTCTGAGGTCCAGTGCACTTGCGCTTACCTGGTGCAGAAAGGTAGCATTGGGGCATCACAGGCGGGGGACCTCGCAGGTAGTGGACAATTAGTTGTCTTCTTATTATATTGCAGACGTCCATTTCCGCTTGACTGGATGACTAAGGCTGTGTTTGATGCTTGTTTTGACAAGTTATTTACCCTTCCAGCTGCCTTGTGTCTATTTGTAGTTGATAATGTCACAATTCTGTTGGGTATTCGCTCATCTTATAACTTGAAATAAGGTGGCTATACAGGCTAGCATCCTTTTATTACTGTCATAACATATAATGTTAATAAGACTAACATGGGTAATAGAGTGGATACCAGATAGTCACGAATGGGCATTCCTTTGCAGTTTTGTGTGTGCATAGCCTACATTCATTTCAAATAGACAATAAAAGGACAAAGTGATACATTGTGGGACATTGCCTGCTTTGTTGTTAAAACCGAACCTAATTTTTAACTTATATACATTTCTATATAACTTCATGCGTATGAAAACGTAGAATTTATTTTCATATCTACGTTTCTGTTGTTAAAAAACGTAAGCAAATCCTAAAACCATGTCAAGAGAGGCACCACCACAAGGCTCTAAATAAACGAGTAAGTTTATATATTATGTATAATTTCAGAAGTGAATACAGGCCGATTGACAGCTGCCAAACTTGGTCGCTATTGGTGTAACACATCATGCTCTGTATCATTCTTCATGCCAAGTGCTCATGCAGTGCAAAATCGAGTTCCATTCTCATCCGACACAGTATTACCCGCTACCCACTGCGCGTTATGCAGAGCTGCGCTTCATTGCCCAGCTGTGGCGTCTATTCCATTCGCACTTGCTCAACATGCCATGGGGTTAACATGGTTTTTTGTTATCGTTGCAATAACAGACACATGTGTCGGCTTGCCATGTTACAGGTTAAAAAAGTAAAAGGTACGATTAGCCATTCGGATGTCATAGCGGCCTACAGAGATGACTATCAATTTATGCCATCTGCTCTAGCAAATCTAGATATGTCCGACAGAAAAACCCCAACAACATGGCTCACGCGATTCGCTGTGGCATTTATGGCCTTGATTATTAATCGCGCTTATCGCCGCAATTCTCTCCATGCATTATTACACAAAAAGATTAAGTCAACAATACTGTAAGTTGCCATTTTGCATTTACTTAGTGCAATGTGTTTACTATGGGCATTACTGCTTCATAATGCCGCTAAATATACCGAGTGTCTTGTCACTTATGAGCACGACCGTATGTGATTGTGGCAACTAATAATAGCAATAGACTTCGAATGAATAACATTTATAGGTATATATACATTTATAGATATGTACATGTATATACGGTAATAAATAAATATACATATACATATATATATAATATATATATATATATGTATATATATATATTTATATACATACATGTATATATATATAAATATATATGTAAATATATATGTATATAATAAATATATATATATATAATAAAGAGATATATATATATATATATATATATTACACATATGAATATAGTTTTTACGCGCATTATGCCTATACATGAACATATATATATATATATATATATATATATCTATATATATATATATATATATCTATATATATATATATATATATATATATATATTATCTATATATATGTCTATATATATATCTATATATATATATATATATATATTTATGCATATATATGTATGTATATAGATATACATATATTTATATTTATATGTAAATATATATGTGAAAGTATATACACACAAATATATATATCAATATAGACATATATATAATAATTTATTTATGCATATATATATCAGATTACACTTCAAAGTTATGGATTGCCTCTTTCCACCGAATCCAATAGCGAAGCAATTACTCTGAAGCAGCACAGCTACTTGATAGCACTAAAATATTTATGCCTTTGTAAACCACCCCACTAGCTTTTTTCCCTATGTTCAGTCGGGTTCAGATGACACTTTGAATCAGCTTATGGTTATTTCATTGATATTGCGAAACTAAATTCTCCAAATGGTTGGTTTGCCTTTCTAGTGACTGCTTTGCGCTTTCCAATGGATACACACTGCATGTTGATAATAGTATTATATGTAAACTACTGCTGGCTTATGTAGCGACGAAATCCCGAACGACTCACATGGTCGCTTAACACAGAGGTCAACCGAGATAAGGGAATTGGATGATAGAAGCATGTAAAAAACGCCTGAGTTCGCTGGTACCTCACCACAAAGCACCAGAGCAGGTGGTGATAGGCGGAGAATGTCAGGATGTGAACCCACAAAGCACCAGAGCAGGTGGTGATAGGCGGAGAAGGTCAGGATATGAACCCACAAAACACCAGAGCAGGTGGTGATAGGCGGAGAATGTCAGGATGTGAACCCACAAAGCACCAGAGCAGGTGGTGATAGGCGGAGAATGTCAGGATGTGAACCCACAAAGCACCAGAGCAGGTGGTGATAGGCGGAGAAGGTCAGGATATGAACCCACAAAGCACCAGAGCAGGTGGTGATAGGCGGAGAAGGCCAGGATGTGAACCCGTGTCCAAATACGGCTAGTATCGTCATCCGTTTTCAAATCATACATTTTTGTTCAATGGTGTATGTGACATTGAACGGCTCTCTGTGGTATATTTATCTGGTTCACAGTTCATTCATCGAAATCTGTTCTTTACGATAACTGATCGACTGCTGTTACTGAATGCAGTGGGTTGCCGTTGTGAAACTAGCGATGAGTTTTTGTGCAGTCGAATCTCCTAGAAACTTAGTACTCCTAATGGCTGTTTTCCTTGGCTGGCTATATTAGACACTTTATATTCGTGGGTGAAGATTTACTTTGAATGTTTTGAAAATATGCAGAAAACTGTGGCAGCTGTGGAGAGATTAAAAAGCGACTGAGATGCCCGAGGCCATCAGATTCAATGAAATTTGTTCAAACCGATAGGGTTGTTTATCAAAACATCCTCTCCTTCTACATCGCTGTATTCCTCAAAAGAGAAGTAGTGGTCGCTCGTAGTCCCAGAAATATCCGAAGTTTTGGCCATTTTTGTGTATTGGACCAGTGATCAGTCGCAGCTGACCCATACCCTCTGATAACGTCCCAACATGGCACGCTGCCGTTTCTCTTCGCTGCCCGGGAAAAAAGTGCTTGATAGGTTACTCGCAGAAACAGCCTTAAATATACGTGTTCTGAATGCTTTTCCTGTTGAATTTTATATTTTTCAACTAGTTCATTTGCATGTTGACTTCTCTTAAAGCTTCATTTTTATAATTCATATAAGATATTACGTCGTGCGTAACGAATCCAATGTTCTTTCAGTCTTGCTTATAGCAACTAAAAGTTTCAAAATAGACAGTTATATCAAAATAAAGATGATACAACTCTCAATTGCATCGGTCCCAGACAGCCCAGAGCGAATTGATTTATGTTAAGAGAAGACGCCATTTCTAACCAAAAACCGATAACCATTGCTCGATTTCAGCATTCAAAGCAAATTACTTGGGTGTTTTCACAAAAATGTATGGCGTTATAGAATACCAATTATGGTATCTGGTTCCGTATGTATAGAGTATTGTCGTATTTTCCTCGCAGGAACTATGTAAAACGATATACGTACATTTATAGTATAATGGTATAACCGATATATGACGGTGGAATGGTTCGTTTTATATGTACAATGGCCTGTCTCAGAGAAAACCTATTTTCAATCTGTTCCTGCTTTGTGCGCTTGGGTATTGCTGGTGCGATCATATGTATGACTCTCGTTTATGCATCCAATTACGCGGCAACGACACAGCTAAACACATGCATGGAAATAAACGGGGCATCAAGTTTGTATAGCTCACTCACAGAGGCCTCCAGAGCGTTGAGATGGAAAATGGTGTTCTCTTGCATTCATCAATCATGTGACATCACGATGCTGTATTGAAAACTGAACTGAGATACTGAATCACGGGTACCACTTGAATGCAACCGAAAAATGTGATAGATTTTTTACCGCTTTGTCAAACAACAGATCCATCACTCGGCACAATTAAAAGACATCAGTTTAGCAATTAAGTGGCGAAAGATGTTGTGATATATCTCAATGAGATTCATTCTGTCACACCAAATATGCCGAAGAATGAGCACAATGCCACCGTTGTACAATACGACATCGAAGTCACGGTGTGTGAAAACCCACCATGGTAGCTTACACAGTCTTTTTAATACCAGGGATGTTTTTCCAGTAGTGAGTTTCGATAGGTTCGAGATGTTTTATATCTATCATGTTGAATGATCACATTTTAACTGTGCTTGTGCCCCGAATAAGCGCAGTTAAGGTTATTGTTGCTATATTAACGATTACAGCAAGATAAGGCAGTCTGTGCCCATGGGGTCACTTCTGAAATACACCACTGAGATTTAAATAGGTCCATTGAAATGCAACACAGAAACAGCGCTATGTGTTTGGTTGCCCTACAGCTTGTCGCGTGGTTGTTGATATAAATGTAACCGTTTATAATTTATAAACAAGACAATTCGTGTTTGAGCATATAGATACAATGAGAACGTGGTACAGGTCCGCACACAAATGCTCTTTCTTGAGGCATGTTACGTATTGGAGTCTTCCAGTCAGTGGTCCGTCATGACGTAGCCTCGTACTTTAATACTCCACGACACGATAGCGTGATGTTTAAGGGATCCCAAAAAGTGAAGAGCAGTATTTCTTGCAATTCATTGCTGTGTCACAACAAGTGAATTACCTATTTTCGGAATGGACATATTTCATAAATGACAAAGGATGCAAAGGACCGATTGGGTTGAAATATTGCAGTAACTATGGCAATGTCTGGGTGCAACAATAGCACAGAGTGTAGGGAGGTAATGGATGGTAAAGGGGGGGTCATCGTGGGGGGTGGTCATGCCAGGTTACATTTGAGAGATAGTTCACTTGATTTGGTCAATGTAGTGTTTGTTGAGGTATATTGGTGTAGGTCATTTGCAACGAAGCGGAATCACCAGAACCAACCCCTCTCTTTAAGCATTTGTTCTTTTATATGTTGATTGCAGGATATGATTGGACATTTGATCAACTAAATCGCCCCCAGCAGGATCCAGAGTAAATGTGCCTAGAAAAATGATTATGATTATGTTAATCAGTATAAAGACTTCTAGTAAAGACTTCTAGTATTGGATATCTTACATTCTAGTCCGGATGTTCTGAGGTACATAAAGTCACTCTATATATGATATGCATCCTAGATATTGTTAATAATACCGAGAAAAACCTACCCAAGTTACTGTACTCAAATAATTGTGCTATGAGTGTAAATCACAACACCTCACTTTATATATTATGTATATGCGATGACAATGACGGCCAATGAAGCTGTGTGGTGATATGCCATGTGACACATTACAAGTACGAACAAGCTATTCTTCCTCAGCGAGCATGCCTTATTGTGCTTCACATTAAGTCATGGTTAAATATAGCTACAGCATACAGAATACTATATAACTATAAATGGAAAAGTATATTGATCAATAAGAATTTAAGGGTTATCAATATGTAGCTTGCTCTCATTCTTTTTGGCAATGATACCTATCCACAACATGTGAATAACCTTCTGATTCATTAGTTTGAAAGGATGAATCAAACCTAAAATTAGAATGCGAGGGATTGTCTTCTCGTTAATGATAACGGGGATGGTACGTAGGTTAATGACCGAATTTATGATTTAAATTTCGATATGCGAAAACCGCTAAAATATCACAAAATGGTACTCTATTTCAAAAGTATTTGATTGTCGGTAAGGATCATAGAATATGGAACCTTTCACGTAAGACACAATGGTACATCTCACCACAGCGTAGTTACATAAATATCCAAATAACTTAGCTATTCAATATGCTAAGGTGTCTGCCTAATATGTGAATATTTTGTAACACAAGCTTAAATGTACTAGCTCTTTCTGCGACATGGTAGGAATTAAGGGATATTTCTTTAGCTGCAATAGATAAATGATCATAATTAGCCTCAATGGTGGTTTTACGTGTAAACATTAGGTTGGATTCAAAGTAACATGAAGTGAAATATCGTCGGCACAAGGGCTAGCTAATACGGGAGAACGTTGTCTCTACTGAGTCACGTGATTAGAAGCGCGATGGTAATGAAGAATTCAAATTGTGCTCTGTAAATATTTTAAGATATAATAAGCATCAGGCTTCTGGAATAATAATGAACGTTCATTTGATTAAATGCGATCACTCACGTTAATTCTTTCGCACAAGAGATCCTGTTGCCACTATGGCTGGAACGTCGAACTTGGCCATATTGGTCGGTTCATCGCTACAGTAGAATAGTTGAATGGAACAGAGATATTCTTCATGTTTGGGATATGTGAGCAGCGAATGTCACGGTTAACGCCTTATGACAACTTCACTCTTCACCGCTCTGCGTGGATTGTCTCCTCCGAGGTAAACAAAAACATGTCACACAAATTGGGAGATAACATATCTCTCTGGCCTCAGATAACAACTGATAAAAGAGAACCCACCAAGAGCTGCCCAGCTCGTTCTGGGATACGATAGAGGATGTGGGGGAAGTGGTCAATGTAGGTTGGTGACAATGTGGCTAAGTAGTGCTGTTATTTGTTGCATGCATTCTACCAGCCTGAATCTCATAAAATGTTTATCTGGGTGCAAAGGAACAGGGTAGCATTCCGTCTGTGCTATCTCAAAACAGTAACATTTTTATATAAACAAATTTAATTGCGGGCGACACAATTTTCTTTTTCAATAGAAATTCACATTTCTTCAGGTGATTGACAGGTGTGGGGCTGCACTACATGCTGCTACTTTGGTTCGTCACCACCTGCGTGAATGTTTACTCGCATAGATGCCTGTCAATGACTGCAGCGTCCGAATGTAGTTTACCTGAGTAATGATAAATGTAAAATTTTCAACGAGGTGATTGCGCGGTCATTATGATCACGACGTCTCATCGTTGACATTTGTGGCTTAGCTGTACTTTACTTTGGTGATTCGACTCCGGATGTCGCTAACATTACGTATATGAATTTGAACTAACATAATTGCTCTTTATCCGTATGCATTCAGGCTATTGATGGATAATCAAGGCGTGGACATTATGGTTTTCCGTGAAGGAAGAAGATTGCAACGTATTCCTTGTCTACAATGAAACGCAAACGACCCGTTGGCATGAAATTCCATCGGTTTAATGGCTATTAATGATTCAAGGTAAACAAGGCTTTGAGGATATTGTCTCTGACATAGGAGCAAGGTGAAAGTTTTATGACAGAAAATATATGAACAATATTTCCAAAATATTGCAGTTAGATAGCCCAATCGACTCGGCCCCAGCTGGCGTAGAACGAACGAAAGTAATCCCAAAGGTGTCAATCTTTCCCACAAGAAGTAGAGGCATTGTATAAATGATATATATCATTCACATTTGAGACTGTTGACATTTAGCAATCCCGTTCCAATACCCGAGGTCTGCCTGCATATATGTCGCCATCATCCCCCTCCCGTCAGGATGTCACTTGTATCCCGTAAAGAGTTAACGGTCATATTGAGGGACACGTTGTATGGTTTAACTCCCAACTATTTAACAAGCCACAATTATTAAAATAAAATGTATTATCAACTCATTACTTCGTGGGGTCTCGAATCAAATCCATGTACAATTGTGTGCATGGTTTTGTATCCTAGTTGCTTATATAGCTTTGCTTTATAAACGACACATAGAATAAACGTTGTGTTAGATGATATATCCCAATAACTCATGGTGACCGGTGAGTAAAGTCAGTGTTGCAGTGGAGGCACAAAAGGCTGTACTATCGCACACCATCAACCTGATAGCTATTGTTGCCATAAACAGCACGAACCGACCTGGTCGATTGAGTCATTAGCTTTGGCGGGTTCCTGATGAGACTCCGTGGCGAGACAGACCAGCAGCTTCGTGGCCCTATTAACTGGTGTGTGTTGTTTTGGCAGCAACCAGTAACCAGCGGACCATTGCGCTTTGAACGTCAACAGCTTTGGTTATAACTTATCTGCATATCTGTGATTGGATCGGGGCGAATAAACCAGCATGATAAGAGCAATATTAAAATAACGCTACTAAATCACATACGCGTTAGTCATTACCCAGCCCCACATGGCACTTAAGCGCTCATCAATCGTGGACAAGAATGAATATTCTAAAAAAATGTGAAGTTTTAAGTAGATTTTGGCGGTTGAATACAGAAACATGCGGGTAAATATTATATGGAATGCGATACTCTCAGTGGGCACTGCTTAATTGATGTTTATTGTGTTAATTATACGAACAATGCAATTGTTGATAGTTGAAAAACAAACTGGTCTTTCCCATTACGCAGTTAATAGTTCGTCTCCGGGCGAATGTGGTGTAATGTGCTTGTCTGTTCGGCTTGTTTAAATCAGAGAGCATTTGTGCCTGTTTTGATATGTAATTTCCTGGTCCACTTAAATGTTTACCTGCGGTAAATATGACTGATTGTCTGTGTCTGTCCATTATTTGTCGCCCGAAATTGCCCCTCCTTTTCTTTGGGTATATTGTATATTGCGAAAGGCTGTAGACTATCGTAATTAATCCTTTGCATTGCCTCTTATTAGCATAGAACGAAACCCATCGGACAGCGGTTGTGAATCATATATGGCCATCCTCAGGCTATCTGTAAAGATCCCTGCAGCAATGACTAATGACCAATATCAGCATCATTTTCATGGGGTTGCAACAAATGGAGCACCGAACACATCACCATCACCGTATTGGCTTGATTCCCTTAAGCTACTTAAGTGAACAGGCGATATGTATGCTCATGCTTATAATCACATTCTAATACTTCTAACCCCGCCCCGAGCAGCAAAGTACTCCCGCGTGGGAAGGTGACCATATATTACTAATAAATAATGGACAAACCTCTACGATATGCCTTGCAAAACATCTCAGTAGGCTGTCCAAAACGGCTTTTACAGGATTAATGCATTGAACAAGGCTTCTGCAATGGATAGCAAGAGAATGTTGTATTAATATTGATGCCTCGATAATTGTTATAGTTAGCACACACACACACACACACACACACACACACACACACACACACACACACACACACACACACACACACACACACACACACACACACACACACACACATATACACACATATATATATATATATATATATATATAGATATGTATATATATATGTATATATATATATACATATATGTATATATATATAAATATATATATATATATTTTTATATATATATAATTATATATATATATTGTGCGTTCAGTCATATCAGACAATATGGTCACTTACACGATAGCACGCTAGGCTTGGTATCATTGGCAAAGGACTGACGAGGCTTAAACGGCACGTCCGACGAAAATTATGCACAAATGACGAGCTATTTGTATATTGGCACTACATATAAAATTGATCACGGCGTTTTGCAATTCTTTCCACAACCACTATATCAGTCACTATATCAGTCACTATATCAGTCACTATATCAATCATCATATCAGTCACTATATCAGTCACTATATCAGTCACTTTATCAGTCACTTTATCAGTCACTATAAGCTCTGAATTGTGAATACTACCGCACCATCAAGAAGTGGGTTGTTGTTAATTTTTTATCTGCAGTGGAAACAAAGCAAATAAACAAGTATGATATGGAGCAATATTAAGACTCCTTTTTAAATTTTTAATCATGAGTTCAAGTGAAGCCACGAGATAACTCCAGCGCGCGCCATCTGTCATGCTGACATTTATATTGCGTGAATGATAATGGATATACTGCCGCCTGTTCTGTCACGATTCCTTCAAACGTGACACACAAATATTAGAGTAGAACGGCGTGCTACCGAGGTCGTTGCCTGTGTGCCTGTGTTAGGTCACGGCTTTTTATGACTGCCACCTTTTAAAACACGGCGTCTCCACAGAGGTAATACAAAACGTTCAATGGATATTATATTAGTGTTGATTTGGTTTTTGCAACTTCGCAGTGCTGATAACTCAAGACTTCGGGGACATTTATGCACCTCGGCAAAGCCCATGGCTAAGACAGAATTAAGAAGAAATAGCTTTTCGAGTTTCGCGTTGTGACCTCATGGAATAGTTTACCCAAGACAATTTCAGCCAGTTCACTGAACTATTTTTAAGGCCAACTAGATTAGTATTTTAAGGATTTACTTGTTGATGGCCATTGGCATTGACCTATTGACCAAACAATATTTTTGCCCTGACCGCAAATCACCATAAGGTCTTCGGTGGCCATCATGGTAAATCATTGTAAATCAAATCAAAGATGAATTACCAGTTGAAATCTAACAGGAATAAGTGAATAAGACACATCACACTGAAGAGCACGTGCTGTGTGGGTGGTACTATAACCGGGCCATGAATGAGCGCTGTAGCAAGTAGTAAAGTCACCCACAATCCTCTACACTGGTAGTTTCCTGAACACGCAAGAAATCGTGACCTCCTCCGGGGGACATTTCTGGTCTGTTGATATTGTATCAGTTCTTGGTCGAAGAAAAACCCTGTATCTATTCATGGAGAAGTTGTTGATGCATTTTGAATGATAGCAATTAAATGCGCCGTTTGACCCGGAAGAGAATGAATTCCCGGTCCCGGGTACGTTGGTTAGGCATATCTTTACATTCATGGAGTAAACCTGCATTCTGTCAGACAGTTCAGTTGTTTGTCAAGTGTCAGGCAGTGCGGGATTTCAACACAGGCCATATGCAAACAATCATCTGCAAACCAAGTCGAATATGCTAAGCACGTTTAGCGTCTGTAGCGGCACGTTATTTCCATCATATAACCATAGGTCATCATTAAGGATGGCTGTGGCATCTACCGTGCCTGGTGGTCCACTTGACTTCTGCATTTGACTAAAGCTTCTACATAATTGGCCACCACTGCAGTAATTGTTATGGGTTGTTTTGATACATTCAGTGCCATCCGTTAGTTCAATATGAAAAGAGTGAGGTTAGGAAGAGGGAACTATGTGTAGATGAAATATGAGTTGGAACGTGGTGTGTGATCTCCCGGTCATTTCCCCATGCTGTCAACTTGTTCATTCTCTAGTTCTCAATGTGTAACTTAATGTGGTGTGCTTATTTAGCTCAATTCCACTCTGCATCTAATGTACCAGTACAACAAATCTGCACACTTAACAGTGAGTTGTTTACGGCACTCTTGGGTTTTAAAATGGTGCAGTCCTAATAACGACACGAGTTGGCACCGGGTGTTACCTGGAGTAAATTACTGTGTATCCCACTGTGATTGGATAGTTAATGGAATATGAAGGCAACCACAATATACAGACGATATCATTTCTTCCACAAAGAGCCATCAAAACAATAAGTGAACTGTGATTTATTCGTATGTACGACCGCCAAACATAAAAGGTAAGTGTACTTAAGTGTCGAGTATGTGATGACTGTGATGTGGCTTGGCACCAGCACCACAGGCAGACCTGCGAGCAGAAGCAACATGCATATCTTAATGGTAACATTAACCCAATAAGCGTTCCCTATATTGTCAAAACCAGAAGAAACACATTAACATAGTCACATTAATAGAACATTCGCTGCTGGTGCATTTGATAGAGAGCTTAATGAAGTTGGATGTCATTTAATAGCACATTTAAATGGCTGCTGAAACATCATTTGCAGCTTACCATTCTAATGTGTATAGCGGGCTCGGATTCGATAATTTCCTTGATATACCTGAGGTTCTCCTATCAGTGGGGAAAACCAGCAATGGAATGTTTTTGACTTTTTACTCAACGACCTGAGGCTACTATTGTGTCTCTGTCAGCCTTCAAAATGAACAATCACGTCATTTGTCTGATGTCGTATTATAAACAAGTAAAGCAGCCATATTTCTTTGTGACGTGGCATTATCATATAAGTTCAAATGTATGTTTCCATTTCAATTACTCGGACGTTTATGAACTCTTGGAACTTCCACTAATGTTAGTCGAGCCATGTCATGCGTCGGTGGAAAGTTACTTGGAGTTCCTACAGTATAAATAAAAATGTCGAACGAGGAATAAAGTCATGTACGAATGAATCCCTAGTTCCTTGTATGGTAGTGTCTACTAAATTAGACCACGACTGAAAGGATCCTTACATATTATGGAACTCACAAAAAGTAGACACATCCTGAGGTTGAAGTCTTCAAATGGTTGACGGGGTAATAAATCCCCTTTGCCTTGTTTAGTCGGTGTAGAAAGGTTCAATGACAAAGGGTTGGCTTCAAGTAAGCATCATAATTGAGGCTCACTTTTGGTCAAATAACCATTAAGTCAAATGATGCATAACTGTATAGGCAGTTATATCCTATATAAGGTAGGGAAACACAATAGCCCTGGTCATAACCAGAGATGTGATTAATAGTAGGCATCCTGTTGACCTTATCAGGTTTCTTATAACCTTTGCTAGACTCTAACACCGCTGAACGCTCTTGCATCCGTGCAAGTTATAACATAATCGTGGTCGCCACATGCACATTGAATTAATCTGCAACCCAATAGTCATTGTTATGTCAATTGGGACGGATAATGACCGTTGAAGAAATTTCTGATGATAGCTATTATTTGTTTAAGAGAGATCAAAGTCTTTAAAGTTCTTGTAACACATATATATCACCAAGACTTGCACAAATATATTTAATATCCATTTGTCATTGCGATTGTTTTGGGAACGTATGCTATTGTACTATGCACATCTGCATTACCTGAGAGAGAGAGAGAGAGAGAGAGAGAGAGAGAGAGAGAGAGAGAGAGAGAGAGAGAGAGAGAGAGAGAGAGAGAGAGAGAGAGAGAGAGAGAGAGAGAGAGAGAGAGAGAGAGAGAGAGAGAGAGAGAGAGAGAGAGAGAGGAGAGAGAGAGAGAGAGAGAGATAGATTGAATGATTTGTAAATGCAGGATGATCACTCGGGCCATCTAAGCAGATACGACAGGCCAGCGATACAGAGTCTGTCATGTAGAAAACCACGCTGATTCAGCTCCAGTGTGATTGTGATCATACGGATATATAGGTCTCTCGACTTAACAAGCCAGACAAATATTATTAGTTTGTTTGTGTGGTTAGAATATTTTCTAGGCTAGAAAGAATATCTTATATGAGAGTTGTATCCAACAAGCCTTGCCATTTCAACACAGTGTGCTAGCGCACGTTCACGTTTGACAAATAAGCCATACAACATATTTATTGTCCTCAGAAGCATTTCTCGAAGACTCGATCGAATAATTAACGGATTTGTATCAGCCATCTTGTTTGTTCCTTTGTTCTACACGACAACCACAAATGTTGCTTTCGACTCGGCTGTCACCTTCAACGGTGAACAACATAGATGCTCACCGCGTAGATAACAATGCTACGCTGGTCAAATCTTTCAAAACTTGATTTCACAGTGCTGCTGGTAAGCGTCACATTCGGAGCATTTATGGTCAATGGCAATTATCTGTACCATGTACAACAGTTTGTCCTGCGCAGAATACCAGTTATAGCCAAATGTTGACTCTTAGTTTATGTATTCAAAATAACTCGAATTGTTGCCTCTGTTTATAAATGTACACATGATGTGCTCGCAGTATGTCTGGCTGATCCTTCACCGTGTATATAACTTTGTGGATATAAGCTGTAATATTACTGACGTAATGCCTCAGTTTTAGCCCTAATTCTCATACTTTATGTACATATTTAATTCCAATGGGATTGGTCTGTAGCCTGCTCACACTGACCGATCCAGAAATGCGCTTACACGCAGCTTGCATCACAACAGGGCGGTTTTAAAATGCAGTGCTCTGCTTCGATCCTAATCTCATTTGGAGCGAACAACAACCGGGCGGTCACATAAACGCTTCACTTATTATCGTGTCCAGTTGCCATGACGCTCTATGTCGCCTATTCCTGGTGTAATGCATACATGCGTATTATGGCGCAGTTCCTCTCAGCTCCTCTCGGGGTGCTAATGTGGTTATTCCGTTCCTTCCCTGAAATCACAAATCTACTTCACCGTAATAGAATTATCCATTCTACATATGTATCAGTGAAGATCGAACCAAGTGCCGAGAGTGTGATTTATTTCATTATTTTGTGTACGGCGGAGATTACAGAAGGGATTGAAAGGAGAATTGAACCTTGCACTGAGGCTTTGTCATTCAACCCTCGAATAGGCAAAGATCAAGCTACCGGCGTTCGTTTTCAGTGATTAAATGTTTTTAGTGCTATATAATGTCTTATCAAAGCAGAAATACATAGGAAAATATCATCATTATAAACATATATCTCAATTATGGCATGCATCATATTGCTAAATAAATATGGCGGAGGTTAATGAGGCTCAGGTATTTGGCACCAAGAACCACAGACATTTTGGCTTCTAACTGAACACATACATAAATATATAGTCCAATCTGCGCAGGCTACAAAATCAATCAATATTTGAATCATGTTTATGTGCCCTCAATAAATTGAATTATCTATATGTACAAAGTAACTAAATATGCACCAACAATTATAGCAACGCAAACTAGGGACATGTATAATTCATTACGTAATGATGTGATATGCCTGCCTGTGGTCTTGCAGCCCTGTGGTGCAAAACGGAGGCTGGAATCGCAAATTGATGGGTTGTGCTTTCTCTGTGTTAATCGATCGTACCACAAAAATGTCACGAGAGATTATTTATGTCAGTTATCAAAAGGACGTAATGTTATATAACGGTTGTGGCCATGATCTGTGTCTTATGGACGGTTTGTAAAAGTAAATCAATATTGTGGGTCAAACAGTGAGCAGGCGTTGTTGTATTGCATTTACTCTACCTCACCTGTGCAATATACTATGATTTATACAAGACAGTAGGTGTTTATTATATTTAAAGGCCATTAAGAGCTATTAAAACGTTAAATAATTTATTGTAAAGTTACCGAACAATGCAGTTGACTCTTAATGAGTAGACGTTTGTTCTGCTTTTTTAGATGTTGCTTTGGAAAGATTGGTCTTGTAGGAGTAAGTTTCACTCCAGAAGGTAGGGTCAATATAATGATCTATATGTCAATTTGTTCATATTATTGGCAGGCGTCAAAGTTATGGCACCGTAATAAAATCATGGTTGCAAGGGCTGGCGCCTACTTGGAATATCTTCTTGTTACCAAGCAGAATCGATGCAATTTGTGAAGGTGCAGTAGCCCTGCAAACAAGTATAACAAATCGGTCGCTTCTGGGCCCTTGGGACATTATATCAATGGAGAGATAATATCGTCGGTGGACAGCTACTTATGTGAAAACTATATAGCCGTCATCCATTTCCGCTTGATTTGATGCTAAACGATGTGTGGTCATGGGTGCATGCTTTTACAAGATGTTTATGGGTTTGCCTGTCGGTCGCCATTGCCCTTTTGTAATATCTAAACGGGCCTAATGTTATGACGCTGCCTATCAGAATGCTTGTAGTATTAAAGAGATGACATTCGTAATTTTCAGGGAATCGATCCGTTCCGCAGGTTGTACGGAACCAAGGAAATACGCAAACCAGAGCTCTTTTCCCCTTTCAACGAGGCTGAATAATGATCAAGGAAACTCATATTGCCAGATTATCAAAGTAATTGTTAACCAAAATAAAATGTAGTGTAATACAACATCGACAGCACCGACTATGACGCTGTCATATTTCTATGATGCGTCTCATCACATCAGTCGATACTGTCAATTCGTTCATGGAAATAAATATCCCTGTGACTACTCCGTGTTAATGTTGCGTCCATTGACCACGGGTCACGTCTTCTTCCTCAGCCTCCCTTTGAGCACGACGAGAGCCATTATCGTTATGGCTTATTCATGACGCGGAAGCATTAAATGAGTATTTGCCCTACGTATGTCCGTATTAGGCCTTGTATCATTGCCAAAGGGCTAACAAGGCTTCAAGGTCACGTACAAATTCGTGGAAGGTACTTCATATGCAGTTGTGCTTCACCGCTGGTATAAACAGATATGCATATATTTGTAATGTAGAGATGTTGAAAAATTCTTTCAAATTTCTTTTCTAGGTGCCACATCTTTCGAACCAGGTGTCGATTGCTTGCGTTAATAAGATAAAATTATAAACAAAAGTTATCTGTTACCTATTGGCGCTCTTATAAAATTAATCACGGCGGTTTCAATCCTTACCTTTTCGCTATTGCGACATTGTTATTGGGGGCGACTTGCCGGAACACTCAATAGGATGTCTCTATATATATGTGACTCTGCTTCATCATAATATTTTACGTGGAAGTATCTCTCATTGCTGATTGTTAGCGTTGTATAAAGCATGAACGAAATAGCACACTTGGACATGCTCATCAATGAAGAGAACCGAAAGGCAAGGATGAAATACTGTTATGTAAGTCCCCACATCGAAGTAGCTACAAATCCTAGGATCAAGGGGATCGAAGCGGAGCTAACAACGAGAACGTATTTCAATAACTGTTGCCGGGTAACATAAAAGCTGTGGATTGTGAACAGTGCCGCACTGTGAAGACGGCTTATCATTCATTGTATAGCTGTAATGGCAGAGAGGCAAATAACTCAGATTGATATGGAACAATAGTAAGACTCCTTTAAAACAGTTACATTAAATGATGATTTTAAATGAATCCACTAGATCACACCAGCCTACACTACGTAGTATTCTGTCGTTTATATATCGCAAATGACAATGATGCCACATGAAAGACGAATTACAAGCTGCATTCCAAGACGAACAGATGAATTCTGAATGTGACAGAGCACACCGTTGAGCACGTGTAGTGTGGATGGCACTATTGCCGCTACCTGTATGACAGCTGTGGCAAGCAAGACGCGTTATTGGCGTCCATAGCGTCACGGTTTTCCTATAACATAACAGCAGGTCATCATTCAAGATGGCCGCAGCATCTCCTGCGCTCACTTGACTATTTCATTTGACTAAAGCTTCCTGACAATTGGCTGCATCAGCAGTAATTGATTGTAATGGGTTGCCTGGATACATTCACATGGCATAATACAGCCAAGTATTGTTCAGTGGTTGCATTGAGTCTGTCAGTCCATATCATGTATGGAGTCGCGGCCTACCAGCAGTGGCCGAAGTGCCCATTAGTTCGGTATGAGAAGAGTGGGGTCAGGAAGAGAGAACTATTTGTATACAGTAGGATCGAGCAAATATAATTTTCAACGTGGGATGCGCTCTCCAGGTTATTTACACGTTCAATCAACTTGATCATAACCTAGTGTTCTCTGTACAACTCCGTTCGATGTGTTTGTTAAGCTCAATTCCACTCTGCATCTCATGTACCAGCTCATCGTACAAGACACGAATCTACTTAGCAGTGAGTTATTCATGTGACCTTGGATTTATAGTAGTACACTCCTAACTGAGTATCCCTAAGTGATTGGATAGTTAATGAAAGATGTGAAATAATAAAAAAAATAGTCGATGTCATTTAACCCTCATAGAGCCATCAAAGCAAGTATGGAGCTGCGATCTATTGGTACCTGCCAACGCCAAACGTTAAAGGTAATTGTACGTAAGTGGTGGCTATGATGTGGCTTATCATGAACAAAACAGACAGACCAGTGAGCAGATGGTAAAATTAACCCAATAAGCGCTCCCAATACGGTCAAAAGGGAAAGAAACACATATACCTAGAGACACAAATGGGGCACATACTGTTGGTGCATTTGATCGAGAGCTTAATGATGTTGGATATCATTCATTAGCACATACATATGGCAGCGTGCTAGGATGACGTACATATAAATTGTACCATAACGAGCTCTGACTGGATGATTCATGGTTAACTCATCGTGACTGGTATTCGACGGGGATGAGTTGGTCATTGTTATGAGTGGGCATGGTCTACTACCCGGATAGGACCTACCAGTGAGATACAGTTATGCAGCTGTTACCGGCGTTATATCGGCGTTAGATTTGTCGACATTCACATTTAACAAATTCAGGTGCTTACGCGTTGGATTAGTACAATGGCTCAGTCATGTCACTATGGCTCTATCACTATGGCTCCGTAATAGCTCTGTCATGTCATTATGGCTCTTTAATGGCTCTGCCATGTCACTATGGCTCTATAATGACTCAGTCATGTCACTATGGCTCTATAATGGCTCTGTCATGTCACTATGGCTCTTTAATGGCTCTTCCATGTAACTATGGCTCTATAATGACTCAGTCATGTCACTATGGCTCTATAATGGCTCTGTCATGTCACTATGGCTCTATCATTATGGCTCTATAATGGCTCAGTTATGCCACTATGGCTCTATAATGGCTGTGTCATGTCACTATGGCTCTATAATGGCTCTGTCATCTCACTATGGCTCTATCAATATGGCTCAATAATGGCTCTGTCATGTCACTATGGCTCTACCGTTTACGTACCTGATTATTTATTTGTGCTTTGTAAATTTAGATTTACACCATGTATCTAACTTTGTGAATTTAAGCTATAAAGTCCGAGTTGTGCAACGTAACGTTATATCTGTAATGCCTCAATGTTAGCCCAAAATCGTGAAATTGACATATATATGTTATATATCTGTAGCCTGCTTATACCGCAGCAGAAACAGCTAGGCGGAATAAGCATCACTGTGGTGACGTCATTAAGCAAACAACAAAGCAGATGGAAAATGAGGTGCTCTGTATCCACTGCCTTCCTAATTAGAACGAACAATAATCCCGATGGTTACATAACTCTTTTTGAAACCAAGCAGAAAAGATGCTAATTCGTTAAGGTCCTGTGAACAATATGTCGCTTCAGGGCCCCTGGGACAACACATCAATGGATAGATCCTATCGTCAGTGGACAGCTACTTATGAAAAAACTATATACCCGTCGTTCATTCCCGTTGTACATGAGGCCGAACGATGTGCAGTCACGGGTGCCTGTTTTTACAAGATGTTTACGGGTCCGCCTGTCGATCATTATGGCCCATAGCTAAAATGCCCAATATTATTTTCCTCCCTGCACTCATGTTAAATATATGATTACCTAGCAATTTTGCATTCCTCATGTGTAGTGGATCGATGTACTGCCATATTAGCAATGTAATCGTTGAGCAAAATAGAAATCATACAATTGGAGACATTGTCTATGACGCTGTGCTATTTCTTTGATGGGTTTATCACATCAGTCAATGTGGTCGGAGGTCATGGAAGTTCGTTCGATGTTGAGGTAGCGTCTATTGATCTCGGGCTGTTTCTTCATTCTCTGCTTCCTGGTTTGGACGACGCGCAGCTGAGGCTCATGGCCGGACTGTCTCATCAAGGACTCAAGTTGTTTGCAGCTGCGATAACCATTGACTACAGTATGGTCATGCCATTATACGGATGGAATTATCTTTGAGCATTGCTTACTCAGACAGGCTGAAAGAGTCGATTGTCATGAATATGCATAAAAGCAATCACGCAAACCCATATGAGACCAACGAAAAACCTCAGAAACGCAAATTGTGGTTATGTGTGTTATCTACTCGCTGCACATGAGGTAGATGTGTTAATGTGTTATTACAGTAGGTGCTTTGATAAAAATAAAACTATTATGGACAGCTCTTGTGGGCGTATTCATGTCGTATAAGTATTGAATGAAGATTTGTTTTCCGTACGTTCACTTACACGATAGTTCGTTATGCTGGGTACCATTGGCAAAGGACTGACGAGGCCTTAAGGACACGTGGAAGGTACCACATTTGCAGTCTTGCTTACGGCCATAGATGGCTGAATAGTAAAATGGACGTTTGTTGCCAAATGGTTCAGAGGTTGCTCTACCTAATTTGCCTCAAGTGACCCATTTTGTGGCTCGTGGTTATTGGTTTTCTTCATAAAGACGAAATCCGCCGGTAGGAATATTTATGCATATATTTGTATTGTGGAGATGTTGAATAATTTATCTTCTGTAAATGCTTCACACCTTGGGTCTCATCAGTCGAACCTGGTTTCGATTGCTTGAATTTGAAAGTCACAAAAATACACATATGCCAAAATGTTCATATTTTAGCACCGCACATTAAATATGTAACGGCGGTTCAAATGTTGCACAAATCGACTTGCTGGAGCAAGAGACAGAACGTCTACATACAGATGTAACTCTGCGATACGACATGCTCAGTATGTCGCGAATCACACAATAAAGGGGATTAAAGCGGACAAGACCAACCAGCGACCGTGCCCTATTCATTAAGTATCAGTTAAATAAATATATGTGAGGTAACAACAAAGCTCTGGTCCATGAATACTACCGCACCCCTAGATGTTGGTTATCATAATGTTTTTATCTATAATGGAAGCGACGCGAATAATTATTAAAGTATCGGGCAATATTAGGTCCCCCTAATATAAAATAACTCATAAAGTCAACATTAAATAATGACTTCAAAGGAATCCGCTAGATCACACCTGCCTACGCTACTAAGCATTCTGCCATTCATATATATCCCATGATAATGGCTATGATGATACGTCAAAGACGAATTACAAGTTGTGTTCTAAGACGGAAATGTGAATTCTAAACGAGACAGAGCACACCGCCGAGCACCTGCGGTGTGGGTTGTGCTTTAATCGGTCCACGAATGAGCGCTGTAGTAAGTAGCAGAGTCGAATACTCACCCAAAACCCTCTACACTGGTTGCTCCCCGAATTTTCGATAGCTCGAGATCTAGCTTGCAAGAAGTATTCAAAGACAGTTTTTGTATTTATTTGACGATTTCAATTTTAATGATTGAACCACTGATTAACATGATTACGATATTGACATAATACAATGTCAACCATTATTTGAATGGTATTATTGCACTAACGTTAGTATTGTTGAGCTTGGAACAGACAAGGCAAATCCCAATCGCTACTAAATACAGAGACCACCATCAGATGGTCAATTTGACGTGACGTCATCACAGCAAAGCAAAATCTCGCAAGCATCAGAGGTGTTTTGGGCATTGATGACTGTCACTTTGACTTCGTTCAGTAATGTATCAGAATCATGATGATGCAGCGGTCGGTTGATATTGTATCAATTCCTGCTTCCTGATACTACTCATGAAAGCTTACATTGACATGGAGAAATTGGTGTTGTGTGTGTCTTCGGGATGATAGCAATCCTATGCGCCGTTTGACGATTTCCCGGGCACGTTGGTTATGTATATCTCGAGAGAACAAAGAAGTCTTCAGAGTTCCTGTAACACAAATACTTCATCAAGACTCCATCAACCCAGGCCATGTTCAAATATTCATCTGGATACAAATCGTCGATTCACGCCAATACACTAACTGCGCTTGGCGTTTGTAGCGTCACTTTATTCCGATATAATAGAGGGCAGGACATCAATCAGGATGGCTGCAGCGTCTTCTACTCCTGGTTGTCGACTCGATAACTCACTTTGACTTCAGCTCCCTGATAATTAGCCACCCACGCAGTAACTGATTGCATCGGGTTGTCAGGATGCATTCACATGGCATAATGAACTTTTGTTCTGTGAGGAGCCTTCAGTAGCATTGACTGCCTCAGTATATATCATTCATGGGGTTGCGGCTTGCCAGCAGTACCGTCCTCTAGTTTAAAACGAGAAGAGTTAGGTTAGGAAGAGCGATCTATTTGAATATGGTAGGATTGATGAAATAAGTTTTAAAACGTGGGATGTGCTCTCCCGACCATCTCCTCGTGCCATCAACTTGAACATTACTTAGTGTTCTCTGAGTAACACCATTTGGTGTGTTTGTTAAGCGCAATACTACTCTGCATCTAATGCACCAATGCATTGTACAATACACGAATCTACTTAGCAGTGAATTATTCATGGCACTTTAGGATTTATAGTGGTGCAGGCCTTGTCTCGATACGAGTTTGCACTGGGTGTAGAGTTAATTACCGTGTTTCCCACAGTAATTGGATAGTGAATAGAAAACGAAATACAGCAAAACATACAGACGATGTCATTCGATCCGTATTACCATCACAGCTAGTATGGAACTGTGATCTATCCGTACGTGCGATCGCCATATGATAAAGGTGAGTGTGCGAAATACATGTAATCAGTATTTTGAGCGTTATGGTGTTGTCTACCACGAACATCATAGACAGACCATTGAGCAGAAACAACAGATGGTTAGTTTAATAGCAACATTAACTCAATCAGCCCGTCCATTGTAGCCAAAACGAGAGGAAACACGCTAAAGAAAAATTCACTTTCGGTGCATTTCAAAAGACCGTATTGAAGCGAATACACAGGGCAGCTGAAACGAAACACTATTCGCAGCTTTCCAGGCTGAGATACATATCTACTATACCAGAGCGGCTTCTTGCTCGATGATCCAATAACAACCTAAGGTTCTTCCCTGTGCAATGGCACGTTTCGGACTTTGCATTTAAGCCACGACATTATGTTACAATTGTGTATCTTTCGACCCTTAAAACATTAATTTTTCTGAAGACGTAATATAATAGTTATAAAGCTACATTCCTTCATGCCTTGGCTTTATCATGGAATTTGTCAATGTGGGTTGCCAATGGAATAAATCGGACGTTTATGAATACCAACATTTGGTAGTTCTATTTAAGTCATTTGAACCATGTCATGAGGTGGTGGGTAATAAGATGCTGCTCCAAAGTGAATAAGTACATGAATATAGTCTTGAACAAACTAAACGTTACTTCCTTGTATGTAGGTGTCAACTTGTTTTGACTACTACTGTTATAATAGAAGTGTGGACAATAAAGGAACTCATATGGACACATGAACACATCCCATGCGATATCCCACCAACCCTTAGAAACGTGGCAATCAGAGGTTGTAGTCTGCAAATGGGACTTTTATCCCAAAGGGACATCTTGTCTAAGGCATATATGACACGCTATTCTGAGGAATGTTCGGCTTACTTTACACATAAACCCCTCTTGTTTGGTGGGTGTAAAAGGGTTGAATAACTATGCGTTGGCTTATAGTCACGCATCATAATTGCGGATCATTTGTGGTCGAATAACCATTACGTCAAGCGTTGTATAACCACTTAGGCAGATGTATCCCATGTAAGTTTAGGAAAACTTAATAGCCTCAGTCATAAGACAGAGCAGGGTATATATGTCACGTAGTAGGCATCTTGTAGATTGTTTCAGGTTTCTTATTACCATTACTAGACTTACTTTGCTGACAGAACGTTTATGCATCTGTACGGGATATCACATATTCGGGGTCGCCACATGCACATTACATTTATCTGCCCATTGTTTTTTTGACAAACCAGCAGATGATGAGAGTGGAAGTAATTGACACGGACCTTTAAATGGCAGCTATGATTTGTTTAACAGGTTCTTTGTTCAATACAATAGTCTTTTGTTGGACCGTTTACATCTGCATACCTTGTATAAATCGAGCAATTGCTCAATGGCGTAATCATCTTATGTGTTTTAATGACATCGTAAGCAAATGAGTTGTATATTATGACAATAGCTGGATTGGGGTAGCAAATGTGATACAACTTGGGTAGACCTGGCTGCATCAATCATATCAAAGTTGCATGCATACTTTTAGCCCGCATATGTGGTGAGGCATTATGATGAGCGGCCTGATTAACAGGTGATCGACGGATAAGTATTGCAGGTTAATTGTAAGAGAGAAAGAGAGAGAGAGAGAGAGAGAGAGAGAGAGAGAGAGAGAGAGAGAGAGAGAGAGAGAGAGAGAGAGAGAGAGAGAGAGAGAGAGAGAGAGAGAGAGAGAGAGAGAGAGAGAGAGAGAGAGAGAGAGAGAGAGAGAGAGAGAAAGAAAGAGTGAGAGAGGGGAGAGAGAGATAGAGAGAGGTTGGGGCGGGGTGTTGAACGACATTTTGAACGGCCTGTTTTAAGTATAGGATGGCTGGTTTGCTTGGTGTATTCTAGCTGAAATACCAAATCAGTGATTCAGTGGCAGTCGTTAATTGTATATATATATATATATATATATATATATATATATATATATATATATATATATATATATATATATATATATATATATATATATATATATATATATATATATATATATATATATATATATATATATATATATTTATAATTATGTCTGTCTCTTTCCCCTCTTCCAACGAGGCTTATAATTCATCAAAGATTGTCATTTTGCCATATCAGCCGTGAAATTGGTTTAGCATAATAGAATGTAAAATTATGCAACAGGAGGTATCAACCATGACGTAGTGAAACTTCTGTGATTGTTTTTATTACATCAGTCGTTGTGGTCGGTGGTAGTGGAAGTAAATCCATGTGTTGACGTAGCGTCCCTTGATCTCTGGCAGCGTGCGTCGTCAGTCTCTGCTCCCTGGTTTGCACGTCGCGCAGTATGACTACAGTATAGTTATGACAGCATACGGAATTGAACTATCGTTGAGAGTTGCTTACTCAGTCACACTGAAATAGCCATGTATATGTATATATGCAACCATGCAAAGCCAGATGTGATCAACCAAAAACCACAGAACCACAAATTATGGTTAAGTGCGTTGATTATTCACTGAGCATGAGCCAGCGTGCTAGCTGTATTAATGTTTCGGTAAAGAAGGCCCGTTGATAAAACGACCATTGATAATATCTTTATTAGGGTTATTCACGACGTATGAGCGCTTAATAAAGGTTTGTTCTCTATATGTTCATCTACACGATAGCTCGTTATGCTGGGCACCATCGCCAAAGGGCTACCGTGGCTTTAAGGACACGTCAAAATACGTGGGAGGTACTTCATTTGCAGTCTTGCTCACGGCAATCAGTGACTGAATTGTACAATGGAAATTCCTTACAAAACATGGTTAAGAGACAGCTCTACTTCATCTGCCTCTGGTGGCCCGTTGTAGGTGGTTTGTGGTGATTGGTTTTCTCCGCAAAGATGAAAACCGCTGTTAGGAATATGTTTGCATATATTTGATATTTGGAGATGATGAATAATTCCTTTAAAGAGGACAACTTTAGATTGCTTACATTCATAGGACAAAACTAAACACATATGCAAAAGCATTCATAATTTGGCACCACACATAAAGATAATCATGGCTGTTTAAATGTTGCCCATTTGAGATGCAGTTAGATTGATCATGGGATAATGTTATGCAGCACTGGGTAGAATGTCTATATATATCAATGACTTGCTGTGTAAAACATGTACGAAATGGCGCGCATCGACTTGCTTAGCAGTGACGAGAGAAGGAAGGACAAGAATAATTGTATCAAGTATTTGGCTTATGTGGTGAGACGAGTGCCCGTAGCTAGATAGCGAATCAAATGATAACGGGGATTAAAGCGGACCAAACGAAAAGATCAACCAGCGACCGCGTCGTCACATAAACTTCTTATCACAACAGAACATAATCCAATAAAAATATGCGAGGGGGCTCGGGACTTCAACCCAGACCTTATGCAAGCATCCAGAAATATTTAATCCTAGTAAAGCTTAATATTGTTCTGTTAGGAGCTTCAGAGGATGCATTGATTCTCTCAGTTAGTACCATACATTGGGTCGTTGCCTGCCAGCAGTTATCGAAAAGAGATTTGAAAGTGGTAAATATTTTCATGTTGTAGAATCGATGAAATATGATTTGGAACGTGGGATGTGCTGTCCCGATCATTCCCTCATCAACGGAATCCTAGTGCTCTCTGTGTAGCATTTTGTGTGTTTGTTAAGCTCAATTGTACTCTGCATCTAATGTACCAATTCATTGTACAAGACACAAATCTACTTAGCAGTGAATTATTCAAGGCACTTTAGGATTTATAGCTAGGAAATCCTAGTCGCGATACGAGGGTGCACCGGGTGTAAGATTGAGTAAATGTCTGTGCATACGACAGTGATTGGAAAAGTGAATGGAAGGTGAAATACGGTCAAACATAAAGTCGCATTTAATCCGTATGGCGCCATCCAAACAGGTATGTACCTGTGATCTATTCGTATGTGCGAACGTCAAACAATAAAGGTGAGAGTACGTAAGAACCAAGTATGTGAAGCTATGGCTTACCACCAACACCACGGACAGATACTCACACCACGAATGTCTTCTGTTTTCAGAAAAACCTGGAGTTGCATCATTAACATCTGCACACTCTATATGACACTCTTTATGAAGTGATCAATTTGCACGATCAGTTTGTGCGGATCTGAGCGTGCGCGACTTAGTTGTACATTATGTAATTTGCTGGATTAGGATAGCAGTGACGACGTGACTGACGTCAGAATTACATATGAATGATATGTACACTGGGAAGCTCTGACTACATTAAGCACAGCAAAGTTGCATACAGAATTTTAGCCAATATATGTGACGAGGCAGTAGAATTAACAGTCCAATTAGCAGAGTTGCTGCAGTATATTGAAGGGTTATTTACGTATTTAGGTCTCTTGACTTGTCAAACATGACAAAATGTGGGGTTTCTTTTTATATGAAGGGAATATTCTCTTGTATAGAAGGAATTCCTTATCTGATATATGAATCTAACATTTGTTGCCATTAAAACACAGACAGTGCTAGCGCACGTTCAGGATTGCCCATAAATCCCTCACCATATTTATTGTCCTCAATTTCATTCCTCGACGACTCGACCAAAAATCTGAAAGAATTTTTATCTTCCACATTGTTCGCTCCTTTGTCCAATGCTGTATTTACAAAGTATCCAATCGCCTCGGCTGTTAGCTTCATCGGTTAACGAGCATACATGCACACCATTTGGGTGACTATGTAATATCGATCAGGGCTCTTGAAGCTTGATTTCCCTGCTCGGAACATGGGTGATCAGCAGCAGTCACTTTAGATACATTGTAGCACAGTAAGGTCCAGGGTAGCATGCAAGTTATAGAAAAATATTGGCGCTCTGTTCTAAAAATAAACAGTTCTTTTTAGATCGAAGAGCATGGCATGGTTTTAATCAATTAATCGGTATGAGTGGTCATTGTCTACTATCCGAATCGCGTCAATGAACGTTGTTCACATATTTGACTGACAATTTAGAATTTGTTCCTCGAATGCTTAAAACTTGGTTGGCTTGTTGTGATTGGTTGTAGACCAACAGCCCCAAACGAACAGCGGACAGGCACATCCGGTGGTCGAGCAGATATTCCCCATGGAGCTTAACGGAGGCTCGCACTTGATGAATGGCGCCGTCTGTGTGTTTATCGATCGTGCCAGATCAATATTGGGAGAGACTATTCATGTCGCATACCAAAACGACGTAATGTTATAGCAACTAAGGTAGATGTCTCGTAGGGGATGGATGTGTGTGTGTGTGTGGGGGTTGGGGGGTGGTGGATATTATGGATTTAAGAGTTATATAGTAAAACATTTACCCTTAGTGCACCTTCACCACAAGGCTGTCACATCATTCAGGCTCTATAAAAGACAGATGCTGTTCTCTCTCTTTATTGGCGGGTTTGTTAAGTTATAATGAGCTGTTTAGCGTAAATAATTGATTTCAATATCACAGAACAGCTGCTTCATAATGTGGAAATGCTAGGTATGCTTTTTGGAGTTATATAGAAATCATTTCACTCCTGAAGGAGGGGGTGAATATGAGGAAACTCACGGAGAAAAGACGCATATCAGGGTATCTTTATTAAGTTAGTAGTTTATGAAAGCAAATATTATTAGTGACAGGCGTCAAGGTAACCACACCGCAATAAAATAATGAAAGAAGCATCAAACATTAACATCTGCTGTATGAATTATTTTAGTAATGTTATTTACGATAAAAGAAGAACAACAACATTGTCTACATTACAAAGTGCTAGTGAGAGAAAGTGACATCGTACATTATCATTTGCAATAGGTATAAAAGAGGGGTGCCCACACTCTAATCAAACTGAGCTTACAGGGTTTCTAATCCTTCATCTGGAAATGCCGAATTCACACTTAACTGATGGAACTTAATGGCATCTATTTTCCCTATATTACCTCCTCTGAACGATTTAGGTTCCTATCCTTGCTCGTCTGTGGAGTGTGGGCGTTGGTCGTCCTTTTCGTAAAGTTTCTTTTTCAGTAGATAGTGTTTTCGTGTATCCAGGAGATGAATTAAATTAAGTGATGTAACAAAGCAAAATGTAATGTAACATTATATCGAAGAGGGAATGAACAGAAGCATTTTGGAGGTTTCATTATCATTAAAACATCCATGTTTGAGTAGCTTGTGGAATGTCCACAAGTTGATTCATCATTTGACAGCGCTACCTAACAGAACGACGGGACAGTCACTTTTAACTCGATTGTGTAGGTGTGGACCATGATATGCTACAAAGAAAGTGGGTTTAACTATCAATTGGAACGATGTTGTTTGTTTGTTGCCAGAACGTTATGTTCAATCTATTAAATGTGACTAACATTATTGATTCAGCAAACCATTATAACGGGTCGTGTAATGTATTTAGGGAGAAAAACTGGACTTGAGTTAAGGCGGGTTAATGTATCCAAACTGATGATTGGAGTAACCATGATATGAAACAAAGCCAGTGGGTTTAATAATAATTTCGGAGCAGATCCTATGGTCGTTGAAATCCGTATCGTAAATTTGGGTAAACATTTTCGGCCCATTTGCGTTCAGGTTGTCTCAGGCAATCAAACGCATTTCCATCGACTGTGTTCAACGACAAAGTCCATCCAATCTCCACCCTCCAATTCCTTCATTATATCACCAATTCATGTGTTTGAATCTAATGTGGTTGTATTAAGCTCAAGTAAATTGATTGGTTTAGTCGTCCACTTACCGGTTATGACTTTAAGCTAGGAATGACCTTTTGTCTTTTACAATTTCGTGCATTATCCAGGGGCCTTCTGCACCACCTGATTATAATTATCTTGCTTACAGCAAGAGCCACACTTCCGATCTTATTAAGACCACATACACAATGTAACGTGACTCGCCTTAAGCAACACACCACGAATCTGATATATTGTTAATGTAGTCTAAACGGACCATAGTAGCATAAAGTAATGAGTCATTGGTAGATATATATAATGCCGCTGATGTAAGTAGGTAGCTGCAGATATAAAGTGGATATAAGTTATATTGATAAAACATTGCTGCGCAATAGTTGTGGAGCTGCTCGTAGATAATGAAAGGATATTATGGCGGTTTTGTTCTGGGAGCATACATCTAATGAGATGAATAGAATGAGCATTATCGACGAGAGTTATCCACACGTAGATAGGGTACGGTTTGCATGTAAACCATGCATCTGACAAATATTCGCACCATGCTTCATCGTTCTGCACGTTCTGCCACACAGTAGATGTTTCATTGCATTGTAAAACACTTAACCCATTTTCTGATCCTTACTAAAGGAGTCATAGTAAGTATATGAGTGAACGCCATAAACAGCTTGACAATTCTTGCGACATTGTCCGATACTGACAGACGTGGGAGCCTGTATAGATTTTTCGCTGATGTATAGCTGGATGAATGAAGACTAAGGAGGTTTACAGAGCCGACTGAAAACTTTTATCTCATTGATGCTTACTCTGATTGACTGATTGCAGCATAAGACATATTCATCTGGGAACCATAATTTAAGCCCATGGTCGAGGTGTGTCATTGGTCAGTTGTGTATAAAATATGTCTAGTACTTGGTGTTAATAAAGACACAGAGCACGCATGTGACTAACAGGAAAATTATCAGGCCCCATTTACCGGGCTGAACTAACCCAGCAAGTGGTTGTCATTAGCTACATAATGTGGCCAGTACCAGGGGTATGGGACGTATTCCAGCGCCTTAACCCCCTCTGGCTGCTTGAATATAGTTCGGCTAAAGGGAATATTGCATTTCCATGAAGATACTGTTCTCGTCTGCTACATCAAAAGGTCATCATTTATATTCTTATATACCGAGCTGCAACGATCTACGACCTCGACCACATTTACCCAGCAAGTCCCCATTTGACCATTGAAGAGCTAAAATTGCTTGACATGGCAGAATCAAAATTCTTATAAATCCAATAGTGTGTATGACTTCTACATCGGTCTACGACATGCATGAGTTCATATATCAGAATACTGACTTCACAAGTTGATTATTTGACTCATTGTGTCATAAATATGTTTATGATTCTATTAAGCAAGTAACAGGCTAACAGACTAAAAGGGCGCACAAAAACGCTTCATATATTGCCGTTAGGAAAGAGCCCTTATTTTACCCCTTTAAATAGGGTGATACATCATTTATATGTGTTTTATTCTATGCATTACGAACAATGATTAGCGCCATTTGCGTTTTGTGGACTGTTTGGACGCATTTCTACAGGAGTATAAATATCTTTGTTGTCTTTCTAGTGATTACATAAATTAGCTGACTTCCTTACATTTCGCCATTTGCGAGCGCTCAAATGCCAGAGGATAATAAAAGACATTTAAGTGCATTTGCAGTCCCTAGGCAGTGGCTGTTCTCAATCCTTGATTATCATCTACGCGACACCAGCAAGAGAGTCTGTCAAAGTGTTTCTGCTCAAGCTCATTCACTCAAGGTCATTCAATTACTTTGTCAGTTGCACATTGGTAACTCTAACGTACTGACAAAGCATGATAAAATATTGACGGGGCTTGTCATGTTTATATCAATAAACGATTTCTGCCCGAAGGGTTGATTGGTGACTGCCATTGCAGCCTTGAATGCTTTCTCACTGTGTGATGCCGGAGACAATGAAATGACCGACTATCAAATAAAGTAGTATATTTCTATTCTTTTAATGTTGCCCAGTATATTTCTATGTGATATTCACATTGGTGGGGGACAAGTACACGACGAAAGAGGTATACAAAAGGGTCATTATATACGATTTGGACCTCAATACAATCGGTCCGATGTACGAGCGGTCTGTCTTGCACAGTAGGTTAACTGCTATACGTCCATTTGGATGACTTAACCTCTCCACTGGTGTTCACAATATTGATTTCAGCAGCACGGTATGGACTCAATGAGCAATAAAGCAACAGCTGTGTTACTTCTTTCCGCCATAACATTTAGATACTGAATCTGTTTACTGTCGTCATCACAAGCTTGGGAATACAATGGAAAGTGCGTGCTGCTGAACTATCGGCATCTTGCAGCAGAGACTTGTTTGCCATAAGATGGGACATGGCCACGGACCATTGCTGCTTATAGAATCACTTGATGCATAGTCAGAATCAAAAGACGATATATGTAAATCCTTGATTGCTTGCCTTTGTCGACATTGCTTCGTTGTGCAGAGACAAAAACCAACGGAACTCCTTAATAGTGTTGACGGTATGAGAAGGTTCCAAGAAAATCTGTCCCTCTAGTATACAAGTCGATGAAATCCATATTTCAAATTAATAAATAAGGTGATGATAATTATCATTTCATACACCAAAGCCAGCATCAACAACATCCACTGCCTTGCTGTCAACTATCACGTTGATATCTTACCTGTTGTCATTTATCACGTTGCTATCTTCCCTGTTGACATCTATGACCCTGATATATTTCCTGTTGACATTTATCACGCTGATATCTTCCCTGTTATCATTTACCACGTTGATATCTTCCTTGCTGCCATCTATCACGTTGATATCTTTCCTGTTGCAATTTATCATGTTGATATCTTCCCTGGTGTCATTTATCCATTGATATCTTCCCTGTTGTCATTTATCACGTTAATATCTTTCCTGTTGACATTTATCTCGTTGAATTATTCCCTGCTGACATTTATCATTACTTAATACATTCATGTTAGGACGACGATGGTCGCACGAAATGATGCTCGATTGGATCTTACTCGATCTTATTCCCGTTTCCTTATAGGCAATGGTTGTTGGTCTTAGGATGGCGAATGCTACGGATGATAAAATGTGATGTCAACGTGTTGAAAAGAAACGCGTTGTGAAAAATGTATCGCTGTGGCAACTTAATTCCTTAATACTTGAGTAGAAGCCTTTGAACACACACTGTACGCTGTTATTACTGTAAAACTGTTTATAGGTTGCCAACATCAAACTGTAATGGTTTCTATTTGCTTCTTATTGGATTATATTCGAAGCATGTCATTATATTTACTCTGATGAGTGTGAAGTGGCAACTTTTAGAACATCTTTCCCTATGTTATTGCTGTTGGTCAGTGGGAAGGACCACAGAATCGCCACTTTTCAAATCTGATTGCCTCGAAGCAAAATTCAGCCTATTGATTGTCCTCGTTATTGTGCGATAATGCGGCAATGTATTGTATTGGAGCAGGCTTTTTAATAATGTCAATGAGCCATCTACATCAAGCGTTGCATAAAGGTGGAAGGATATTGGATTCTTTAACTTACACAACTTTAATTTGAAATAACGATGATATACACGATAAACAGATCAATAACAATCGAAACTATCTCCTAAAGCTGATACAGTGAGACCATGCTTATAGCAGTGTATTCATGATGACAACATTAAGTGATGGATATAAAATGGTCTTCATTACAGGGAATGTTGCATTCGTTGGTGAAACAACTATTCAATTTAGTATGTAGAGAAACAAGTGCCTTTTTTTTGCACCAGAACGTTGCACTGAAATCAAATGAGAGCTTATTCACCAATGTATCTTCTACTAAAATCCCAGCTCAAACAAGTAGCACGTCTGTTTGTACATTCCATGAAGCTAGAAACTATGGTCTCATAACAGCGCGTCGGTTGAAAATCTCAACCAACAAACGAGATAGGAATATCAGTGAATAATGCCTCTGTCCCATGGGAGTTTGGCACCTGGTGTTTGAGTGATGACAGTGAGACCCGTCTGCTATTGGTAGGGCTGTACTGCTGTATGGCAGTGCTTCAATAGAGGACTTTTGAAAAAGCCGAATTCATACATAAAAAAGACTTTGGGACATATTGCCTATGTAACTCTAGTGTTACCTCCCAAGCCGTGGCCATTCCATAAGCAAG
>CM067347.1:24905956-25035956 GCA_034190875.2 Urechis unicinctus
TAGTGCATCAACATGAAGAATTACTTGTCCATTAACCATTCAGAAAAAAGGATCCATAATTCTAAAGGCAGATATATCCCTTTTAAAGATAGGCAAGACACAATTGCCTCGGTCAAATTTCCGAGAGAGGAACAAAATACTAGTAAAGGTTTCAGTACAAACGTCAACTAAAAGTCTTCGACCCTATTGAACTTATCAGTTTTCAGGTTTTCAAATCCCTGCAAGACATCACATATTCAATATCGCCGCATGCACATGGCATTTATCTGCAACCAAATGTATATAGTTTTGCCAATTTGACAAAACAACACATAATGACGGTGGAAGAAACTGAAGCGGACTTTCAAATGGTATCTGTGATTTCTTAAAGAATGGATATAGAAGTCGTCATAGTCCCTGTAACACAAATACCTCATCAAGACTTCCCGGAACCATTTCATTGGAATTGTCTTTGTTTTCAGAAAACAATCAGCAGTACTAATTTCATCTATACACCCTACATAAAAAGTCAGCATATTTATGTTGATGACACCGTGCGCGACTTGGTTGTATATTATGCCTATAGCTAGACTAGAATTGTAATTACTACACGACTGACGCCAAATATGCAATTATGCGTGGTCAGCCTTAGCTAAATACAATACTTCATACATACTTTTAGTCATCACTGTTGGTGAGACGGCCCAATTAAATGTTTCGTAGAGAGCGTTGCTGCTAAAAGGCGCATTCCTGTCTTCATTGACATCTCAGCGCATCTGCGGAGCTAATATCGTCATTTCTATACTTCGCTGAAGACACAAATCCACTTAACCGTAATGGGATTATTCATGATACATTTGTATCCATAGTGGTCAAAGCAGGCGCCGAGAGTTTGATTTATTTGATTACTTTGTGTGCGCTGAGATTACAAAGGGGATCGAAAGAAGAAATGAACATGGCACTTAGGCTTTGTCAGTCAACTGTCACATAAGCCAAGAAACAAGCATAGAAAGTGATTATAGCAACTATATCAGCAATTCAGGGGTACGGGTTAGCAAGACGATTACTCTACACAAAAGTTATACATGGGCACTACAGCCACCTACCAGCGTTTGTTATTGGTGGTTACTTTGTGTCAATGCAAGGGAATATAGCAACATCATAAACATCAATGCCTGCAAATATATCACTTTTATACATCATTAAGGTGAACGCTATTCACATATTGAAATGACAATTTTTAATCTGCTTCTTGAATACTAGAAAACATGGTGGGTTTGGTGTGGTTAATGCTTGCTATAGATCAACAGCGCTAAACGGAGGCCAGACACGTCCGGTGGCTGTGTGGATATGCCCCATGGCGCTAAACGGAGGCCAGACACAGCCGATGGTTGTGACATTGCTACCCCGAAGGGTCGTGTATATATTTAATGGACACCACTACTAGACTTGCTGGCTAATGTATCCGAGATGATGACATCGAGAATCCCTGCTAGTAATGTGAAATCATGGGATATGATAGCAATATCGGAGCTGAACCTTTAGATTTTAGAATCTGATATGCAAGCATTGGTGAATAATTCCGACCCATTGACGTACATGATGTGTTTGCACTGCATATTCCCGATGAAACCAAACCGTACGGTACAATTATGATACCAACGCTGACGCCCAAGTCGCACATTTGCTATTTTGTCCCCCTTTTCATAACTGTCGATGGAAATACTAAGCTAATGCAGCAGAACAAGTTGTATAAACATATGCGTTAATGTACAATATTCACACACTCGGGTGATCGTAGTCTTTCATATTGTGATATTTTGTGTCATCCAATATCAACCCGCTGAAACCTTCGTTCTATCACCAATCCATACATAAGTATTGGAATCTACTGCGGTTGTAATAATCTCGTGTAAAGTAATAGGTTGAATTGACCACCTTTACGCTAGGTGTGCCCTTTGGGCTGAGATAATAATTAAAATATCGTGCATTATCCAGGGGCCCCCTTCGCGGCAGGCGCCTCATTATCGTTATAATAGGAAAAGCAACACTTCCGATCTTATTAAGACCACATACTTATTGTAACATGAATCGCCTTGAGCAGCTTACCATGAATACTGGTATCTTGTTAATGGAGTTAAAACAGACCATGGTAGCATAAAGTAATGAGTCTTTGATAGGTATATCTAATGCCGCTTGATGTAAGTAGGTAGTTGAAGATACAAGTGAGTATAAGTTATATTGATAAAACACTGCTGCGCTATAGTTGCGAGGCAGATTGTAGATAATGCTGAGCTGATAAAACGATTATGCCCTTAGAGTTTACATCTAGAATGACATTAATCAGTGAAAGTGAGTTCCAGTTTTGTGAAAGTAGATTAGTAGATTAGGGAATGTAAGTGAATCCATAAATCTGACAGATTCGTAGAATGTTTCATTAATTTTTAAACATCTTTCTTAATTTATAGGTTTACAATTAGTGCATCTACTGCCACAAAATAGTTGTTTTCATCACATTGCAAATTTGTTTAACGAAATGAGAGTTTTACCTCTAAGCTTAAACTGATGATTTTTTTGTTTATAAACAGGCTGCTATCCTCTGGAAAAAGAATTGGGAAGAAGCATTATTAACCGTGCAGTGTTATATTTTATTATGTGATTGAACTAAAAAAGCAGACCTTGAAAAATTAATATCAAACCGGCTAGAGGCGAGTGATAGTGAGGAGATTACCAGGGAACGCCATAATAAACTTGTCGACTCCTTCGACATCGGCCGTTACAGACCGACAAGGGAGCCTGTATAGATTTTTCGCTGATATATAATTGGATGAAAGAAGACTAACGAGGTCTGCAGAGCCGACTGACTACATATATCTCATTGATGCTTACTCTGATTGACTTCATTGAATAATCAACTTGGAACTATGCATTAAGCTCATGGTCAATGCGTGTCATTGTCTAGTTGTGTATAAGATAGGTCCATTACTTGCCGATATTAGAGAAACAGAGCATGTATGCGAATAGAAATGGAATAATTCAGTCCAAACTAACAAGGTGAAACTGTGCCAAGTACCAGGGGTTTAGGATCCTATCTCAGCGGTTAAATTTTCTTTGGCTGCAATAACATTTTTCGACCAAAGCGAATGTTTGATTTCACTAAATGTACTGTTCTCGATTTCACACCAATATTTATTTACATCATAAGGAAACCGGTATGTTAGGATTGAATTCGGCACATTTGAAACTGCAGATAATCCGCGAGTCAACAACAATCGCATCATTTCATGCCGCTTCTAATATGATTAATATTCAACAACGTAGCCCTGCACGTCATGGAAGAGAACAATATAATCAACACCTTGAAATATAAATTATGAATTTCTCGTACTCTATCTGCAGAATTCAAACAGATTCCATTTGAGTTAATTATACCTCTATGTTGGCAGTGAAGACATCTATCAACGCATAGTAGAAATAATTTGTTCGCATTCGATGGGGCGGCTAAAGTGGATCTGTCTTGATTCTATATAACAAAAAGCAGACTGAAAGTGTTCACACCCAAAATATTCATAAACAATGGTCTGGCGTTATTGGCGTTAAGAAAGAGACCTTATTTTAGGGTGAGACATCATATATGAATGCATTATTCTTTGCACTATGATTGGTGCCATTCGCGTTTGGTTGACTACTTTAACGCATTTCTACATGGGAAAAAGCTTGGTTGTACTTCCAGTGGTTACATAATTGAGGTGACTTCCTCACATGTCATCATTTGGGGCGCTTTAGCGCGAGAAAAAAATGAACACATTTAATAAAGTACATTTGCGGAGAGTCTCTCATCGCATCAGCAAGTGCCTTTGTCCACAGTCATTCATTTACTTGGTTTGTTACACATTGGTAACTCTAGTGTACTGGCAAAACAGAATGAAATATTGACGGAAGCGAAAGCTTTTGCATTGTGGGGCTTGTCATGTTTATATCAATAAACGATTGCTGTCCGACGGCTTGATATGTGACAGCCGTTGAACCTTGAAGCACTGCGTGTTGGCGGAGACAATGAAATGGCAATCAAATAAACCTTCATCTACGGAGGACATTTTACTTAATTATTAACAATTCACTAAGATGCATCCTACAATCCGTCATACATACAACTCCTCGCTGATCTTTCCCCGCCTCATCTTGCATAAGCCATGATATGTTCTAAATTAGAGAAGCTTTGGCAGCTTTTACCATGTACTACTAGATGGTCAATGTTCCGCGCTTATACAATCAAGCAGTGACCTATAATTAGCTTGAGTTCCATTGGATTACTTGATTTACACATAGGAGCATGAAATGACCATGAACATACCGATGGTAGCACGAAATGATGCTCGATTGGATCTTACTAGATCGTATCCTCGTTTGCTCTAAAGCAATAGCTGTTGGTTTTGGGATAGTGCATGCTACGGATAAAACCGACAATCGTGATAAAAATGATGCCAAGGTATTCTCTTATCTAGTCGATGATAAACGAAATGCGTTGTGAAAAATATATTGAATTGGGCCGCCGTGTCGAATGCGGCAAATTTATTCCTTACTATCCGTGTAGACGCCTTCAATATCACACCGGACGCTATAACTACGACAAAAAGAAACCGTTTGTAAGCCACACACATCAATCTGCAATGGTTTGCGTCCTACGCGATCGTATTCGAAGCAAGATGCAGCGTGTTATTGCAATTATATTGACACACGGTATGAATGCAAGCCAGTGCTGAGACTTATGATTAACATGAAAACGTATGACATTATATTGACTTGGATAAGTCTGAAATGGCAACTCTTTGAACATCCTTCTCCATGGTATGAACCACAGAATTACCACTTTTTAGGTCGAATTGCTACGAAGCCTACATATTGTCTCCATAATTATCACCATGATTGTGTGATTATACGGCAACTCAACATTGTTGCCGTGTATTGTATCGGATCAGACTAATCAATAATGTTAGAATTAGTCATCTACACCAAGCGTTGCATAAACCTAGAACGATGCATACTTTGACTTTCCCAACTTTAAAACCTGCTCATTCACAGTGGGATAAAAGGCTTTACGATCGCTGTACATCAAACAAATGGATTCATTTGAAATAACAATGATGAAGGAGAAAAAGGTAATAACCGATCGAAGCATCCGATAAAAAGTGATATAGTCAGGCCAAGCTCATATCCGTGTAAAGATGATGACCAATTTTAGTGGTGGATTTCATCGCATTATAAGAAGGGCTTATCCAACGAGAGCTTGTTCACTAATGTGTCCGCCACCTATATCACAGCACAGCCAATTAACAAATTGCATTGATGCTGAAATAACAAACGATATGGTCAGTTTTACATCGCATTGCTCAAAAAAATATTATTAAGTAAGCCGTATTGACATAATTAGCAATCATTCTCCGTCGATGGTTGCACGTTGTGGGTGACCAGTTGTGTATGTAATGCTTCTCCCAGCTGCCTGACATGCAAGATATTTACTGAGAAACAGTGTATGCGCAAACAGGTAATTGTTAATTCAGTGCCCAAATTAAAGCACACCAGGGCGTGATTGATGTATCCCCTGTTACATATTGCTGGCTCAAGTGCAAGTATTGTCATTCCCCTTGACAGAGTGTTTGACATGAAGCTGACACTATGGCTAAGTTCATTCCAAGGGGTCGGTTTATCGGCCTGACCAAGACAATTGCGCATTAGACACGAACCGTAATAATTGGTTCTTATTGTGCGAAATAAGGTGTAAGTGTGTGGGCTTTGTCGGCCATTCATTAGGAGAAAGCCAATATGTTAGATGAGCATCAGCTACAAATGAACCGTGTGTCAACAACAAATCTGCTTTCAAACATCCAGCACTGAACAGGAGAGCTCGTACTTCAAGGCAGAAACATGAACAACTAGACACTTTCAAATGTAAATCAAAATTATATTAATCCGCTTTCCTTCTGCTGGCTACAAACTGATTCTATCTCCCTTAATTGTATCGACCAGATTTGAAGTAAAGGTATTGCTGGAGTCAATTGTGGATAACATGCCAGCATTCGAAGGGGTGGCTGAATTGGATATGTTTATGGATATATTTTGCACTGACTTAACTCATCATTATTGTATAGATGTGCTGTCGTAAAGAGGGAGCAATTGTCTAACGTCATTCATCATTGTGGTATAAATCTGCTGTCGTAAAGAGGGAGCACTTGCTTAACGTTATTATTTGACTTCAACAGCGTGTATGCCGAGAAATATTACACTGCGTTTGAGGATTTGTACTTTTTTTATGCATTTCCATGTGAACATAAGTTTGTTGTCTTTCCGGTGGTAGCATGAACAAGTTGACTTCCTCGCGTGAAATCAACTGCCAGCGCTTGAGTCGACATTAAAGTGCACCCAGAGATAATCCCAAGGAGTGGGGGCCGCTTTTAATGTTGGTTGTAAGAAATGTCAACTGAGAACCTCTTTATACCCGCCACTAACACAGTACATGATCCATACGATGCGGTGAGCATGATCTCACCATATAACCTTTTTGTAAATATTTGGATCGATATTTATTGCGTCTGCCTACATTATCGTTATTTTAAATTAATCCATTTGTTTGATGGACAGCGATGGCAAAGCATTTCGCAACAGCGCATGTGCGCAGGTTTCTCGTTAAAGAAAGCAATATCGTACCAGTTTTATGCAACGTGATTCGCGAGCTTGGTTAAGAAGACTCGTTCCGACATAATTGGATAGCCCGCTCCAATACAGCAATCGCCAACTGATATGTTTTGATCAAAGGGTTACGAAATTACGAAGACAACCAATCGGATGAAATATGCTTCCCAGCGATCAGACCTAAACAGTGGCGATTAAGCGGTCCTTCCCACTGAGCAACAGACATACCATGGGAAAGGTTGTTCAAAGAGTTACCATTTCAGACTATTCCGAGTAAGTATCATAAGGAAACCACATTTGTCCTTGGTCGCATCGTGTCGATAATGCTCCCTTTTTGCTGTAACATGGCCGACGAACTCCTGCATATCGTCACTATGATTGGTTATCAGGCACAATTAATCCTGAATATATTACTAATATAAGCCCCTGGCTTTAGGTAATAAATGCGTCTGTCGACACCGCAATTATGCGTCATGCTTTTCAGCTCTCATACATCTTACATGAAACTCAGCGTCATATTAGTGATGATTCATTGCAGCGGTAGCTCAGTTAGCCGGCTACATGTGCTACGTCGGTAGTGAAGCGCGCTCGAGCATTATAACGTTAAGTTGATTATATAGGGGCATGTTTAATCAATGTGATGTCAAATGTTATTAGTCTGGAATCTTATGACACACAGATTGTCATTATGAGTGATTCAGCCATTACCGGGATGTATCTAGTGTTGACGTAAATGGAGCTAAGCGGGTTCCAATAAGGTCTGTCCATCGAGTTCATAATGGATACTAGTCGGTTGTAATTACATTTCATCACAATCTTCGTAATCATATTAATTAGCCCCATTAATGAATTTAACAATTTCCATTCAAGTTTACGCTGTGAAAATGGTCCCCAGCTGTTCCAATGTATGGTTCTACATTACAAATGTTCATAAAGAGCCAGATGATGTACATAGGTATCGCGTCCTATTTCAGATAAACATTTGATATTGCTCATGGTCAGCTTTCGATCCTGATAAACGGCTTCCTGCATCATAATGCTGATTACCCTAAATGTGCCTTGTGCATCCATTGATGTTGTCCCCTTTGCAATTACAGCAGTATTCACAGTTCCACCTATTCAATCTACTTGCGCATATGGGAATTAACATCCCCATACTGTGACCATATAGACTTATATAGCATTATAAACAGTGGTTAATATAGCATATTAGAAGTACATGGGCAGTCAGTTGGGATGTATCTGATATAGATTCCAACGATAACAGATTCTTAGAGGCTGCAAGCGATGATATGACGAAATATGATACGGCTGGTGCAATGTGGGGAAACCACTTTACAGCCATTATGAAATCTTTACTGCTCCATTGGTTTTCACAATATTGATTAGAGCGACATAGCAACGACCCGATGTAGGATAAATCTGTAATGGAATGACCGTGTTTTTCATGACTTGAGTTGTATGAATCACGGATGATTTCCCTCGTGTTAGCATAGCTGACATCGGTTGAACGCTTTAGGCTGCAGCTGGTCACTTGCCCCACGCTACAAGCTAAATCCGTTTATCGCCGTGAACACTAGCTGGAAGGTAAAATGCAAACCTGTGCTTGCTCATCCAATAACATGAATCCTATGGTAACCATCGGATGCGAGACTTTTTCAACCAGGTGATGAGCCATGACAGACTAGGGGCATATTCTCCTCTGCCAAGGGTCTATCTAGTGGATTTCAGAAGAGATGTCTAGTGTTACCTAGCTGTGACGGACTGATCGCAAATAGACACGAAATACTAACCACTTGAAACCCGACCAAAGAGTTCTTTATCGTTAAAAACGATACGAGGCATCAGAAGTACCTAACTTTGTGTGATGTGTCGATGAGAAGACATAGAGTTCAAACGTTAATGATAGGAAAGTGCCCGAGGATGACGTGACATTGATAATGGGAAGGTGCCGCGAGGATAATGGGTTGAATTATTCAATCTTCAAGCATTGTCAACATCTGGATTAGAATGAAGCTTTACTGCTGTGGATACTGAGATATCCTGAATAATTCAATCACTGTCAAATAGATTAGCATCTTTCAGGGTGAATAAACGAGACAGCAGTTGACGCAAATTGGCAAGGAGCTCAGAATTCCGTGCTGGGCCACATAAAGGAAGAATACCAAGTCAATTCATTCAACAAACTACATAATAAATAGAACTTCATAATCCGCAATAGAGACAGCACACACTTTAACTGCATTAATATTGCCATGCTGTATTTCCTTACTCAATGCGTCTTCGCCCTTTGTTTTTGTACTAACCATACCAAATGTCGATATGTTTTGCTCAAATCCTGCATTCGTTCAATTATGTTTTGTGTCTACGAGAACTTTGATTGGAAGTGAGGTCATATCTGTTTACACACATTTCTGCATGTATATTCTAGCATCTTTAAGATTCCATCTCAGCAGAACATGTGATGCGGCTGTTAATGGTGGGCGTAGTAAATCCAAATGCACGCGCTGCCTCGCTTCCAACAGCAGGTCGTGTTGCTCAGGCCAAACATGACACCATTTCTGAGGTTCCCCTATAGTGTGTGGTAGCGGAATCAATATTCACCAATAGTAGCCCAACAAGTCAATGTTTTAACATATGATCAAAGGAAATGGTTGTGGGACTACGTTTAGCGTTGACTTAGCGCCGCCAAACTGTCATGAGGCAATTTAACAGTTTGGCTTATTGTTACCAACAATACATTGATTTGAACATATTCGGCTTGACAACATGGTCACTATTTACTTCTCTCAGATTAATGTACTATGTACTGTAAACAATGTAATGTGGAAATCGCCGACGTTCAGTGAATTTAAATGCTATGAATAATTGCAAAAGAAATCGGCACAAATATGCAATCGACTTGTTCCACACACATAACTGCAGTTTCACATGATGCTTGTTTCGTATGCTTAAAATGAATCTTATTTGCTCAAATCAACGATAACGCAGTTGAACAGACCTTGGTCGTGGCTTATATATCAACTCTTGGTCTTATGATATGACAAGATGGATAGACCAATGGCTGATGTCAGAATGTAATGTTTGATCGATCTGACGGGATATTATGAAATGGGCATGGTATGATTATGTTTCAGAGACACTCCGTGTACGTAGCTCAGCATAATCATATGGCAGGACGTCTTGGGTTTAGTCATATAGATCAGATGACTCTGAACATTATGCACAGACTGCATTTCATCTATCCACATCTGATATCGAACCATGGATGCCTGGTAGCGATGACAGCATCCACTGGGAATGTTAGGCATCCATGGATTACTTTGGGAACCATGGTAAAATGTCTAATTTCGTTGGTGCTAACGACAATTATTTGCTTGCCTTGGGCGTCATATTCGTTGTCGCTTTCATCCTTCTTCATGCACATCCCATTCGTCACCTTTAGATCAATGCATCGGTCTGTACGACTTGACTTATATGGCAAACTAATGCTGGTTGAAACTGTATTCTGTCTGGATGTCACGATTGCTGGAAAGCAATTTCACGTCTTTCTCTGTCGATAAGCATGAAGACTTTACCTGGAGAGTAGCCCAGATGACCGCGCTGATCGAACGTAGCGTACGTTAATCGATCGAGCGATTCGAAAATAAGGATTACTTGTGGACGCACAAGAACGAGAAGAGGCGAGAAATTTAATCGTAGAAGGCGTATCTGTGATAAGAAGTCATAAAATGACACATGACAGCTGTTGCACGGAGGCTAAGTGATGTATGTGTGGATCAGATAATTTCATGTACAAATATGCAGAGGAAGGCACCAAGCTTAGTTATCTGCGATTATCAATTTTCTTGATCTTTTGATATAGATTATCAACAGAAAACGAGACAATTTATGATGCGTTTGGTTTGTTACATATCTTTCGACATCAACTTTGACTTTCCTAAGCGCAGCTCAGGCAAGCAGCAGCTTCGAATATCATTTAAAAGCGACAATTGCTGAACAAACAGTTTTTCTCTTGCAGTGGATATAAGCAAGTTCAATAAACACTTCTCAAGCAGCCTATGTCTTATAGCTATTCATTGTTTTGCTAACATATCATGGTTTTTCACAGGAGCATAATGTGCGTCAGACTAATTGCAGCGTTGGTGATTGATTGCAACTGAACCTGACCAAAAAATAAATTACAGTGATTGAGTCGAACCTGATTTCATGTCAGCCGTAGTCAGAGCTGATTTTAGGTTCATTTGTTTTTCTGATATGCCGTTCCCATTGCTCTAATCAGAATCGATTGTCTGAATCACATATGACACGTACAAAGAGCCATTCTAGATTCCTTCCCATGACAGGTTAAAATCAATATTCGGTGCTGGCAACAAGAGCACACCGCAATACAGCTGGTATCGTGGATCTACAGCTTGGTATTCCTATTCGTGTTCGATTAACTTTCTCCATTGTTCAATAAGTGAGTAACCTCGTTAAGACGTTCACCACATTAATCACTTCTCATCCGTTGCTTTGCACACTTTGCATTATTCCGCTGTCTACCATTACTCACCCGGGATCAATGAGTGAATATTTGTAACGATAGCCATTATGGCACGTTCACCAGGTTCCAATAACTCATAAGCAGCCAACTTGAAGTTAATTGCATGAATGTATTAACATGTGGCTAACGAATGGGTTACTTCTAAGCAACGGATAAAACATATTTTACGTGCAAAGGCAAGCGGTTAGGATGCTTCTGCAAGGGGCTCAATGAAGTTGCTTAAACATTAAACGAAATAACATGTTTAGGCTATCAAATCGATGTGGCGACGTTGATTTATAGAAATGGTTCTAATGATTTAACATCGACCTTCAAATATCATCGCCCAGTGATCACAATGTCCTGGACTATACTAGGCTGAGACATCTCCCTAGCGGACGCTTTTGTTCGGAAGTGTTGAGTGTCAGGGCAATACCAAGTACTACATGAGTTAGTATGTTCATGTTTTGGCGTACACATATAAGTATCTCGAGGAAATCGGCTACCGGTATTTTGATACAATTGAGTCGTGGGGTCATTGCCTCCTACAAGTTGATAAACACACAAAAGTATAAATATTAGCATAAATAAGCCAATTGCTGCTTATATGCATTAGTGTATACAACCCCAATTGTTTTCTATTCAGGTTTAGTAGGGTTTGTGGTCAAGCAGGTCGTGACTATTTCATTTGTACCTGAAAACTGTGAGGACTCTTTTAATTATTACTGGTTTATGGCGTTAGCGTGCCATCCCTATTATTGTACACGTGCTTTGTTGGTGGCTAAAGGGACATAGCATGTGAGTGATAACTATGGAGTCGTATTTATAATACATAGCAGAAACAGTTTATAAAGTCGAATTTTCTACTAAAGATACCGTGACATGAAGAAATGGTAACAATATAGGTAGGATACATGACCTCTTGTAATAACCAGGCAAGGGTCAACAATGTACTGTAGCGTGCGGAGGCTCAATTAATAATCGTGCATTGTCACTAATGTTGCTGTTATGTGACACATGTTAGGGTAAAACTGACTCAGGGCACAATAGCACAGGTATACAATGGCTCGCTTTATTTCCACATTCTAAGCTGAGAATAGGCAAAGAGGTAGAAGGCTAAATATTGAATATCCCTTTATATGCAATAGCTCGGTTGAGCTTCCTCATTAGCTGTGATTAGTAACAAGTGCATATTTCCCGAGGCCAGTAAACTGGGCTCTAGGTCCGTTCATTGCCACTCAGTGACTTAAAACACACTTACAAAGCATTCATCAATCATATTGGCCAATGTGCATTTTATTACGGACCAATAAAACTTACTCGAACTTGACAGTTCATATGTGATGGTAAATGCTCAAACCTAACCTAGCACTCTTCAGTAGAAGGCTAACGAATGGTGGGCGGTACTGTAAAATAGCCACTCTGATCAGCCTCGTATCTTATTTGGCCTTCCTCGTGATATTGTACTGCAACACGCGAACAGACACCCACGACAGGCCTACCGTTCAACATAGCCACAATAGCGTTCATAGCACTAGCTTCGGTTATTCTCAGCTTCCAACAGACTGGTGGTTAGCGTGTAAACAACTATTAGTTATCCGTGTATAGTGTGAATTTCACGTGTATGCAACAGGTTGCATTATGTTATCTAATACTAATAACCGTTCATAAAGGATGGTTCATTGTAAAGCTCATGTATTATACTAACTCTGAGGGCGAATGTGTTTAAGAGGAATAAGTCATATTTGTATCACCTGCGTACAATAAACTGAGGCTGGTTACAGACTGATCATGGAAGACAAAAACAACGCGGTCAGTGAATGCCATGTATAGATAACACGTAGAGCTTTAAAAGGATAATAAACAGCTGTCGTTTGTACATTATACAACAGATACGGCAATAGTGACTATGACCAAGATTGTTATCGAAGCACATCGAAAGGAATCATACTATCACAAATCTTTTGCGAACAGTACTTAGTCAATCGCAGTCCCATTACACTGTCGTTACAACGCATAGGGTTGCAAAAAAGCGACATCATTCAAAGCATTTGGATTGTGATAGAAGAAATCATGCATGTTATAGCCAGCATGACATGTTTGGCAACTTGAGGTATTGTAGCGCGCTGTCAGACGGTTAGTGTCGGCTGTAACTGCCATGTTTTTTCTAAGATATGCCGTTGTAAATGATGAGCTATTTGCTGGTCAGTTAGCTGTCTCCTTCGGCTGGTCCAATATATTACCAGGATTACGACTTGTAGTAAGTTTGAATTAATATGGCTTGTCGTGTGGATCGTCCTTTCATGTTTGCAATCGCATTTCCCGACTATGCCTGATTGTTCTCATCTCAAATCCCTTATTCGTTCAACTTCTGGTTTAGCTTTCTTTATCAGTTAACATCTTTCCTGAATCTTTAAGATACCTGTGGCACAATATAACTGCCTATTCGCGTCCAACGTGCTTACAGTATGCGTCCTAGTATGATATTCAGGATCAAACAATTTGTAGGTATCGCCCACCGTGTAGGCGGTACATGCCGGGTATGTTAGCAATATGTAGGCGTATTTTGAAAAAGTACAACATAAAACTAGCAATGTTGTTTTCTTAATATGAACAGAAAGCTCCCTGAGTCTCAATTAAACATCTCCTCACCGGGCAATATCGGCCCACGCCTTACATCTCAACAGAACACGTGACATTTAGATGTGAAGGGTGTGGGTGGACGTGAAAAACCCAACTTATGCACTGGCTGGCTTCTATCACTAGGTCTTTATACAAGGACCAAACATAACATCCTCTCTGTGATGCCCCAGAAGTGTGCAATAGCGGAATAAATATACACATGTGCCAATGGGTTTGCCTCATCTGCCAATGGGATTGATATGGGGCAACCATGGACAGAATCGTAGTTAGTTAGCACCACGCTATGACGAGAACATTTAACTGGAGGGCTAATTGTTGCCAATGTCGTATTTCTCTCAGATTAAAATACTATGCACGGCAATCCGTATAATGTGGTTTAACGCTATCGTTCACTATATACGACAGATTTTTGTAAAGTGAATAGCTAAAATTCTTTTCCAAGTTACTTGATACACAAATGTCTGCAGCATCATTACGCAAGTTAGCAACTTTGCTTTGATCCGCATAAGGCACAGTGCTCAGAAAGAGTCAAATTTGCTAATGATAAGATATTAAGCAAATCAACGAAAACGCGCCTCTAATGATATATTCTAGACATTGCTGGACTGTATAATAATGCTTTCTCAGTAAACACGAGTAACCAAAGTCGCGTTCTACGACTTGGCATCAGCTTTCGGTCATAATGTTATGTTTTATCGAAGCAAAAAATGTGGAAATGGGTATGGTATGATGCTGATTCTAAGGCACTTCGTCTACGTCACTTGGGAAGCTTACATGGGTAGGTCGTTCAGGATTAAACCATATTCGTTTTAGCTTCCATCTCCTCTATATACGCATCCAATTCGTCACAGTAAGATCAATGCCTGGGTCGATACTGGAATCTATGAGCGATTGGTGCTGGTTAAGTAACACTATTACCGGAAAGCAGTTTGACATCGTTCTCTGCAGATGGGTAGGCACGAAGACATTATCTGGCGAGAGTAGCCCAGACCGCCTTTGTCGAACGCAGCTTGCGTTTATCGATCGAGCAATAAGAAAAATTAGTAGTGGACTGAATAGAACAAGAAGAAGCGGAATAATCAATCATAGAGGGCGCATCTGTGATGTCAGTCTGCCAAGAACTTTTATGTTGATGAAAACATCATACAATATCACCTGACAGCTGCTGCATGGGTTCTATTTGGTGTAGATACGATAATATGCAGAGCAAAACATAAACCCAGGTTAACATTATGCCACAATCATAAACTGCTTTGTTGATATAGAATATCAACAGACAACGGGATCAGTTATGATGTATTTGATGTGATACATCTCCGTCAACATAAATTTTGACATGGGTTACCACAGGGCCAGGCAAGCAACAGCGCCGTGTGTCCTTACAATACCACACATTCTCGGTTGACAAACACTGTTGGGATTCTCTTGAGGGGAATAAAAGCTACCATGAATAATGAGATATTCCAATAAACAATTCTGTTTATATTTATGACAGGACGTTAGGAGTATCCATACTATCAGCGTGTTTAGTCAACTGCTATTTCCGTAGCTGACATTGTGTTTATCGCAATATGACAAGTGAGCAATGCACTCACACTTACGCAGTCTATATCTGAATGATATGTGATGAGTGCCGATCGCTATTATTAATTCCTGACAATACCAGGTTAACATAAATGCTCTATGCTGGCTACAAAGACGTTTCCTGCTGAGCTTACTTCAAAAGAGGTGTCCCCTCGACCTTGGTATATCGGAAAAATAACACTTGCTGCTTGGTAATGAAGAAGACAGAAAGTGACTTTAACTTCGGTAATATTGCGTTATTTTGTTGGTTTTCTTACACCTGCCACTGTCAGAGAGCAAATTCGTGACATGAGTTTTAAGTAACCCTGATTCAGGACTCGTTGACATCTAAAGTAATGGATAATGTGAAGTGCTGCATGAATCCTGTATCGTGATCATTAATCAATGAGTCATAGCGTGACCAGATAGGCTGCTGTCGCTGAAAGTTCACCCTTGGATGTGTCTCTCGCTGTAGATACAATGCAATACAGCCGTTAACATGGATTTACAGCTCGGTATTCCTCTACGGGTTCAAAGAACCTCCTCATCCAATCTATTTATTGAGTAACCTCGTTCTGTAAGTAGCAATTATAATCAATGAAGAGTGGAACAATATCCATTTTACAGTTCAGTTGACTTATTTGATAACGATCTCCCCAGCCAGGCAACAGGGCAATTAGGAATGGACACAGCATACATCAAACTATTGTATGCTATAAATCATCCAAACCAAACACCAATAGAACCAAAACAGTTATCTGTACAGGGTTTAAAAGCTTGAACAATAGATGAAATTACATCGTTTGGATGTCATCAATGTTCGGATTAGTTTTAAAAAGCGTAGATGTTTCCTGTCATACCGTCCTATATTATATATCTTGACAATACATTTTCGTCTATTCATACCATTCGCATTGGTCAGTATGAAGGTAGTCAATGTATTTGCAATTTTGGTGGTTAATTTCCATGATAAATCATTGCAATGTCGCTTAGCATCTTAGGGCACTATGCAGGCATGGTCTAATGTTAGTGAATTTTGTTATCATACTTATGATGATAAGCCTGTATTTCTATTATTGCTGATACCTTTTAGTTTTGCTTATAAATCATCCAAACCAGTTATTGTATACAAATGGCAATTACCAATAGAACCCAAACTATATATAGATTAAATAGCTTAAACAATATATGGAATTACATTGTTTGTATGTCATCATTTTTCGGATTAGTTTTAAAAAGCAGGAACTAATGAAATATGTTGGACTTAGTTGGAATGAAGGAATACATGCCGCACATTAAAACATCCAAAATATAGTTGTAATAAACACGCACAATCACTAGAGATGTTTTGAAACAAGTACGGGATAGGCGTGAAAATATCAACACGTGCGACAGGGAGCCTCTGCTGCACTGCCAATCACAACCATTTACCTGACACCACACCGTTCAGTTAGGCTAATAATAATAATGTCATAATAATATTCGAGGGCTGAAATTAACCGTGGATAAAACGCATTCGTTCAGATATTGTGCACATGTATATGTGAAAGGAGTTTTGCAACGTCATCACTGTATAAATACTACATGAATGATGTAACATTGTCTTGTTCAATGTGTTCATTTAATCAAGTAATCAGTAAACTATCATATAATCGACTGCTTTTTTAATAAACATCCATTTCAAAACTCAAACACTTACGTTCACATTAAATGTTGAGTAAACGTTTTAAATATTCATGGGGTTTTATTGCAATTTAGTGAGTAGCAAGATTGGCTGATATAATTAGAATGCAAACTGCAATTTGCTTCTTCGTGTTCTGGTAATGAATTGGGTTTAATCGGATAAAGGCTTACGGTAAAAAGAGGAGGGTTTATCAGAAGTGTACAATGTATGGTGCTTGCGGAAAGCCTGGAAAAGGTAGCGCTATTCACTGTAGCAGTGACATATGCCTTTAGAATAAACATCCCCATACAGTGACCATATAGACTTATATGGCATCATAAACAGTGGTTAATATAGCATATCAAAGGTACATGGACAGTCTGTTGGGATGAATCTGCCATAGCCTCCAACGATAATTAATCAGTATCTCATATGATATGGCTGGTACTGCAGGGAAGCCGCTTTACAGCCTTTATGAAATCTTTACTGCTCCATTGGTTTTTACAAAATCGATTAGCGCGACAAAGTTTCGACCCGATGAGGGATAAATCTGCAGTGGTATTACCATGTTTACCCTTACTTGAGTTGCATGGTCCACGGATTATTACCCTCGTGTTATCATATCGGACACCGGCTTAACACTTTATGCTGCAGCTGGCCACTTTCACCACGCAGTTATCTAGATCCGTTTATCGCCGTGAACGCTGGCAAGATTGTAAAATGTAAAAACCTGTCTTCGCTCATCCAATAGTAAGAATACTATGGTATGCACCGAAAGCTGGATTTCAACAACTCGACATAAGCTGTCTATGGAATGGATTGATACATAGAACGAATACAAAGGCGCCATATGTGCAAGCTTCGAGATATTGGTTCTTTGACAAAAAAGGATTTGTAAATAGGAACATTAAACCCTAATATGTTAATAATAAACGGGCATGGAGTTAAATAACAGATGGGATTGTCATAACGTAGAAACACTCTTAGAGTGTGATGTTCGTCCCAGCCCACATGTCAGGTTCTTAAGCTCTGGGATTGGATATGCAATTGAAGCCCATATTAACGATGAATAATTGAAGCGGTAGGAATAAATCGGTTACGTCTGCTACTCAGGTAGTGAAGCGCATTCAACCATTAAAAGGTTAAGTTGATTACATAGATAACACGGGGGCTCGTTCAGCAAATATGATGCTATCGACGGGCGAACGCTGTAGCTCCTATGATGCCATCATGTTTTTGACCGATTGTCGTATCAGGACATGCTGTTATCAGCAACTTAGTATCAATTAGGCAATCGTTGATATTATGATGTAGTGTCGGCAACTTTATAGATGAATACAAAGAAAGCATTAAAGACAACCAGTATTGACATATTGTAAGTATGAAGGGCTCAGAAGTTGTTTTATGTCAGTCAATCAGCTGAACATCGATACAAATCGGAAATAAGTACATTTCATGATCTCTTCGATTTCAGTTTCAAGATCATTAATGAGGGCGTCATAATATCCATCGCCAAAGCCGACATCCGCAATACCCCTATCATCTAACATGTTCCATGTGCAGCAACTAAAATGGAAACAGAGGTGAAAAATATTCATTCACTTCTACTCGTTTGGTTGTGGGAGATGATCAGCAGCTCGCTAGCGAAGTCATTGTTTTGCTTTTAGCTGCGCATAATTCCAAATGTGGAATAAAATAGGGGTATGTTCTCCTCTGCCACGGGACCATCATGCCGAATTCATATCGTAGTACATGCCGAAAGAACGGATCGGAGAACAACGAGCTGATCGTATAAAGAGACGAAATACTAGCCGCTTGAAAGCCTATCATCAAACGCCAATTCCTTTATCATCAAAAAAACATTTATTAGGGTAAGTAGCACACAGCCCTTTGTAAGGTGTGTTGTTGGGAAGAACGTGATAAACCTAGATGTGATATAAAGATCTAAATGCTCTGATGCGCGGAAGTTTGGCATCTAGCACCGAGCATTTGGTTTTTATATTCGCACAAACAGCGGTTGAATAATTCAATCTCCCAGCGTCTCTCATCAACATCTGGAATAGATCAGAGCATGACCGCTGCGGATACTGAGATATCTTGAATAATTCAATCACTGTCAAATAATAAACGATATTTGTCGATTTATACAGCATGCTTTCATTGACGCAAATTCGCAAGGTTGATCTCTCAATCTTTTCCGTGCTGGGCCACATACAGGAAGCATGCCATCATATCTGTAAGTCATATATCTGCATATATATCCGTCATCTTTATATTATATTTATATAATCTATAAGCGGGCAGAATGCATTGTAGCAAGACCTTTAGAACCTTACAAGTTCATGCTAAGTTCATGCATAATGCCCGCCGGGTATGAGTTACGTGATGGATATGTTACCAATATGTAGGTGAGTTTGATAAACGACACCAACAAGACTATCAACGTTGATAAAAAGAAAATTCAGTTATATCGAAAAAAAACCTGCAATGCATAGACCGGATCGTAACACGAGAAAAAACAACAAAAGGTCAATGTTTATATATACGTACAAATGAGATGATAGAGGACCAGGTGGTCAGTGTCTTGGTTATATGAGTAAAGCAATGCGCTTTCATGTGCCTATGTAACTATATAATAGCTGCCAATGATATAGCTTTTACGTGGAAGCAAATATATATATATATATATATATATATATATATATATATATATATATATATATATATATATATATATATATATATATATATATATATAAAATATATTAATGTATATATATAAACCATGGTATTTTGAACATCAACGTTCAATTCATCGCATATGATGGGGAAAAAAATTGGTAAAATAGTTATAGAACCGCCTTTTCCCGCATAAATGACTTTGCTCGCTGCGCATTAGGCACAGTGCTAAGCTCATTGGCCCATGATATGATATTGATGTATGAATAAATATTCGGCCCGTATTGATAGTTGGCAGACATTGCTGGACGCTATAATCATGCTGTCACAGCCAACACAATCAACCTTGGTCGCGCCGGAATCAACTCTTGGTCTGATGATATGAAAAGACGGGTGGACTTGATTGCTGAAGTGTCAATGTTGTCAGATGAACAATAATGAAATAGGCATGGTATCATGCTGATTTAGATGCAGGTCGTCTTGGAGTAAGTCATAGAGTAAAGAACATTTCTACGTTAATACCCACATTATAGACACAACACTTTGAAGGCTTTCATGGATTACATTTGGTGGCTGTCTGAAAGGAACATCCCACTGGTTAGATAGTTAATTTCATTACGCTAGTGACAATTGTATGCTAATCATGAGCACCATATTCGTTTCCGCTTCCATTTCCTCCAGATACACATCCCGTTTGTCACCATTAGATCAATGCATCGGTCTATACTGCTCGGAATCTATGACCGATTGATGCTGGTTGATTGTTGAAGAATGTCCTGAGTAACACGATTGCTGGGGAACAGTTTTGCATCTTTCTCCGTGGACAGGAATGAAGACATTATCTGGAGAGAAGCCCAGATGACTGCTATGATCGAACGCAGCTTACGTTAATCGATCGAGCAATAAGAACAATGTGCATTGAGAAGTGGACTGGGGAGATCATCAATCATAGGGGTGCATCTGTGATGTCAGTCTGCACGGAGGTTTTGTTCTTATGCAAACCTGACAGCTATTGCACGGAAGCGTCATATATCATTCCTTCACGACAGTGTCTTGCGATCTCGGTTAACAAACATAAGAATTGTAAAACAAACGGTTGTGAATCTCTCGCAGGGAATACAAGCAACCATGAATGATGAAATATTTTTATAATCACTTCAGTATATATTCCCGACCTGCTGTTCACGGTAAATTCTAAGTTTTTGCAAGCAGCCATTGACTCAATCAGTTATATATTGTTTTTCTAATATATGTTGCTTTTTCGAAGATGCGCTGTGAGCGTCAAACTAATTGAAGCTTTTACGACAGATTTCCGTTAAGCCTTACCTATCAAATAATTACGATAAATAAGCCAGACCTGATTTCGCGTAGGCCGACGATTACAAGCGTTATCGAGAAGGAGCTGATTGTAAGTTAATTGTTTTCATGTATGCCGTTCTATTTACTCCTTTCTAGGTCTATTGTGTGGATTGTTTATGAGACTGGTATGAGTCTATCGACGTGTTTAGTCAACTGCAATTTTATTTTATGATATCGTGTCAATAGCCCAATGATAGGCGAACTGTACTGATTCAATGCACTCACACTTGCGCAGTATGTGCCTGAATGATACATGATATGTAACGAGTGCTATTCCTGATTCCTGGTGGAATAAGATTCGAATCAATGTTCTGTGCAAAGCATGCGCAACAATGTTCTACCCCTTTGATTATATTTTTAAGCACGAAAGCGGCACAATACTGCATGCTGCAAGGAAATGAAGAAAAGGGTTTTAATTTGGCAATAGTACATTATTGTGCGGGTTGGCTTACACCTGCCATTGTCAAAAAGCGAATTTCGTGACAAGAATGTAAAATAGCCATGATACACATCTTGTCCACTTGCTGCAGCCAGGCACTCATGCAGCCTATATTGTGATTTTACTCAATAAGTGATACCATGACCAAACAGACTGCCAGAGATGATAAGTCACTATTACATACACACCGCAGAACAGCCATTATCACGAACTTACTGCTCAGTATTACCCTTCGTGTTCGTTGACCCTCCTCGTCAATTATATTTGTTGAGTAACCCTATTTACTTGAACGGCCTGATATCGTGGAGTATTCGCATTAATCAATTCTCTTCCGTTTGCCTAGCATTATTCCGCTGTCTGCTATTACTTATCCGTGATAAATATATGTACTTTTGTGAAGACAGCTATTATTGCACGTTCATGCAATCACTCATAAAGTGCATGCTTAGTATTCCCTGCATAAACTTTTTTACATGATCACTAAAAACAAATATGCAATGTCTCTTCGAATGGGCTGGGGTTATCGGTAACAATGCTTCTTGCTATTGTTAACTTAACTTAAGGCTTTGCTGGCTTGAACATAAAAGGAAAAGACATGTTCATGTTCCAAAGTCGATATAACGACGGTAACAAATAAAAACGGTTCTAATTATTGAACATCGTCCTACAAGTACCACCTTCCAGTGGAAATAATCCTGTTGACTGAGACCTCCCCGTAGAAGACGCTTGCAGTCAGGAAAGTTTCAGTTGCGCGGCCATATCAAGTACTCTGAATTGCATGTTTGTATTATGGCCTCAATGACAACCGGCAGCTTGATACCATTAAATCATGGGGTCATGGCCTCCTGCAAGCTTATTAACCCACCGAAGCACATATATTGCCGCGATTTCGCCATTAAATGTTTATGTGCATCGGTGTATAATAATCCAACTGTTCGTAAAGATCTAAAACTGTTTACGGCCAGGTATGTCGTGACCATTCTATTTGTACTCTAATGAATATTCGGGGGTCTCGTTTAATTACTACCGGTTTATGACTTCAATATGCCATGCCGATTATTGTACACATGCTTCCTAGGTATATAATTGGGCATACCGTATGAGAGATAAGTTTGGTGTCGTATTCACGATATATAGCAGAGAAGTAGAAATTTCGTCCGTGGATTCTATGACAAGAGGATGTTGAAGCGAGTGAGTTCTATGCACGCGGAATATGGTTATGATGAATCGCAACAATGCATGGCTACTAGAAGTAACCAGGCGAAAGTCGACAACCGCACTGTGCATAATGGTTTCTCAACGGCTTTATTAAAAGTCGTGTTTTGTAAATAACGTTGCTGTTTTGTGATACATGAGAGGATGAAACTGGCGATGGGCGAAATGGGATAGGTATACAGTGGCACGCCTTATTACCGCCCTCTTAGCCGAGACAAGCTGGTTAGAATGATAACTCGAGAACGTCACTTCACATGCAAGGGTTCAGTTGAGCTTCTTAATATGCTTCTACCAGAAAGAAATAACATTTCCCTGAGGCCTATAAACCGGCTGTTGTGATCCGTCTATCGCATCTCAATCGACCTGAACGTACGTAAGCAAAGTTAACAACCATATTTGACATTCTTTTGATAATGGACCAATGAGACACTGCTCGAATATATCTATCAACAGGCTAACTGAGACCCACGATTTACCACAGGTCAACATAGCCCTATCAACTCGGGGACTTTAGATGATTCTGTGCCATATGAGAACTAGTCCTCCCGGGATGGATAACCTATTTGAATCGTTTGTAGGGTTGGTTATAACTACGCAACACTACGCAGCACTACTTAATCCACAGTCATCGCGATATCACAAATGCTTTGCGAAAACTTGACTGACCACAGTCCCATTACACTGTCATTACAACGCATACGGTCGCAAAAGAAGCGACATTATTCATAGCATTTGAATTGGGAATGAAACGGTATTTCAGGGCGTTGTCAAGCAGTTAGTGTCGGCTGAAACTGTGTCATGCTTTTTTCCAAGATACAATTCTATTGGCATAATATGTTTGCCTATTAACGTTAAATTTCCTTACTGTATTTTCTGTAAGATTTATACATAGTGTTACGAGTTTCATAATGGTCGTGTTAGCGATATTTCGGCGTATTGGGAAATGAAACACTGACATATTTTCAATGTTGCAAACAACTGAATAATTTATATACTGTATATCTTTGCGAAAGGAATTGGTAAAGTTAGTCTATAATAGTCACGCCAAAATGACTGTACCATCATACTAGCTGATTTATTTTGTTGCGCATGAGACACAGAGCTTAAGATGAATCTCATTAGCCTATGATGTCATATAAATGACAACCAGGCCCTTCTGATGGTTTTCTACCATTGCTGGGTTTATGAATCATATTTTCACAGTCGGCACAAGCAACTCTTGTCGTGACCTGGAAGGAGCAACACAGTTTTTAAAGTGTTAGTTGCTTTGGCTAACGTCACCGTTAGATGCATCGGTCTATACTGCTCGGAATCTATGACCGACTGATGCTGGTTGATTGTTGAAGAAGCTGTGTTCTGAATAGCACGATTGCTGGGGAGCAGTTTTGCATCTTTCTCTGTGGATTAGAATGAAGACATTATGTGGAGAGAAGCCCAGATGACTGCTATGATCGAACGCAGCTTACGTTTATCGATTGAGTAATAAGAAAAATGTGCACTAGTTGTGGACTGGAGTGAAAAAGAAGAAGCGAGATAATCAATCATAGGGGGCGCATCTGTTATGTCAGTCTGCCAAGAACTTTATGTTGATGCAAACATCATACAATATCACCTGACAACTATGACATGGAAGCTACCTGGTGTCTTTGGGATAAGACATATGATATAAAAAATATATGGAGAGGAAGACATAGGCCCTGTTTAACATTGGAGTTTCTTCCCTTATCACTTTTCAGTCTCTCTTGATACAGAACATGTACATAGAGCGAGATCACTAATGATGTATTTGATTCGATATTTCTCTGTCAACTTCAATGCTGTCTTTCTTTACCACAGCCCCGGCAAGCTGTATGATTCCTTCCCAACAGTTAGCAGTTTGAAAAACGAGATTATCAAAGAACATCAAATCTGATTATGTTACAGTTGGCATAAGAAACTAAGAATCATGAAATATTTCAATATATGATTCTGTGTGTATTTTCTACTTACCTACACACAGTAAATTCTGGATTTTCTCCAGGAGTCATTGAATCAATCGGTTATTCGTTATTTTGCAAACACATGATGCCTTTTAAAGGAGCACAACAAACATCAAACTATTTGCACATCTCGCTATTGATTGCTGCTGTCCTAGAAATGATTTCCTGCTCCGACAGTAAAAGGAGCTGGTTTGAAGTAAATGTTTGGTTGATGTGCCGTTCCCACACCTCTCATCCAGGTCGGCTGCTTGGGCTAACAACCTGCCCATTTTTTCTTCTATGTAAGCATTATTTGTTAACCTCAACCAAGCAGCACATACCGTAGAAAATTTCCTGACGATTGATGGGGGAGAGATTAATCAAGGCGATCAGATTAGTTGTCGTTAACGTATTTGATTGCAAGAACGAGAAGGCGGCCATTGATGTTCATTAGTATGTTGTTCAAGTACAGCATCTGAAGGTGAGCAAGCAAGCATATTATTGAATGCAGTAAAGTCACTACCTCTTGGTGTCATGTAAGTAAAGCGACAATGACACTTGTTGTGGTAATGAGAAGACGGAAAGTGACTGTTTCTAGGCAATAGGGGGTTATTTTGTACGTTTGCCTACACCATGCATTGTCAGAGAGCGAATTCATGCTAATAGTTTAAAGTAGCCACAATACACTACTATTCCGCATCTCAAATAACGGATAGGATAAAGAGCGTCGATGCCATTCCATTGACCGTGTATCGTGAATCAATGAGTGTTGGTCTCTAGTGATAAAAGGTCACCATTGAATGAGGCTAACGCTGTGGACACAACACAGTAGAGCCGTTATCCTGGATTTAAAGCTCAGAGTTCGTTCAACTTCCACGTTAATTCCATTTGTTGAGTAACTTCTTGAAGTCGTTCACCAGAACCTCCTGATATCCCGTGGTATTCACATTAATCGTTTATCATTCGTTGATATACACTTTACATTATTTCGTTGCCGACTATAACGTATCGGTGAAATTATTTTTGTATTTTTGTGAATCCAGCAATCATTGTACATGAACGCAAATTCCTATTACCCACGATAAGTAGACGTGTTTACATGAAACCATAATCAAACTAATAATAATTGCACGTTGTCCCTTTGAAAGGGCCATCCTTGTATAAAGTCTTGGATAATGCATATTGTAGGATAATTGACTACTTTGTTGGATAATTGTTGGATAATTGACTACTAAGTATTAGCTAAAAAATATGTAAGCTTTTCACAAATGATGGGAAATGTAGGGTACCTTTTACCCTTAGGTTGTAAGTTGGCATTGCTGTAAAAGAGCAACTCTGATCCGCGTCGTATCTAATCTGGTTTCCCTCGTGATATTGCACTGCGTCACGTTAACACAGACCCACGATACAGGTCAACATGGCCATGCTAACGTTAGGACATTGGAAGGTCTTGTTTTATTTCGTCAAAGACGGGTTATTAAATTAGCTTATCTTATAATTATTGGGCGTTATTCAATTGTGTTCAATTTTAATGGTTGTTACAAGAGTGAGTCGTGGGTAATTGAGCGAAAGGTTGTCTCGAAACATGTAATTAGTATAGTTTATATTTACTGGTCCTATTGTTTTGAGTGTATGGTCATGAGGTGTGAGTCGAAATGACTGAGTGCAAGGCTGTTTTGAAAGGCTGTATTTCGTGTATTAAGTGGATGGACATCGAAGGTGTGAATTGTTTTAAAGGAGAATGATTTGATAATATCATGCCGGAAGGCTTGCGAAAGGAGTGTTATAGAAATAAATAACTAAAGCCCAAGTCGCTTCGTTGAGGCTTCCACCTTCCACACTGCTATCAAAACAAACCCTCTCGGGATGAATAACCTATCTGACTCAGTAAACATCCGTTACCTTGGCAACGTCCCATGGCACCAGCACAGAGAGGCGATTCTCATGTCAACAACATTAGAAAATCCCCATGTATGCTGCTCATGTTACTGGTACATAATAAACTGAATTTTGTTGTTTTTCAACATTTGTTCAAAGACTGGTTCATTGTTAAGCTCAAGTTGAGTTGGTTACAACTTGGCCACATGACGCTAGCACAGAAGACATAAAAACATCGAAGGGAAAGCCATTATATTCCCTCAACTGATTTGCGAACATTGTTTTGCGAACCACAGTCTCATTCCCCTGTCTTTACAACTCATAATGTTGCGAAAAAGCGACATCATTCATAGAATTGGGATTGTGAAAGAAGAAATCATGCGTGTTATTGCCAGCTTGACATGTACACCAGTTTGCTGTATTTTAGTGCGCTGTCAGACGGGTTGTGTCTGTTCTAACAGTCAGGCTTTTTCTAAGATACGCCGTTGTAAATTTCGCTTCAGCGCGCTTGTAATTTGGATATGCTATTTGCTAGGCAATAAACTGTGTCCTCTGGTTGGTATAATACATTGCTAGGGAAACGACTTGTATTCAGTTCAATTCAATTGCAAGAAGGATTATGATCAGGATTCACCCCATGCTATGGTTCTGCGCAAATTTACGATGACTTATCAGCATTTATTGAGAAGAACACAATGAAGCAACAAAGTAGTATTGAAATCACGCGTACTGTGTGGAGTAATAGCAATTTTCATCTAAAAGCAAGCTGATTTTATTCTACTTTTGCACAGTTTAAACCGGTTCACACCACCCAAGTTTCTCATAACTTGTTGCGAGCCAATATTCCTCATACTGCCCAACCTCCCTTTCCCGTCGTGTGACTGCAGCATACTCTGACATTTCACCGCCATGTGGTTGGTCTGTTTCATACTGAAAGCAGGGTCGAGCTCGGACACACGATGATGGGTCGCTACCACTGAATTGCGAAGTGTTTATTTTGAAAACAACCTGCCCATGTTTTTTCTTCTATATAAACAATGTTTGTTAAGCCTTTCTACCTCAACCAAGCAGCACATAGCGCCGATCATTTCCGGACGATTGGTGCAATCACCCCTTTGGGGAAAGATTCATCATGGCGATCAGATTTATTGTCGTTAACGTATTTGACTGCGAGAACGAGAAGGCGGTCATTGTATGTTGTCCAAGTACAATATCAGAAGGTGAGCAAGCACGCATATTATTGAATGCAATAATTACACCGGTCATACATCGCAAAGGAATAACAACTTAACTAAGAGAACTTCAGCTTATTAACGTGTGAAAGCAGTGGGTGAAAAAACCAACGGCTCGTCGATTTATCTCGATTGAAAGATCGGGTCAGTTGTCATACAATACAAATGTTCAACCGGTGATCGGTCTGACCGATCCATTGCCCAGCATGATCGTATGCTGTCGGCGATATTTTTCATTTGAGTGGATTCAGTCTGACACTCGGGTCGACATCAAATTCTAATCTGAAAGCACGGAGCTTGTCAAAATTGGACATCTAGTAAAACCACAAACAGCCCAATGCTGTGTTGTTTGCAAATCTAAACATATTGCACTATATGCCCGCCAAGACAAACAATTTGATATATATACCACAGACAGTTTATGAGAATCTGGCGCCATTAAGACAGCCGAATATACTAGCAAAGTTGTAGGTAAATTGAAAATGCAACGGAATGGTATGTTTTCTGCTGTCAGTTCTGGGGCAAAACTAGTATGTGAGTGAGAAATGGAGGATTCGGTGAGAGTGGATGGTGGCTGGTCTGCTGATCTACTGATGCTTGGCTGATTGTGCCACACTGTTAGCGGCATTACGCCGTAACACACACCTGCTTAATCATTTCAGACAATTTGCCAGACGTTTATTAATCTTTACAGGATGGGTGTTTTACACAAATAGCAAAACAGTATCATGCGTTACACGTCTAAGCTGACTACTTCTAGACTTACATGCATTAATGAACAGGAAGTTCCTTGGTAAGACAGTAACATCGGGTAGCACGCCGTGGAACGGTGATTAATTGGCCTGGAGGGGCAACAACATCGCGAAGCTGACACGCTGTAGTAATGTATGATGTAATAACCATTATGGACTCGTTAATGCATTCTGTGTTTTTATCACCAAACTAAAAAGGTTCAGTATTATTGCGTTGATGATTTCAATTACGCATCAGTAAGCCTGCATCAATATGGATGATAATGTAGAGAGCCAATTGAACCAATTATCGTTTACTTCACAAAGAAAACCACTATACTCGGAATTTGATTTATATGCTTTGGATTTCAAAGGAAAGACTTATTATGAAGTTATAGCAACAGCTATAGTGTAAATAATCACATCTCCATCTGGTCCCATTGCGTGGCTAAAGCCTGGTATGGCAGGCAAAGTATACAGTGATTATCATGATAGTATATCGCTGGAACGATCCGATAACGAACACTCGGATACCGGATCAATCATTCGTCATTAGAATGCGCGTTTGCATAGCAGCCTAGATTTGTGAAAAGTGCCTGCCGAATGAGGTGAGGTAAACAACATTTGTGACAATTCAATTACTGTATTTAACTATAATATCATTTGCTGCAGATTCGATTTAAGCATCATACAGAAATAACTGGATTATAGATCAGTAACTTGATCAGACTCTGCTCCTATAGTTCCCAAATGTCTGCCGATCAATTGCAAACCACATGTGCGTTTCAAAACAGATCATTACTGAGGATAATGTGGACCGATTCACTTTCGTGCGAGGTGTTTTACGGATATAATATATCAATTACGCAACTCTCACACATCTTCCTCATTTCACGATCGTACAGGTACGAAATGGAACGTTCAATACCCTGAAATGTTCACTCAGCTCACGTTATGCGGTACATGATGTGATTTGCTATTTGGACTAGGTTACTGCTCGATGGCTGTAAGAATGCAACGTAAGCCACAACAAAGCAGCTGTTATATGGTAGCAAAGTCGCTGAAACACTTGAAATCTACCTCAGTCCTATTGAGCTTCTAGCCTAGGAAGAGTCTTTTAAGCACGATTTCAGGTGGCGGTAGAAGTACACAGTCCGTCATGCCAGGGCGCATCCCGTGTGACAGGGTGGGTGGGGCGAAGCAATTTCACGCTCTCCAAATACAATCAATGTATGTATGTAATTGTTTGCTCCAAGAGGGCGCTTGATTGCATTCTTCTTATTCTTCTATGATACCGCCACACGACGAGTCCGCTAGTTTCTGTGCTGGGTGCTATACACAAATAGCCATAGTTTTCTAGCTTCACTGGCGCCCAATGTTATATAATCCACATTTATCTCGCTTTGCCACCCCCACGGTGACACGGATCAAGTTGTCGCATATTACACCAGAGTGATTCGCCCATAAAGCATAATCCTCCTATCAATGTGCCTCATCCATAAAGCATAAGCCTCCAATCAATGTGCCTCATCCATAAAGCATAAGCCTCCATTCAATGTGCCTCATCCATAAAGCATAAGCAGAAAATTCAATGTGCCTCATCCATAAAGCATAAGCCTCCAATCAATGTGCCTCATCCATAAAGCATAAGCCTCCAATCAATGTGCCTCATCCATAAAGCATAAGCCTCCAATCAATGTGCCTCATCCATAAAGCATAAGCCGAAAATTCAATGTGCCTCATCCATAAAGCATAAGCCTCCAATCAATGTGCCTCATCCATAAAGCATAAGCCTCCAATCAATGTGCCTCATCCATAAAGCATAAGCCTCCATTCAATGTGCCTCATCCATAAAGCATAAGCCGAAAATTCAATGTGCCTCGTCCATTAAGCATAAGCCGAAAATTCAATGTGCCTCGTCCATAAAGCATAAGCCTCCATTCAATGTGCCTCATCCATTAAGCATAAGCCGAAAATTCCATGTGCCTCGTCCATATAGCAAAAGCCTCCAATCAATGTGATTCACCCATAAAGCATAAGCCGAAAATGCAATGTGCCTCATCCATAAAGCATAAGCCTCCATTCAATGTGCCTCACCCATAAAGCATAAGCCTCCATTCAATGTGCCTCATCCATAAAGCATAAGCCGAAAATGCAATGTGCCTCATCCATAAAGCATAAGCCTCCATTCAATGTGCCTCACCCATATAGCATAAGCCTCCATTCAATGTGCCTCATCCATAAAGCATAAGCCTCCATTCAATGTGCCTCATCCATAAAGCATAAGCCTCTATTCAATGTACCTCATCCATAAAGCATAAGCCTCCATTCAATGTGTCTCACCCATATAGCATAAGCCTCCATTCAATGTGCCTCATCCATTAAGCATAAGCCTCCATTCAATGTGCCTCACCCATATAGCATAAGCCTCCATTCAATGTGCCTCATCAATTAAGCATAAGCCGAAAATTCAATGTGCCTCATCCATAAAGCATAATCTTCCTATCAATGTGCCCCATCCATAAAGCATAAGCCTCCATTCAATTTGCCTCATCCATAAAGCAAAAGCCTCCAATCAATATGTTTCACCCATAAGGCATAAACCTCAAATCAATGTGCCTCATCCATAAAGCATAAGCCTCCATTCAATGTGCCTCATCCATAAAGCATAAGCCTCCATATGAAACATGAACATAATTAGGTTAGCTATATACTGAAAATGGTGGTCTCGTATTCATTTAAATATACGGGGAACTAATTAAGGCGGGTTCGCGGATATGAAAATGTAAAAGGGCTCCAATGCAATTGTTCTTTTTGGCGCATTTGCTACGTATTTATTTTGTAATTTCAGCATTGCACAGCCGAATACGATTGAAATATCGCTTTGCTGCCTAAGCAGAAACATTTCATGACAATTTAGGCTGTAAATGACTGAATCGACGCCGGCAATGTGTAGGATGCAGATAGGGCAACTATGACCTCACCAAACCTACGCCTGGACATTTCATACCGTCAACATATAATTTGAGTTTGTCCAGCTCAAGGCTGCGTTATGATTGATGGGACAAAACATATCAATAACCGATGAATGTCATTCAAGATTGTTAATCGCTGCAATAACCACAATAATTCCTCGTTTATCTAAGAAACATATTGCGATCTATCGAACCTCATTAAATATAATTATGTGGCTGGAATACGTTGATTATTGTTATGAAAGGCAGTTTTCACATTTACCTCGCACGTGTTGTAAGTATTCTACGTGACTAGCCAGGTTCAGGTTTATCTCGGGGGAGGTAGCTGTTACAAGAAAGAATCCACCTTGATTGCTTTTTCTTTCAAGATAAATGTGTTCAATTAGGAGCATCCTTTGCAGGCTTCTAGGAGACCCGAGCCCCCTTGTCAGGGACCCGCGTTATTGCCGGCATAGCCGCGGTCAAATATCTAGCAGGTATACGGGACCCGCGAGCGACCGCCAGCAGTTTTACACCTCCCGAGCTAGAGTCGCTGTGCGAAGCTTACACATAGTTCTTTGTTTCGCCAAGCGAACCACTGCCTCGTTCTCAATCTGATAACAGGTTCTTGGTCAGAGGCCGGCGGGTCGACGCGGGCTCTCACCATGACATGTTGCATGTGATTTCGCAGTCGTGTCAACTTTATACGGTAACAAGCCATCTGATAATGCACTAATCTCCCGGGAAGTTTCATTCAAACGATAGTATGAGTATAGTTCATTAAGAGAGGAGCCATTTTTTGGTTGATTTCATTCTTTCAAGCGCATCGTATTTGCCAACTAAGTAAGGGTACGGGAAGGTGTAGAGGATATCCGGTTCAGGTGGGCACGAGGAACGCGGCGGGATGTTTTGCGATAGTGACCATAGGTGCTCGGTTCTCGACGCCAAGCTACCGAGCGCTGAATCGCTCAATCTGTATATTCCGCTCCGTCGTTATAGAACAAGCAGCTCGGTGCCTTTAAGCTGTGGATTCATGTACGTTTACTTACAATCCATGACGAATAGGCATAAGGAAATCAGCTATTGTAAGCACCACTTTTATTCCCATATATGTCAGTTTATATTACTTCAGGTACATATTCATAGCATTGTAATACCCCTTTCACCGCATTTGTGTAAAGTTCAATTTACTAAAGATCGTAGTCTAGGTATTTTCTTTCCTTTTCCTAGTTTGATATGATTCGGGTCACTATTTTATAATCTGTTGATCATTGCTTAACCATTCGATACCGCTTTACAAACTAAACACGCTTTACTTAATTTGCCTTCTCTGACAAATTAAACAGTTGAGACAATTATGTTATGATGGCATGATGGCCTGATAGCAGCTTCTCTGTTCCATGCAACAGACCTGTCAGTTACGCGCAAATTGGAAACACAATCCAACGTTGCTGCACTTCCTGCTGCTTGCGTTCGGCCCTACCACCCACGAGGCTAGGCTTTTTCTCAGGCAAACAGAATCACAGCCCAGCGACTAACCAATCTGCGAAGCACGAGGCTTGTATCCCTTGGGGAAAAACGAACTGAAATAAAATATGTCCTCTTAGCAGCCAATATACGACTTGAATTATATGACGGTGAGAACTTAGAATAAGACTAAGATGATAAGCTTTCATATCATATCATGGAGTTGCCATGTCAGAGTATTGTTCAACCGGTGCAGCTCCTCACCAACCGCAGAACCTCTGCCTCAGTTCTCCCCAGAAGTAGCCTTTTTGCGCTGAGTGAGATATATCATAGAAAATTATCTATGTCATTTATTCTTAAGCGCTTCCGGAATATGATAGCAAAACAAAATACGAATCTAAAGTGCATTTGGCTTTTGCTCATATATGGATGTTACAATGTCAGTAATCTATTCTGTACAACCTACGCTGCAGCTGTGAAATCTGATTATCGGGGCAGAATATCGCGGTACATATTTCGGATAAACAAATTCCCTTTGATCTGTCATTTCACCTTGACAAGTGTGACATAATTGGTGTATTATCGTCCTGATATCCAGCACAAGGGTGATGAATCTGTGCGGAATGTGTTTACGTCCGAGCTCAAATCATGCGTAATGGTAGCCTGCCTGACACATGACAGTCTTCCTCGCGTTATTGATCCGTCAAACTCCTCAATACCGTCACTGGATGCGGGTATCAATATACGGGGAGATTCATGACAAATTCCTCCTACTTGTTACTGCATGTTCGAAACGCACTTGCTTGTCTCACGTTGGTTAACCAGGAATTGAAATATTCATTTACTACTTTGCCTGAACATGGAGAACCCACCGTGAGCACAAGCCCCTAATTGAACATAACGTACACGCAGCTGGCCCATCACATTGGAACATAGCTGCCAGGGAGATTGTGTCATCTCGCTAGGGCTATGAATACGCTCACTCGAATCAGCATCGATGACAACCTGGAGCGTTCATACCAAATGAAGTTATTAGCATAATTTGCTTAAAGGTTAATATCTGTAAGGAAATTGAAAACTATCTAAGATGCTGCATATCTCAATGCCAGCTGCTTTCCGTTAACACAATGTACCCTTTCGAGGACAGTCTAACCGCATTCGAATCGGGGTAGAACATCGCTATGACCTGAGATTGAATAATGCATATTGCTTACCGATGGATTAGTATATGACTGTAAGTAAAAGCCGAAACGTAACATTTTTAGTATGTTAACAGTGACAATAAAATAAGCAGGCCACCATGTCCAGTGATACACAGCCTGTTTGTTTGTCAACTTATACGGGCACATCTTGCAGGGGCATTACTGTAACGGACGGCGTGTGTGATAAGCGATGTGGGTAGCTAGGATATCTGACCCGGGCTGTACACCGCGTGGCAGGTGAGTGGCAAGATGGATGTGAACGTAGCGACTAGTCTGCATGTTGACATCGCAACCCGGGAGAATATGAACGGATGATGGACATCTAATTAGCAAGCTCGGGGCAATAGCCATACTGCTCGGTAGCTATGGCTTTATAGTAGCACGATGAGCTAGCAGCGTGGGATGAAGCTTTGTGCTGACCTTGTGGAATGATCCTGTGATGCTGCTGGTGATGAGTTCATTCTGTTCATGATGGTACAACCTCCCTATAACGCAGCATACCTTATATGAGGGTATTGCCTTCCTATAAGCAACTTACGTCACACGAGTGGTGAAATGCTCAAATACCTCATGAAACCCTTTTCTGTGGGTATTAGTTCTCTACAATGCATGAGATTTTCAACTAAGTTATATCTGCGCTGAATGTATTCAGTGTACATTTATGCATTAGTTAAAATTTATAAAATGAATCTTTTTATAAGGACGTATACACCCTATGCAATCCGAATTAATATGGGCCCTTGGTTAAGCGTTATTGTTTCTATTTATAGCCGTGAATGTATCAAATGCTGTCGTCTAATATGGTTATATCGCCTGTGTAAGGTCTCAGTGGATGCCTTCTATCTCAATCTGGACACTGTAATTGATTTAAATTGGATCAGTCTGTGTACTGTAGACAGTAGAGGCAGGGCAGGCCGAGCGCCAGGCATATACTAAAGCAGAGATCCTGTCATTTAGTCAAGTCGTAGGTGACAGCTTATCCAGTTAAGGAAAGTTTGAAATCTAAAGAACGCCGCTTTTGCATAGAAATCCAACCGATACCTCAGAAATTGAGTTTTGACACGCGTTGCATTTTATACAATGCAGAAACCTAGAAATCCAGCGTGGCATTCAAACTGCAAAGACCCATCTTTTTGTTAATGCAACATAGTTGGCTCAATATAGACATTTGCTATAGAAGCTGAACGCGACCGCACGCAAATCCTCATCCCTGTCACAGGGTAACTGCTACTCTGCATCTGGTCATCATTGACGCGTGTGCCACACCTGCGTTATGATATGTGGATGACGAGTGACCAGGTGCGCGGATATTTGGGGAAACCGATCAACACGGCCAGTCCATTAGGCGTCCACTAATGCCTATATGTGGCTGGGACGCTTTGGGCAATTCAGGGCTGAGTGCAAGGCTTGAATTATAGATGTGATTAGCATAACAAGCAGAGTGTGACTCGTGTTGTTCTTTAAGTAACTCCCGTTGCATCATCGAACATCAGGGTTGAAATATTGGGCAGGAACAAGATGTGGTTTTTCATAGGAATCGAGACTCCTTCATTGAACTCTTTATGAATAACGTAAAGCCATATGGATGCTGCCATTTAATGTTTACTTGTTCATCGTCTTGATATGGCTATCTGCCTGTCGTCAGACTTATCTGCGAATTGCAATTGTTAGGTATTTAACCGCGCAGAAATGGTTAGCGCATTATAACCACGCACGTACTGACGAAGCGCCCTTTTTTCCCACGTGCCACTTCTTGCCTTTCGTTATCGTCTGTACTGCATTTGATATACTGGTGTTGTGTATGTTTAATTGTTGTATGGTAACTGGAACGAATTATATGAAATATTGAATGCAGTAATACTTGATATGTAATTTGTCAATTGCATATTTAGCTGTTGTATATTAGTAGAATCACCACTTAACCCGCTGTTTTATTTGTATGCTTTCAGGTACGTTGTGCTATATATGTGTAAATACGGTTCACGTTGAATGATTCGGGGACGTTTAGTTCCGCTACGGTCCTAAGCGGGTTACAAGTCAAACACACTGCGCCGAGGTAAGAAGCGCAGCTTACATCTCCAGCCCATGCTCGTCTCATGACAGGTAATGGCGACGATGATGGTCGATCCTATGCTCCTCCCTTTCATGTACGTCTTTCCAAACAATGCTTTCGCGCATTATGATAACATGCATGATTGTAAATGGGTTTGTAGAGACGCTATGATTCAAAATACACGTTATGATTACTTGGATTAGACCTATGTCATGGTTTTATTACTGGGTGTAAATGAAAATATTTAACATAGTGGTCACTTTTATAGTTAACGGGCATTGAGTGACCAACCATCTGGCACTACCAGCATCACGGTTCTTTATTGAAATTGTGACTCTTTGTCGTTATATTCTACACACTCTCGATCATGGTAACCCGGATGTTACCAGGCTACAATGACAAATAGAGGTGGTCCTCTGATGTATTCATGCGGTCGCTTTCAATTGACCTACAATTTTTGCCGCACAATTGGCTATGAATCACAAAATTCGATTGTATCGCAGATGACGTCAAGGGGTTAGCTCTTCCTGCCCTGCCCCTCCCAGAAGAGCCATTTATAGAGTAGGGCGTTAGGACAGTACAGGGGGAAGGGATGTGATTATCTGCAATCTTACGCAGGCTCACAGCATGAGGCAAGGATGGTAATAAAGAATTCGTATCGGAAGGGGAAAGTGCGCAATGCTGTCGAAACCTTCAACTTCATACAAGGCCGAGGGCTGCCTGTACTGCTTCAGTGCCAACTTGGATATGTGTTTAATGATGTAATATTTGAATGATACCCAGAACAACATTAAAATGGCTCTAGAGATGTTGTCCAAAAATTCCGCATCCACGTTTTAATACATCTCATTCGCCGTGCTTTCCATATTTGTGAAACAAAGAAACTCGTTGGAAACGCGTAACGGTAAATCCCAATCTGAGCGATTTGTGGAATATGTTCTTATGTAAGGATGATGGTAGCATGTTCAATAACTATCTCATTACAAAGGCAATATATCAACATATACACAGGTACACACGGATATTTCCCATTGTGTTACTCACTTCATTGTGCAGTCGAAATGTACTCAAATCAATTTAACCGGAGATAAATGTTTTCCCGAACTGAAACAAGTTCTTGCTAATCCATTATTCATGTCCCAAGACATCCATATCTCAAGCTCCACGACTGGCGAAATCGCCCTGTGACCAACACTAGCTTAGCATAACGCTTACGTTAGTCTGTATCTCATTCACTGGGATGTGAAAGCTTTCTCCATATTGTCTTCCACTCTGGAGGTTCGTAACACACGGAGCTGAACTCTCTGAGGAAATTTAATAACTTAGTTAAGCATGTATTCATACAATCCATAGATGGCATGAGAATCATCACTTTGCTTTGGCATATTAGCAAGAAAGTCACACATGATCCACAGAGGTTTCTGGCTTCTCTGGAAGCATATTGACCTCGATGGAAGCGAAGTAATCCATTTGCACTCCATTTGATGCACTTAATTCTCGCTGTCACTATTGACGACGACTTGATCACAAATTTGTTTCGCCTCGGTAAAGCTATTCGCTAACATCTGAAAGGGCAACTGAAAGCAGCTACATCAGAGCGGCTTGATCAATGATTTGCGTTGTGCAGGAAATATCAGAACATTCATGGCGTTATACCAGGCAACCCAATCTCAATCGCACAAGCCATTCCACAACCGGCCTTCTATCTCATTCTCTGCTACCAACACTGTCCCTGCTTAACGTTAATGGATTCAGCTGCCCTGACTGATAAGGCAGAGGCTTGACACAACTGCAATGCTGTCCATCAAGTCTGCGTTATGGTCATGGCGCAAAACAGACAGGATCCAATTAAGTATCTACACCTCCCATCATTCTCCTCTCATCTCAACTATTTTTTTTTGTACGGCAGTCATGGATGATGTGAAAGCCTGCCCGGCGGCGCTCGTCATCTACCCAGCGCGTCTATGACTTATTGATTAAATATGTGATGAAGTATGGCAGTAGTAGATAATTACGTGAAAATTCGATGATATACAATACTGCATGACTTGCTCGTCCGGAAATGCAACATAGCAACCAGTGTTGCTTCAATGAGTAATAGTGCTGATGTCATTATACACATGGTAACAAGCTCATTCAGGTTACCGGAATTATCATGCGAGGGTGTGGCCAACTTTACAGACTAAATAAACGCAAACGCCAGGAGGATGTTTCGGTTACAGCTATCATATCAGAGCCTCCAGTTACCTGCGTTGCTATGTGGTGCTCAGTAGAATGTGTGTAGTTCTGCTGTGGTAAGCATATGATAAGTATATTTTGGATAAACTGCTTACAAAAGGAGAAGATAAGCGTCTCTTTTCGTATTCTACAGCGGTTTTTATTCACACAAGCATTGCTGCTTAATGTCATGAGGAGGCGACTCGGACATCGATATAATAAGGCCTCAAATAACTCATTGCTTAAGGACTGATCGATAAATCTCAATTATTTGCTATGCGAGGCAGTTAAATATGGTTCATTGCACACATTGCATACATTGTCACGAGCTCGCTCACCGTCAGGGACAGTGATATTACTCTTTACGGAAGGCGTTGGAAAGCTGCTTTATTAAAGACAGGACATGCCCTGTAGTTACAGACAACGCAACCCCACAAACGAGGATGGGCGGAATCGTTTAGGAATGCTGGGCCAAGTAAATGAAGTAAATAACCTAATCACCTGGTCCTACAGGTGTTTATTGATACCGAGACACGGGGTGATGCTCTAGATATCCTGGTGTTGATACTGTATCATGTACGCATCATGGTCCCACCATCAACGACAATTGTCACGAATCATGGAAACACATTCTGTCATGGTTAACAACGGCGTATCATAATCCACGACCATCCCTAATGATGATTCGCCAAATGTTGCGCACAGCGCCAAGACTGCGTGGGGTAATGGAAGACCATGTAGGGTCAAGGAGATTCTACTCCCATAATTCAACGTATAGCTCTTGTGGCTGAATCTTTGCAATTGGCGTCGATGTTGCCGCCAGCGTCGCCTCAACTCATCAGAAGATTCCATATCTTTTACATAAGCACCCGGTCGCCGTGCCACGAGACGTTGGATCAACCGATCCATGTGCTTTTGTTGATTTCATGGTTTACGTTCGTAAATAGCGGCTGCGTCGATCCCATGACAATGTTATGTTCCCATAAACAGGATGCAAAACGTTGTGACTTGGTCCCATTGTTAGACAGCCGCTGTGAATGTTTTAACCAGACTCCTAGCAATATTGGATTGACTTTTGGAAGCACTATTGACCAGAGATATCCGAGACCATAAAAGGGTAATTTTGCAACACGTTATGATTGTTTGTTCCATGATATATCGCCAGAGAACCAAGATGCCCATGAAACCATGGGGGAACTTGGCCTTATAAAAATAATCACCAAAAAATATACCATCGGATATGTATTGACGGTTTTATAGGCGTTCAAAATATTCATGAAACTTATGTTGCCATTTGGACCGATACCACGTTTTTTCGACCTTAGGCGCTTGGGAAAACCGTTGGTTGGATGGCCACATATGTCATTAGAAAAAGTTAGCAATTAGAATGAGCTTCACAATAGTGTAAATAAAGTAACGATCCAACTATTATTAACGGAGTTATTCAAGATACTAGTTTTTCACTTATTCGATGACCTTGACCTTAGTTTTGGGTCAAGGTCAAAATAAACCTCTCGGTTCTGCGCATTATCCACGCCTAGCGATTGACGAAAAAAAATTGAAAACTTTCAGAAATTGGGACCTGTATCGCGGATCAAAAAAATGTTAACAAACATACATACATACAAACTTACAAAACCGGGCCGATCGCCATAACTTGGCTTCGAGCCAAGTTAACAAGACAGAGGCAAGTGAGCATGTGATTGCTGTAGTCACCTCGACAAGCTGCCATTGAAGACGAACCACAACCAATTAGCCACGCTCTATGGGTGCTGCAATGAATATCAAAATGTCGGTGTTTAGAGGGTTGTCGTCGGTGTTCAAATGTGCTGTCAATGTAGCCTGGTTATCAGAATGTGTAAGATTGTAGTCAGGTGTAGTCCTAATGTACAGTAAAAGCCCCCATGCAATCCAGCGTATTCAGCGGAAAGAATCCACTTCTACATAAAGGATTCATTTTAAAAATTCTACCCATGTGAATATCCCACTTCCTTGTTTTGTTTGGTACCCAGTCGCTTCCCTTGCTGGTAAATGAATGAGGTTCTGGCTGAAGCCAACAAGCGATGAAGCTACCGCAGGGGCCATCTAGTTATATAAAACACGTCCCTTCAGATACATAAGGTCTCGACCAAATCACACATCATCCATAATGCATGTCTCTCGCTGCACGTATACAGTAAAACCTGGCACAGAAGGAACGCTACACATACATTAACCTCGCCTTATTGGAATTAACATCAAATACCCGATCCTTGGTAACACATTATTCAGTCAATATCAACCAGATGTATTGAAGTATATTATCAATATAACTTGGATGTACTTAGTAGAAACGTGCACAAATACTTATAATTCATTTCTAGTCAGCCAACGACGAATGATACTCATAACAGTTTTATTACATTTCACCATAATTAACAGATTGCTGATGAGGTTTGTAGGTCCAGTTAAAGGAACAGCGCTTTTTATTTACGAAAGACACTGAGTATTATACCATCAACGTTGTGTCTTTGCTTCCGTGTGACAATTTTCTCTCTAGATCTCACTATTTAAATCTAGCTTGGGTTTAATCATCTGCCCAATGATGAAAGAATGTCGCTGGTTGGCTCGGACAAAGCTTGGCAGAAATGAATTGAGAGACAGCTGTTGGTCAACGAACTCGTTAATGCGGCACTGAAAGCATTCTATGGACCAACATTTATAGTAAGCTAGGTTAGGAACTTTATGGAGCGCTCAGATCGTAGTTATCAAAGAATTAGTTTAGAATGACGACCCGTCTAGCCTCATGGCGCCATCTTTACTCCTCCCATTCGACACGACCTGTCCGCCCACGTCAGCCTCATGGCGCCACATTTACTCCTCCCATTCGACACGACCTGTCCGCCCACGTCAGCCGCTCATTCCTACTCACTACATACAAAATCAGTGGTATGACATTTCCGAAGAATCTATAGCACCTAGCCTTACGTACATGGGGAAATAAACTCAACTCGTCTGATTTACGAGTCTGCTGCATGTGACAAATAAGTTTTGTTTCGGGGCTAATCATTTCCGCCAGAAAGGACGAGTGTACTTAATAAAAACGACCTCACGAGAAACCGGAAAAACAAGACTGGCAGATCATGCCAATCAATGCAGGGACATGTGTCCTCGCCACCACACGAGTAAAAACGCAGCTGTTGGCTAAGATATCGCTCTATGCGCTGTGCATGGTTCCCCATTTATCAACCTACTACTACCATATAGGTTTTCTATGCGCCACTACGGCGGTTACACAGCTGGTACTGAAGTCGATCATACTCACATGCGGGTCTAAACGTCCACCCTAACCGCCCTCAGGGAAGGGAAGTCTTTTTCTATCTACTTTCAAAATCATATAAGCGATGTTATCACGTTAATATTTTTACTAAGTAACACATTACAAGTTAGCACTTGGATACCGTATAATGTGGGCAACTGTTTCATGGCCCGATAATAGACTACATATTGTCCCACAGCCCGCTTGCCAAGTCTATGTGGAGTATATAATGTGAACAGTGCCTTAGCCCATGTGGACACAACCACAGTAAGTTGACAAATGATAAAACAAATGCATAGATCCATGTTACACGCGACGTTTACGCATTATGATAAGCTGTGTTTCTTATTCTAACATAGTGCAATTCACCCATGCTGGGTGAGCAACCGGAAACGAGTTATGATTACCTGTAATCGACCAATATCATGTTTCTACTGCGTGGAGGAACAGCATGCTAGACATGGGGGATGTCACTGTGAAGGTTAATGGGAGGGCAGATTCGATGAATACCCACCTGGCACCGTTGTAATCGGAGTTGAAATAACTCCACAGCGTCAGTGGCCAGCGTAACACCGTGTACTATTGGCTCCGCCGTTAGAACCCCAATAATCAGAGGGTACAGCGACAGACAGGGTTGCTTCCGTGATGCATTCTCGTGGTCGCCCTCCAATTGACCTACATTCCTTGCCGCACAGTTGGCTATACATCACAAATTGCCATTGCACCACCGATAACATCAAAGCCTTCCATTTACTTAACGCTGCTATTTTTAAACTATTGATTTATTAACTGGGGCAGTTACACCGTGGCGGTGATGTGATTGTGTAATGCTAACGTTTGGTGTGTGGGTCTCCTTCAACGAAATGGGAATATTGAGAAAGTAATAAGCGTTTTCTAATCGCTATGTGGGAATCTATGTTATTGAATTCGACATAAGATTTGTCGGATATCACGTGTTCAATATAGCAAATCAATATAGCCTGTGATCTATGTTTTCTAAGGCTGAAACAATTCCTACTCGTCCACAGTATTCCAGTCACACCCTTCATGGCTAGCTTGATAGCCGATAAGATTGATGCTTACGTTGGTCTTTTCACATCCCGCGAATATCATTGCTTCCCTCATTTTGCAGGAGCAAAGGTTTGCGTTTACCTTAAATATTTTGATTCCAAATTACAGGAGCATCTTATTTGTCATCTGGTAGACGGGAGTAGAGTAGTTCATTATTATTCTTCCGGTATGACTCCATACAATCCATGTTATCTTTCAGTTTCACGCAAGGTCAACAAAGTATGATGAACTGCACTTAATGCACCTGACTTCTTGGTACCACAACCCAATGAACACTTATCGCTCGATAGCCGTACCATACATTGCATTATAACCGCTTGACCAGTGTTTGTAGATGCCTCTATACATTGCCCTTACATGGAAAAAGGAGCTGAACCATACGAACTATTTCATCTGGTGTCAATGCTAACGCAACTGCGTGTAGTAATCTGCGCATACGACAACTGTGGTGATTAAATCAGTGATATGAATCAAGAATGACCTATCCCGCGTGTACGAATCTGATACACATCCAGCCGCCATCGCGTGCTCAGCTGCAACGCCCCACTGCCCATTATTAATCCTAGTTCTGGGGACTGATAAGGCCAGCCTTGTCAAAACTGCTATGCAGTATTTCAATACTGTACATTGATCAGGCAGAATGTACAGATTTCAAATACGCCCATGCACCGCCCATGTTTGTTATGCTTACTCAACTACAGGGGCGTCTATCGCAGAGGACGCATCAGCCGACCCAGAGACACTCATTATCGCCCGAGAGCATTTGACATGATGAATCATACAACGCAGAAACGCAGTGTGACAGTAAGTTAATTGATTACTAGACTATTCGGACAAAAGCCAAAATTAAACAATTAAGTAAGCTGGCTACACACATGCATAGAGACATAGATTATAAAATATATAAGCAGATGTAGATTTATTCCTCTTTGTTACGCCGGCACCAACTAGCATGTGTGATTACAACCCACCGTACTAAGTGAATTCGAATGTCGGTTATTTCATCTAGCCACACAGAACTAAAGCTTGCACATATAATGGATGGAATATCGTTCTAGACTAACATCTTCGTCAAGCTCTAGGTTACACACAATTTGGTCAGTATCAATCATCGATCATTGATATATGGTATATTTCTATTCAGATGAACATAGTACATCAGAGCACGATCTGGGCTATTTATTCCACTTGTCATCTACCAACTCATGTCATGCTAATATCATTTACACCATACATGAAGGATTCTTTGTGATGACATATCAGGTAAAGTGAGCATCACGTCTGTAAGTTCCATAATTACACCAACGTCTTCAATTCCTTTTCGAAATTGTCTCGTATAATCTAAATCTAGTATTGGGCCCAAAATCGGCACATTGCTTGGTAATGTAGAAGTTGTTTCAGTTTTCAATATGCATGTCTACGAAGAGCTGTACACCCAAGATCGATAACGCACTGAAAGACTGAAATTAAGCATTTATCAAATCCAAAGTGATTCTGTCTGATCTAAATTAGAGAGCATTTTATGAGACAAAGCACTCATCCCAGCCATTATACCATCTCCCTGTTCCATGTTGATTCTACTGTAATTAGATATGAACTGTTCACCCACGTTAGCCGTCCATTGAACTTGATATAAACGGAGGCAGTGGTAGAACATTCCGAAGAATATATATCCCTAGCCGGACGAAGCAGTCCACATCTTCACGAGCTCAACCACCATATGTAGAATGATCATTTGTGACATTAGAAGGGTGGAAAGGCTACGTGTTGTTAGGACGGACATCCAGGCCTGCATACAAGCAAGGAGGTAAATCAATACTTCAATGTATTCAGTAATCGAAGAAACCGAATATCGCGTGTTTTTATATTACATAACGCAGCACCATAAAGGCAGAAACACAGCCCCCGCACCCCCCCACCCCCTATGAGCGTCCTCTTTGAGACGCCAAATGAGGCACAGTGGCATAGTAGCGTGGTATAGCTTGTTAACGATCAACCAGTGTCTATATGCTAAAAGAACTCATATTCACCAGCTACGGTGACCAGAACTTGACAATTTGCCATGTGCTGGTATAAGAATGTGATTGCTTATACAGTATAAGAGCACGTGTGTTAGCACTCACGAAACTGAATTTTCTACTATTGCTATAGCCACACAGACATCAATGGTGTACTCATTTTTGATACAAATGTTCAGAGGGAAGGAATAAATGAGGGGTCCATGAATAAGCAGACAAAACTGCTATGTATCACATTTAATGTTGCCTGAATGAAAAACAAAAACACTAGAATGCACTAGAATTGACCTATATTCGATGCATGCGAGTAAAGCTAACTTTTATGCGCTAATTCGTAGTTCTAACACAATCAGGATATGAATGACGACCCATCTGGCCACACGGCGCCATCATTACTTCTCCCGTACCATATTGATTGTACTGAAACTCGACACGACCTGCCCTCCCACGTAAGCCATTCACTATACTTATTATATTCTATGAAAGAGGCAGACAATTTCCGACGAAACCGCCTCATCATTACTTACACCTATATAATATAGATTGTACTTTCTACATACAAAGACATGTACAGGATGCTTACGCAAATAGCTTGGTTATCTAATTCGTGATAGTACATAGTCGGTTTTCTTGTACATTAGCAAGCTACACGAGTAATTAATTGCACCCACAGTAAACAAAGACACAACAAGAAAATTCCGAACAATAGTATGGCTAGCTTTTTACATTTTGATTCACCTCGCATCAGGACGATACTTAAAGCCATGTTCAATTAATTTCACCGTCCACCATGGCCACCCTAATAGCTCATTCACGTGAAGGCATCGTTTTTTACGGCTCACTCATGGGAATATATATATATATATATATAAATTACACATGTACCTCAGCTTATTTGTCATCACACAGGCAAATGGCGAATAGCTCCTCGTATGCTGTTCTGTATATATTCGATTCATACGTGTTTACTGATGCAGAAACAAGCAATAAATGCCCAGATAATTATAATGAAGTTGCGGTCGTGAAAGAGGTGCAATAGACGTCGATGCCATTGCCAGCAGATCATCTATGCATCCAGTCATAACAAATTTAAATCCTCATACAGAGGGCGTGAATAAAACTATTGCGATTGGGTTACAACGTCAATAGATGCATGAATAAAGAGCCGCAGTAATGATTTGTACAGAGTCACACCTTACTCCCCGCGCTACCTGATCGACAACAGCAAGCATTGAGCACATACTTTATGACGGTATTGAAAGGGGTTTTTGTAGAACGTTGTGAAAAGCTAGTTCCGTAATGGGTCCCCAGAACACATAGACTGAGGTTAGTGAAATTAGGATAGCAGCAAACACAACGACAAAATGCAGTTGTCAGTGAGTAACAGAGAGGCATACACGAAATGGAGCCTTCTCGTATTCCACTGGCACTTGGTACTGGCCCAATGTCGATCACCAAACCTGTGTATATACGTTTGTATTGCTGTCTCAATATAAGGACCGTGTAGCATTGTTGCCACCGCGCTGACTATCTGTCTATCGGACAAGGTCATTACGGAAAAGAAACAAATAATTCAACACCTTTGTGGGATGTAAAAGAATCGAAAATAAATTGTGAAACTGTGAAACTAACGGTCAAGTTTGACCTTAGCAATACATATTAGTGTACTATTTGCTCTCCCTTGAGTACCCCTGAATCAATAGGGTACTCCAATAGACAGAGGTGGTCCTCAGTAGTATTCATGTGGTCGCTCTGGTTGACCTACGCAACTTGTCGTCCAATTGGCTATGAATCACTAAATGCTGCTGCATCATCGATGACATAAGAGCGTCACTTCGACCTTCCCCTGTTGCTCCTAACGTATCTATATACAGACTCCGGCAGTAAAGGCAGCACAAGCGGCAGTGATATGACTACGTAAAATCAATATATTTGTCTCGATCATATTCGCACATTAACTAGGAAGGAACTGTATGTATTCTTAGCGAGTAATGAAAATCTATGCCATCAAGGTTTGTGGGATGCACACATATCTAGCTAAGCTTATCACTATTACCTAAGATTAATGTTTTCTCTGACTGAAATAATTACGTAATTCATTTCCCACCTATTCGCACCCACCCTTTGTGGCTATCTAAGATAGTATAACATTGTAGGGAACATCAAGATCCCTCTTCCATTTTGCCGGTGAAGATGTTTACATTTGTGCGAGCTGACCACGTCTAGGAAACAGAATAATTCGTACTTCGAATAACACAAGCATCTCTACTTGTTATCAGTTTTCCAACCAGGACTGATTCTGCTCATTTGTTGAATCCTGGTAACATACTAAATTTCATGGTTAGCAATACCGAACCGTGCAAGCTGAATCAATTTACCCATGAGCGGCCTCTGCGAAACTCAAATTAGCAAAATGTTACCTACGGTGACATGACTGGATTGTACAATGCTAGTTAACGAAAAGACATTGTCAGGCCGATTTTTCTTCAACACACCAAAGGAGCCTTTGCTCATCACAAAACTATGGTGACCAAAACATTGCAGCATGCGTCAATGTTTTCTCCGCTGATCCCATAATTTACCTTTGACGCGCCACTACGCTGGTGATGTATGAATGCGGTGTGTTATGAATACAAATTCCATTGGTCTCCGGAATACATAGACTAGAATACGGGTCGAAATAGGTGGGAGCCTGGGGGACTTTAGCCCCCAGAAATAGCTCCAGACTCCAAAATATTTTGACTTTTTGCCCTCGGTTTATTTGGATCACTTATTACAAATGGCAGTTTCCTTGTAGCACGTTACTACCCGACTAGCTACTCGATATGAAACTGAAAGACAAGCCAAATTCACCAGTGAGCCTTTAAGCTAAGGAGCTGCACCGCTACCACGTTACGCTTGAATGGTATCTCGACGCCTTAATTACTTCGGCCAAGTGTTAGGTTTGCATCTTTGTTTGTACATAATTTGTCCCAGGAATACATGGACAAGAATATGCAGGGTATGTTAAGATGCAATTCCAAAATACGCCATTTGCATTGCACAGCAGTTAGCGATACGGGAGGTGGCGCCTTCACATACTCCTCTAGTTTGGTAATGAATATAACAAGATCCTTGCCCAAATTTGTATGAACTAAATGTTTGTTTCCAAATTTTATTATTTTAACACTGTGTAAGTGGATGTAGTTAAGTCTACGAAACGCTGCTAAAAACGTCTGATTGCTAGACTCTGGGTGTAGTGTACTTACTCTGTAACCAGATAGCGTGTTTATTCGTGCGTTTCAATAAGCGACTTGCCATGCGCTGGCATAGTATTGTGATTTCGCGGTGCGGTTAGAACATAATTATTATTCAGTAGTTTATCTATGGCTACTCAAATCTAATATGCATCTTTTATAGAACAGTAAATGTTGCCCTTATGTCACGATCGATGAGGCCTAAGGTCATAGATGCAGGGTCAGCATAGTTAATGGCCGTTTTCACTACACAATGAGCACTAACAAATCGACAGTCGATGAGGCATGAGGCCATTCTGCCATCAGCCATAGTTTCTTTTGTTTACCTCAGCTGTGGGCTATGATTAGGCGTTGCCACGTCGCTAAATATAATTGATGTGAAAAGGTTTGCAACAACGCACTCTATAATGAGGACAGATTGATAAAATTTTGTTAGCAAAGTCAAGCAAATTAATTTAGGTTGTCAAACACTGATAAGATGAATCATAAATATAGTGGCAATAATAATGAATATTTTGATACTTTTCTTTAGATTTATAGCCCACATTCCGTGCGGTTTTTTGCTTAAGATGTCTGCAAGTCTCTACATATTTCTTCACATCCGTAACAAAAATGGCAACCTGATTTAAAACTCGTCAATAACCTATTTTACTAAATCATTTATACCCGAATCAGGGAATAAGAAATTGGTTGATTTTTGATCGAATGCACCTTCCAGGCTTGGGTTAATAGTGACAGCAAATCAATTAGTCGACCTCAAACATGCGCCTCAATACAGGGGCATTGGTTATAACGTCAACTCCTGGTGCAAATCATGTGACAATTACTCATCTGCATTCAACCAAAACTAATTCGACCAATATCATGGACTATGAAAACACAATATCATATCAGATCATCGTTCTGTAAAGGCCAGAGCGATTACCCATAAATGTCCCTTAAATACTTCCACCCACCGAATCACGAACACAACGTCGTCACACGGTCGAGCAGATTATACTCCAACGCTCTAAGGTGACCATTATTTACCTAAACGCTACGGTCGCTAACACGTATGCAATAGGCGGCTGCGAGTGCTAGATGATCTTTTATGTGGCCGGTAGAGCGTCTCGCGCTGCTGCGAGTCCATGACAAGAGCAAGCTTTTTAACATTAAAAACCAACATAGTTACAAATGTCACAAGGTCGATTTCAAAACCTGCTTTTACACATTGCTGCTTTATGACCAGATTTGTAGGTTGATGCCTCAGTTGATTCCACCAAATGTAGTTGATAGTTCGCACTTGTAAGATATCTGTGGTAAACTTAACCATTATGGATTTTGCACATTCTTGTAGTTTTGTACATGAATGCTTTTCATGTATACAGATGAGTGATGCACTCTTAATTCAGTAACCTATCTCGGGTATTTCAAAACGCGTGGCAAAAATGGTACTCGACCAAATCACACATCATCCATTATACATGTCTCTTGGTGTACACATTGAGTCACACCAGACAACGAGAGAACGCTGCTCATGCATTAACCTCAACTTGTTTAAACTAAACTTTCAATGGCAGGTATTTGGTTAAACTAAATTTATTCAATATAAATCACACACACACACACACACACACACACACACACACACACACACACACACACACACACACACACACACACACACACACACACACACACACACACACACACACACACACACACACACACACACACACACACACACACACACACACACACACACACACACACACACACATACTCACACACACATATAGAGATATATATATATATATATATATATATAAATATATATATATAAATATATTATATATATATACGTATATATAATATATATATATATATATATATATATATATATATATAATATTTGAATATATATATGTATATATATATAATTATATGGTTATACATGTATATAAAAATATGCATACATATATATAGATATATACATATATCTTTTAAGATATATATATATAAATATATTTATATGTGTGTGTATAAATAGGTATAAATATATATATATATATATACGTAATATAATCCAATTGCAGATTCTTAGTAATACTCAAAATTCATAAGTGCATGACCCCTTATTTCTAAGCCCGTGTTCTTTCAGTAATCCACAAATGGAAGAGTTGTCCATTCACTTATCACCAGACGGCTGTGTGATGGATTCTTTATGATTTAAGGTCGTGCAAAGTATTCGTGTGTGTATTGACGATATTATACCATCTCAATTACGCCTTGACTTTCTTGTCGCAATGTTCACCAAAGATCTTCTAGTGCAAATGTACCTTGGTGCCAAGTAACTGGACGTGGCGATGTGAACGGTAGCTGTTATTCACATAATGCATATTTGTGCTAGTTAGTACAATTCGTATTTCGTTACAGTTTCATCAACTTTCAACCATAACATATTCGACAGATTACTATATCAGATGAGATCATAGTTACATGCATCGTACCATCAAGGTATTAGTTCCCTAAACGATTATGACCGTCAAAGTGATGTACAGAGTCACCAGGCATGCTGTACAAATGGTAAATGACGGGATAAAGTCAAGTCGGGGCCAAAAAGGAACCACTGTCATCAAATAGCTATGGCGCCTAAAATATGGACGACAAGTGTCGATGTTGACACCAAATGAACTTTTATACCGAGACAGAAGTGCGTCTCTAGTAGCCGCGCAAAACCCATGACAAACTTATATTCCCGTTGGCAGGGCGTGGGCCCATCGTTGTTATTGGGTAACGTTATTGCCAGTGGCATAATGATGCTTTCCAAAGAGTCACATCCAATTCGATCCCGGGAAGGACATGATTTACGGCAGGATTATAGGAGTTTTGATGGACGTTGTGAATGCTAGATACGTGATAGGTCGCCAGAATAGACAGACGGAGTTAAGAGCAGGATAGCTGCCCACATTATGACAATATACACTATCAGTGTACTGCGTCGAGATATGCAGTTTCTTAAGCGCTCTCCTGGTCAAACTGTGTTTGAACCAACGTCACATTTGTAACATATTTTGCTGTGTTGTCTAAATAACTGGACAGCATACCATTGCTTACACCAAGGGTATCCCTCGGAAGTTCCCGTTTTTTATTATTAATTATTCAATTGTGCAATGTAGCACATATTGCAAATATTAGCAGGATCGTCTTTGTACATACAAACATTGCTGTATTTTGTTTTGTTCCCTCCCGCGTCGTTTGTAGGCAATGATTAATGGTCTTGGTCAAAGCAGCAAGCTAGAAAGGTACCACAAATAAAACATGTTCCTTCAGCTGGGATAGGTCTCAACCAAATCTCACATCATTCTTATTGCAACAGCCATCGTTTCAATAAAAAAGTTGAAAGTTAGACCGCACGCAAGTTCACTCCACATCGCTAAAAAGATGGATCTGTTTAGTGTGAAAAGAACAAAACTAATATCCCCTGATAATGCTCCCTTGTGGATTCGCCACTCCAACAGTAAAGACGCAGCTGCCGAATAAGATTACGCACTGTATTCTGTGTATACTTTACCATTCAACAATCTTCTACAACCATATTGGGTTTACGAGACGATGGATACACGACCAGTGTTAGCATCGTACATACTAACATGAAGGCCTACCAGGTAAGTTAAATGTCCAGTGTAACTACTCTAGAAGCTCGTTCGTAGTAGACATCATATCTACTGCCAGCCATCTCACGGGATGTGTCTAAATTCGTCGTTGAAAGTAATAGTATCGGGAATAAACTCCTGCTTTAATCTATGACAGCGGAGTTACTTCTTAAAGAGTTTCATTGCTCGCCTGCGACGCCTGTATGGCACATGACGAGTGGCACTATCGTCTTAATACACTCAGCACAAGTGAGTTGGCCAACATTGAAAAATGAACACTTTCATGCTTTGGACTGACATATGTGACGCTATATCGTCTTGATAAGCTGGGTTTGCTATTTCAAAGTGAAACAATTCTCCCATGATTGGTGAACAAACGAAACGCTATTTGAGTACGCGTGATACACCAATGTCATGATTATACCGTGGGAAGGAACAGTAACACTTAACATAGGGGTAGGTGAGTTAACTGGCTGGGCAATGAGAGTCTATAAGTAGTCAACTGGCACCGTTGTACGTAATAAATCAGATTAACGTTCGACACATTGGTTTGCTGTTTAGTATCAGATTTGATCATTGTACAATAAACTTCATCTAATAGGACTCGGTTACAACAAACGACAGCGGTGGTCCGTACGTCATCGCGTCCAAATGACGTACGTTCCGTGCTGCATAATTAGCCTTAAATCATAAAAACCTGCTAAATCATGGTTGACGTCGGAGGTTCTATATATATATATATATATATATATATATATATATATATATATATATATATATATATATATATATATATATATATATATATATATATATATATATATATATATATATATATATATATATATATATATATATATATATATATATATATATATATATATATATATATAATATAAATATATGCCTTGGACGGAAGACGGAAGTCTCTGATACTGTGTGATTTGTTATCTATAACATTTCTTTCAAATTCCATGCGAATTGCTGTCATGCACGAGGTCGTTGTGTGATTGGATAGGTATCTATCTGATATGCTGATAAGTAACTTGACAATGAACATCTGATCATAACTCATTACTTTACGTACACGCCGCCGTCTAACTCGAAAGTCATGGTATAAATATTTTGCAATTGTTTTAGAACAGAACCATTCATGTTCGGTCATCGATCTTTAACTGCACAGAAAAAAGCTTAAAAATCGAACCCAAATGACGGGGACCAAGGAAGGAAACCGAGGGTCGTGAATTGAGAGACTGTTTTGTATCACAGCAAAGATGTAAACAACAGAACTGCATTGATGAAATCAAAAATAAGCTGTAATGGACCAACATTCGTAGTGTTCAGGGTGAGGAAGTATATGTCACATGAAGAGTATATCTAACTAATCGTCGTAGTTATAACGCAATAAGAATATAATTGAGATCCCATCTGGCTGAATGACGCCACCATAACTTTTCCCTATCCTATATCACATTGACTTAATTACTAGTATAACACAATCAGGGAATGAATGACGACCCATCTGGCTACAAGGCGCCATCATTACGTCTTCTGAAGCCATATTGATTGTAATGTAAATCGACACGATCTGCTCGCCCACGTAAGTCATTCAATGTACTTTTTATATAGTAAGGAAGAGGCAGGCAGTTGTCGAAGAATGTATGGCCATCTATTTCATGAAAGTATAAAGTTAGAGCCCCCTCAAGCTCGTCGAAAATCGCTTGCAATTTGGATATGGTTAGTGTGAAGAAAACAAAATTAATTTCGGGCCCAGCATTGTGTCTCTTATGATGATCCCTTTGCCTCTGAGACTTCCCCTCTTTAACTGTAAAGACGTAGATGGCGACTAAATTAACGCTCTATATTCTGTTTATGGTTCCCATTTCACCAATCTGCTACAACCATATTGGTCTCCATGCGCCAGAACGAGATATACATGGACCGCCGTTGGCATCGTTCCTACTCACACAAAGGCCCATTTGGTGTGCTTAATGTCTGTCATGACTACCCTCGAAGCCTTTTGAAGAAGGCGCCTTTGATATTAAATAACTATCATTCCGAAATATTCAGGCTCCTCTGTTACTTTCCGTCTAATGGACCCAAGAAGAGTAACTGTTCATTTGATACCCTTTTTGAATCCACACTATCCATGATTACCGTGTAGACCCTCCGTTTCACGAATAGTCAACATGGTTTGCGAATCACTTTGCATGCAAAATGAACGGTTCGATTGTGGCACTCCCTATGGGAGCAATGACTGCTCGCCTGCTACTCGAAGAAAACTAACCACTCATCAGCCTCGATCAAAAATATTACGTTACAATCAATTAATCAGTATATTTTCATCTTAAATAATGCAAATGTTTCCATTTTATGACAACTGTTTCATTAAATCTATTGATAATTCATGACAGTAACTGCACATATTACCGTGAAAGCGGTTATACCAGTAATACACAAAATATAGCAGTATACGTCAGCGTTTTTTCCGCTGATGCTCAAGTGACCTTTGACGCGCTGTTGCGCTTGTTTCGTGGTGCTATATGCTTCAGTACTTTATTCCAACTGAAAATATATGATCAACCCCAAGGCAGCAATTATGTGTGTTAAAGACGGCTGCCTTAATTCCATGTTAAAGGGACCGTGTAATTAAGGTGATGAGCTGACCACAGAACATTACGTAACACGTTCCGCTTGCTGAATCGAGCCAATGGCATACTTATATCCCCGTAAACACATAGCCATAGAACACACATGCTGATTGGGCGGTGTCATGAACAGCGCCACCCATGTACACTCACGCTTGAGGCGCTGTAGAGGATACACTCAATCTAGAGAATCTACTAAATTGAATGAAGGAAACAACTTTTATGGGAGCAATATATACGACGATATGAATGCGGTGCGTTATGAAAGCAAGTTCCATTGTTTCCCGGAATACATGGACTAGAACATAGGTCGAGGCTGGAGCACGGGGGCATTTGGCATCCACAAATAGCTCTGGGCTCCTAAATATCATGACTTAGGGACCCAGTGCGGCCCTCGGCATATTGGGATCACTCATAAGAAATTGTAGCTTTCATGTAGAATCTTCCCACCCAACTAGCGACCAGATTCGAAACTGAAAGACAAGCTTAATACATCATACACATTTATGCTGAGGAGCTGCATCGCCACAAAGTTTCGCTTGAATGGTATTTTGGCGCCTTTGTTACTTCGGACTAGGGTTAAGTTGTGCATCTTTATTGTTTGTACTTTATTGGTCCCAGTAATACATGGACAAGAATTTGTAGAGGATGCTGAGGTGCACTTCGTAAATACGCCATTTGAATTGCTTAGCAACAAGCGATACGGGAAGTGACCCCTTCACATACTCCGCTAGTTTGGCAATGAATATCACAATTGTTTTCAATATCTTTTTTATCAATGTGTATGTGGTTGAGTTAAGTCTATAAAATGCTGTTGAAAAACGGCTAATTGTTAAACCTTGGGTGTAGTGTAACTACTTTTCAGCCATATTGCGTGTTTAGTTTGCCCGTTTTAATAAGCGATTCATCATGCACTTCGATGATGTGATTTTGTAGTAAGGGGAGACTTTTGTGTCCTATTCAGGGAATAAAACAGCGAATTTCACAGTAGAAATTGAGTGAATGCACCTTTTAGGCTTGGGTTAATATTAACAGCGAATCCAATAGTCGACCATAAACATACGCCTCATTACAGAGGCATTGGTTATTACGTCAACTCCTGGTGCAAATTATGTATCAATTACTCATCTGTATTCAACCTAAAATAATTCGACCAATATCATGCACTATGATAACACGGTATCATATCAGATCATCAATAGTAGCATCGTCCCGTTAAGGCTAGAGCGATTACCCATAAATGTCCCTTAAATACTTCCACCCACCGAATCATGAACACAACGTCGTCACACGGTCGAGCAGATTATACTCCAACGTGACTATTATTTACCAAAACGCTACGGTAGCTAACACGTATGCAATAGTCGTCGGTGCTGTGCCAGCTGATCTTTTTGTTCGCAGTCATAGATCTTTGCAAGATCGATTTTAATACCTGTGTTTACACATTTGAATTGTTCTCTAAATATGATGAGACTTTTTATTACCAGATGTTTAGACCTGATGCATGGTCGATGCCTCATTTGATTCCATCAAATGCAGCGGATAGTTCGCACTTGCAAAATCTCTGTGGTAAATTTAACTATTGTGGATTTTGCACAGTCTTGTTGTTATGTCATATATTGCTATTCCTGTGTGTCGATAAGTGACGCTCTCGGTCAAACCTACAAGTCAGTGAGCTACCTCAGAGGCAATCAAGTGTTTTGAAACATTTAGCAGCAAAGGGACTCGACCAAACCACACATCATCCATTATAAATGTCTCTTTGTGCACACATTGAGACCCATCAGACAAAGAGGGAAGCTACTCATGCATTCACCTCCGCTTATTTAAACTAAAGCATTCAATGGCAGGTATTTGGCTGCATTTTTGTGTTATTTAGTACAACTCGTATTTTGTGCCATGTTCTGTCATTTATCAATCTACTTTCAACAATAACGTTTTCGGGAGATAACATGCACTATGAGAACACCACGTTAGATTAAATCGTGGTTATCTGCATCGTACATTCCAGGCTGAAGAAAGATCGGAGGTTCTCTAAATGATTCCTACCCATAAAGTGATAAACAAGGCGTATTTTAAAGACTGTTAATGACCGGATAAAGGCAAGTAGGTACTGCTAAAGCGTCAGAAAGATCATTATTTACCATACAGCTACGGTGCCTAAAACATGGACGACAAGCGTCGACGTTGGTTTTGTATCTTCTGCAAAAGTGCGTCTCTCCTAGCTGCACAGAGCCAAAGGCAAACTTATATCCCCGATAATAGGGTGTGGACTCATGATGCCATTGGGTTACGTTGTTAACGGTGGCATAGTTGAAGAGCCTCAATGATGCTTTGCATGGAGTCACATCCTATTCGACCCAGGGAAGGACATTGCTTACAGCAGCATTTAAGGCGTTTTATATGACACTTTGAACGATAGAACGATAGGTCGCCAGAATGGACAGAAGAAGTTGAGAGCAGGATAGAGGCCAACACCATGACAATATCTGTGGACTGCTTTAATATATGCTGTTGCTCAAACGTTCTCTAATAGAAATAGTGTATGTCGCAAGATCAAAATGTAACATATTATGTAGCGTTTGTCCAAATTACTGGACCGTATACCATAGCTTACACCAAGAGCACACATTAAAAGGTTACGTTTTTGATTCTTAATCATTAAATTGCGCAACGTTTCTCATTTTGCAAATAGTGGCAGGATCGCCTTTGTTCATACAACCATTGCTGTATGGTGTTTTGTTCCCTCCCGCGTCGTTTGTAGGCAATGATTAATGGTCTTGGTAAAAGCAACAAGCGAGTTCGCAACCACAGAGGCAATCAAGTAATGCAAAATGTCCCCTCAGTTGGGATGGGTTTCAACCAAATCACACATCATTCTCAATACAACGGCCATCGTTTCAATAAAATTACTTAGTTGAAAGTTAGACCGCACGCGGTCCATATCGATGGATCTGAGAATCTGATAGTACTAAACCGGCACCGCTGTACGTGATAAATCAGATTGAAGTCCGACACATTGGTTTGCTGATCATTGTACAAGAAACATTTAATATTACTCGGTTAACACAGCGGATAGCAGGGGTCCTCTGGTGCATTCAGGTGATCGCTTTCAAATGACCTGCGTTTCTTTCTGCATAATTGGCTATGAATCACAACAAGCTACTAAATCACCGATGAAGTTCCATACTCTATTACACCTAACATTACTGAATATTGACCAGGGCACTTAGGACAATACCAGAGGCGGTGGTGCGATTTTGGAATGGTATACGGATATACTATATATATAAGTTATATATATATATATATATATATATATATATATATATATATATATATATATATATATATATATATATATATATATATATATATATATATATACATATATATATATACATATATATATATATATATATATATATATATATGTATATATATCTATAGATGTATATATATACGTATATATATATATATATATAGTTATGTAAATATATATAGATTATATATATATATATATATGTATAAATATATATATATGTATATATATAATATATATTATATATATATAAATATATATATATATATATATATATATATATATATATATCTATCTATATATCTATATATTTCTATATTAATATTACTACTAAAAGGTCCTGAAGGAACATTATTCATCACAAAACTGTGGTGGGTAAAATAGTGCAAACTAGCATCGATATTGTTACCGGATGATCTTTTATGTGACCTTTCATCTTTGGCAGCATAAGTTGTGCGTTTCTCGTAGCTGAATCAATCTCATGGCAATCCCCGTTGACTAGACGTGGAGCCACCATTCTGACTGGGTTATGCCGTTATCAGTGGCGTGCATGAACGGCCTCAGAGTCACATCACACTTCCCTCCCTGCCTGGTTGACCCCCGAACACACAGCCTTTATGACAGGTTTAAGTGGCATTTTGTAGAACGTTATAAATGCTAGTTCCGCCATAGGTCGTCAGAATACATAGACTGACCGGTTCGGAACATTAGCTTAAAGGGATTATAAAGGTTTATGTAAATTGGACAACAATAAATCTGGTACGAGTGAAAAGGGGTGAATTTCATTAGCCTAAATAAATTTAGTTTCCATGTCCCGAGTGACCGAGAGGTTGTAAATCAAACTTAAACTTTTGGGACGGATGGAGAGGTGGTGGGTGTATGTGTTGGTAAGTGTATGCGTGTATGTATGTGTTTGTTGGGGGTTGAACGATACATTAACCTCGCCTCGTTTGAGCAAAAATGCTCCGCGTTTAATTGTCCTCTTAGCGTTTGTACTTCAATCAAACAAGAGGCTTAGTATAAGACATGAACGGAAGTCTCTGATACTGTGTGATTTATGATCTGTGACATTTCGTTCAATTTCACTACACATTTATGTCATGCAAACGAGCGCAAATAGGCTCAGTTTAGGTGGACGAAGTCGTTACGTGATTTGATATGCGTCTGCCTGATATGCTGATAAATAACTTAAAAATGAACATTTGATTATGAGTCATTGCTTTACGTACATGCCACCGTCTAACTCGAAAGCCATGTTATAAACTTGTTGCAATTTCTGAAGACAGATACATTCATGTTCGGTCATCGATCCTTAACTGCACAGAAATAAAGCTTTAAAATCGAACCAAAAGCACATGAACCAGGGAAGGAATCTGACAGTACGTATGAATTGAGAGACTGTTTGGTATCACTGCAAAGATGTAAACAACAATACTGCATTGATGTAATCAAAAAAATTGTAATGGACCAACATTCGTGATGTTCAGGGTAAGGAAGTATATGTCGCACGAAGAGTATATCTAACTAATCGTCGTAGTTATAACACAATAGGAATATGAATAAGGACTCTTCCGGCAGCATGACGCCACCATAGCTTCTCCCTATCCTATACCACATTGACTTACTTACCAGTTATTACACAATCAGGGAATAAATGACGACCCATCTGGCCTCATGGCGCCATCATTACGTCTTCTGAAGCCATATTTATTGTACTGTAACTCGACACGATCTGCCCGCCAACGTAAGCCATTCAATGTTCTTATTATAAAGTACGAAAGATACGGGCAATTTTCAACGAAAGCATAGCCATCTGTTTCATGAAAGTATAAAGTTATAGCCGCTTAAGCTCATCTAAAATCGCTTGGAACTTTGATATGGTAATTGTAAAGAAAAAGAATATTAATTTCGGGCCCAGGATTGTGTCTCTTATGATGTTCCCTTTGCTTTTGAGACTTCCCCTCTTCAACTGTAAAGACGTAGCTGCCGACTAAATTAACGCTCTATATTCTGTTTATGGTTCCCAATTCACCAATCTACAACAATCATATTGGTCTCCATGCGCCAGAACGAGATATACATGACACAAAGGCCTATTTAGTATGTTAAATGTCCACCGTGGCTACCCCCGAAGCCTTTTGGGGCAGGCACCTTTGATGTTTATTCCGAAATATTCAGGAATCTCTGTTACTTTCCGTCTAGGATCCATGCATCATTAGATGGCTGCATCCTTTTGCTTGCATACCTTATGCCTTATGCCTTATGTCTGCATCCTTTTGCTTGCATACCTTATGTATGAACTTGTATATGTTGCAAGCAATAAATTATTGTTATTGTTATTAGTAGAGTAACGCTTCATTTGACACCCTTTTTGAATACACACATCCATGGTTATCGTATAGTCAACATGGTTTTATGAATCACTTTGCATGCAAAACTAACGATTCGATTGTGGCACTCCCTATGGGGCAATGACTGATCGCCTACTACTCGAAGAAAACTAACCACTCATCAGCCTCGATCAATATTGTGCTATACCAGTGATGCGCAAAATATAGCAGTATACGTCAGCGTTGTTTCCGCTGATGCCTAAAATGCTCTTTGACGCGCCACTGCGCTTGTTTCGTGTTGTTGTTGTAGTCCCGCTTGCTGAATCGAGTCAATGGCATACTCAGATCCCCACAAACATGCCTTAGAGCACACTTGCTGATTGGGTCGCGTCATAAACAGCGCCACCAATGCTCACCCACACTCGAGGCGGTGCAGAGAATCACACTACTAAATTGAATAAAGAAGCCATTTTGATAAGCGCAATATGTTCGTCGGTATGAATGCGGTGCGCTATGAATACTAGTTCCATTGTTACCCGGAATACATGGGTCGTAATAGGTTCGGAAAATCTTACGGAAATAGGTTCGGAACCCGGGGGTCTTTTGCATCCAGAAATAGCTATGGGCTCCGAAATATCATGACTTACGGGGCCGGTGTGGCCCTCGGCTTATTGGGATCACTTGTAACAAAGGGTAGCTTCCACGTAGAATCTTTCCACCCAAACGAGCGACCAGATTCGAATATGAAAGGCAAGCCTAATACACTATACATATTTATGCTGAAGAGCTACAACGCCACATAGTTTCGCTTGATTGGTATTTTGACGCCTTTATTACCTCGACCTAGGGTAATTTGGCGCCTTTTTACTTCGACCTAGGGTTCAGGTCTGCATTTTTGTTTGTATATTATTGGTCCCAGGAGTACATGGACAAGAATTTGCAGAGCATGTTAAGATGCAATTCGAACATACACCATGTGCATTGCACAGCAGTTAGCAATACAAGAGGCGGCGCCTTCACATACACCGCTAGTTTGGTAATAAAAATCACAAGATCCGTGCGCAAATTTGCATGAACTAAATGTTTGTTTCCAAAATCTTTTTTCATCAATGTATGTGTGGTTGTAGTTAAGTCTACAAAACGCTGGTGAAAAACGGCTGATTGTTAGACACGTTTAAAAAAGCGATTGATCATGCGCTTGTATATTAATGTGATTTCGCCGAACAGGGGAGACATTTGTGGTTAGAACTCATATAATTCCCATTCAGTTGTTGATGTGTAGCTGCTCAGAAATATACCTTATATGATATCTTCCATAAATTGATCCATATTCTGAGGGAATGAACAAGAAAGCCGCCCTCTAATTATGAAACATTAGCTGCTTGACACGCTAGTCAATCTCGCCCTAATGTAAAGATCAACACGTTATTATGGCCTAAAGGTGATAGATGCAAAGTCGGGAACTTAACGGTGAAAATGACTTTTATACTCATTATCACACATTCGGGTATGATGTAAGACCCATCTGACTTTACGGTGCAATCAATACTTCCCCCTGTACCATATTGATCGTACTGTCACCTGACATTACCTGCCCTCCATCCATTGTTATAACTATTAAAAGGACATGGACATTAAGCTTCCCAAATTACCCGGATTATCTAACTTGTGATGTGGTAAAGTCGACTTTCTTCCACATTTGTTTGCAGGCAAGCTGATCTAGGATCGCCCAATACATGGATGTGCTTAGCTATGCAGAGCAGTGATGTCCTGCACATGCATATCCGTAAGGACGGTGGGAGAGAATATGTAAGATGTTGAATGAACACGTCATTACGACAAATACATAATTCACATCAGTGCTTAATAGTTCCTTTCCTGCGTAGGATACGACCTCGCAGCTACAGCAGTAAAGAAGCTGCTGCTGAATAAGATAACGAACTGTGCTGTATGTCCGGCTCCCCGGTCACCACCAATTTGGTTCTACTTGCATCGGGTTGATGCTTTAAGGACTAACAGTGACATCGCTCTTATGAATTCGAAGCCTTTTTCGTTAAGATAAGCGTTCACCATGGATGTCCGTGCAGCGTAGACTTTGTACTACAATCTCGTGGGAATGTGTGGCCAAACTATACAAGCTAGTCTGCATATTTGCCATCACATGTGTAGTTGTTCGTTTGTAATTCAGTATGGATGCTCGCACGACAAGCTATTGCTTACTATTGCTTAGTAGCATGAAAGCAGCGTATGGTCAGCATAGTTCGTTCGTCAATGGGCATTTTCACTGCCCAAGGAGCACTTACTTACAACTCAATAGTCGCAACAATAGAATCCAGCGAAATGATCATTACAGTTGACATGACGTGTAGCTATAGACCATTCCGCCATCAGCCATAGTTTCTTTTGGTCTCCTCAGCTGTGGGCAATGATAAGGCGTTGCCACGTCACTATAAATCATTGATGTGAAAGGCCTGAAATAACGCACACTATAATGAGGACGGATTGATAAACCTTTTTTGTTGGCATATTGATGTAGGTCGTCGCACGCTGATAACATGAATCATAAATATAGTGACAAAAATACTGAATTTTTTATCCCACATTCCATGCGGTTTCTGCTTTAGATGTCAGCAAGTCTCCAGCGCACGTCATATTTCTTCACACTCGTAACAAAAATGACAACCTGACTTAACTTATGTCAATAGTTGAGGTCGCTAATTGTACTAAATCATTTACATGAGAATCACGGAATAAGACAATGAATTTTCTTTTTCACGATGAAATTGGTTGATTTTTTATCAAATGCACCGCTCAGGCTTGGGTAAATAGTGACAGCAAATCAATAAATCGATCTTAAGCATGAACTTTATTATAGAGGCATTGGCCATAACGTCAACTCCCGGTGCAAATCATGTTACAATTAATCATTTACGTTCAACCAAAACTACTTCGACCAATATCATGCACTGCGATAACACGATATCATATCAGATCATTAATAGTAGCATCGTTCGGTAAAGGCTAGAGCGATTACTGATAAATGTCCTTTAGATACCCCCACCCACTGCGTGGTGAACGCAACGTCGTCAGACGGTCGAGCGGATTCTACACAAACGCTCTAACGTGACCATTATTTACCTAAACGCTGCGGTAACTAACACGTATGCAACAGGCGGCGGTGAATGTCTGCTGATCTTTTATGTGGCTGATAGCGCGTCTCGCGTTGCTGTATCGAGCTCATTACAAGAGCAACGCTTGAATCTTTGTCAAAATATATGGATATTGTAGCTTTATTACCAGATCTGTAGGTGGCGTTTGTCGCAAGGTCAAAATGTGACGTATTTTGCTGTGTTGTCTAAATAACTGAACAGTATACCATTGCGGTATACAAAGGGTACGCTTTAACTGTTCCCGTTTTTGATTTTTGATACTTAGTCATAAAGGTTTTCACTGAAGCACATATTGGTCTTGGCCAAAGCAACTAGCGAGGAAGCTACTACAGAGGCAATCAAGTAATACAAAACATGTTGCATACATATTCGCCAACGGAGGCAAACAGTGACATGACTAGGTGGTGTAATGCTTGTTAACGAGCGGTCAGTGTCGCGTATATTCTGCCAAGTTTACCGAACCAATGTTCTTAGTAAAGATGCGATGACTTAAAACATTGCAATAGGCGTAGATCAAGCCAATTGTTAGCCAAGCCAAGTAAATGATTTTGGGTCGTCACATACTGACCAGATGATTCTCAAATGTAGTAGCATTCTAAATCTTACTTTATTTTCGTTGTTGTTTTGTTGCAATTGAGCTAATGTTAACGTTTTTGCATTTGAAACAAATCATCGATAATTTGCCGTTATTAAAAACAGCTTCTAGTCATAGCGTATACAAAACGCATATTAGTGGTGTGAAATCATTTCGCAAGTTGAATTCTTTCATTGTCAGGCATTTTACCTCCTAGCTGCTGCAATTATCGGGGCTACATCGGGGCAATCAGGTATTTTAAAGCATGTCCCAGCAAAGGGACTCGACCAAATCACACATCATCCATAATACATGTCTTGTGGTGAACACATTGAGTCACATCAGACCATGAGGGAACGCTGCTCATGCATTAACCATGCCTGCTATGTATGGAAATTAAATGGTAGGTTCTTAGTAAACACTCAATTTGGTTAATATTAATCACCGCAAACACGCTATACATTTGGCATCAATTTACTAATAAATATCTTGCACTTCATTAACCGCTAGAGGGATGTGTGATGGGTTCCCGATGACGTAAATTACTGAATCAGCACGTGGCCATTAACTCCAGATGTTGCACGGTGTCGAGTTTATAACGACATATGAATGAGAAGACCCTACACACGTGTTGTTGCAGAGGCATTGGATACGCTGTTATTGTCTGACACCGATTATACATACTTTGTTGTGCAGTTGATATACCAGTTATGCATACACATTTCATACCCTATAAGAACACAGATCCTCAAGGCTGGAGTAAAGATAACGTTCCCTAACCAACGCCAATCCACCAAATGATGTAAAAAGTGACAAGACCGTTTGTTGTAATGGTGTTAAAAACCAGGCATTGTCAGGTAGGCTGTACTGAAAAGCGCTGAAGGAGCCATTATTCAAAATAAAACTATGGGAGCTAAAACATTGTAAAATAGCATCGATGTTGTTACCGGGTGATCTTTTATGGGACCTTACCTCTTCGGCAGCGCTAGTTGTGCGTTGCTCATAGCTGAATCAATCCCATGGCAAACTTATATGCCCGTAAACAGGGCGTGGAGCCACCATTCTAACTGGGTAACATCGTTATCAGTTGCATGCATGAACGGTCTCAGTGATCCCTTGCATGGAGTCACATCACATTTCCCTGATTGACCCTCAAATTCACAATATTTACGACGGAATGAAAAGGTATTTTTCAGAACGCTATAAATGTTAGTGTCAAAACCGCTTGCTGTAATGGCGTTTAATAATCAGGCTGTGTCAGGTAGGCCCTACTAAAAAGCCCTGAAGGAAATATCATTCATCATAAAACTATTGTGGCTAAAACATTGCAAACTAGCGTCGATGTTGTTACCGGATGATCTTTTATGTGGCCTTTCATCTTTGGCAGCGCGTTTCTCGTAGCTGAAACAATCCCATGGCAACCTTATATCCCCGTAAACAGGGCATGGAGCCACCATTCTGACTGGGTTATGTCGTTATCAGTGGCATGCATGAACGACCTTAGTGATGCGTTACACGGAGTCACGTCACACTTCCCTCTCTGCCTGATTGACCCCAGAACACACACAATTTACGACTGGATTAAATGTAATTTTGCAGAAGGTTATAAATGCTAGTTACGTGATAGGACGCCATAATACATTGACATAGGTTACAACAAGGGAAGAGCTCTCACTATGACAAAAAGTATTGAGATATGCAGCTACTTAGCTTTCTCTCTATCTACTGATGTTTGAATGAAGGTCGATATCTATATTTTACTGCGTTGACCAAATATCTGTTCCTTTTTGTGGTTCGTAGACATGGTCTAGAGAGTCATCCGAAACTGGCACTGCAACATATATTGCACATAATTGCAATATTTTTTTTGTAAATATAACCTTAGCTGCATTGATTTGTGTCCTAAGTTAGGCTCTCCGTCAAACGAACAAGCGAGCTACCACAGGGGCAACCTGAAGCAAGAAAGTTACATTAAACATGACCCTTCAATTGCAATTGGCATGTCTCGTGTTGCATACATAGAGTTAATCCTGACACAGAGGAAACGTAGCTGATGCATTAGCCTCGCCTTATTAGAACAAATATGCCCCGCATTTATAATCTTGAGTCTTTACTTCCTATCTAACGATCGATTGCATTCGTTCAATCAAGCAAGAGGCTTAGCATATGGCATGGACGGGTGTCTCTAATTTTAAGTTTGTTTGTGATCTGTGATCGTAATGTACATTGATGCCATGCAAAAGAGCGTAGATATGCTGATATGCTGATGAATAAATTGAACATGAGTATCTGATTATTACGATACACGTCACCGTCTCACTAAAGCCTTGGTAGAAATTGATGAAAGGATGTGGCTTTGAAAGCATGTAGTTATTGCAATCAATCTTTGGCTGCACAGAAATAAAGCCTGAAAATAGAACCAATGTCATCCGGACCAGGGAATGAAAGAAAGCGTGAATGGAGAGACTGCTTGGTATCATAGTTAATGCTGCAATGATGTCAACAACAATAGGTTGTAATGGACGCATTGTCATGAATTATATGACGCACGAAGAGTGAATCTGATAATCGTCGTAGTTATAACACAATCGATTATGAATGACGACCCATCTAGCCTCATGGCGCCATCATTACTTATCTCTATGCCATATTGATTATACTGTCACTCGACATGACCTTCTCTCCCACGTACGCTATTCACTATACCTATCACATACTGAGAAAGAGGCAGGCAATTTCCTACGAAAGCATGGCCATCTATTTCAAGAAAGTATAAAGTTGAAAATTAGAGCTCACTTCAAATCGCTTTGATGATGGATATGGTTGGTGTGGAAAGAACCAAACTAATTTCGAGCCTAGGATGGAGTCTCTTATGATGATCCCTTTGCCTTTGAGACTTCCCCCCGCCAACAGTTAAGACGCAGATGCCGACTAAATGAACGCTCTATATTCTGTGTATGGTTCTCCATTTACCAATCTACTACAGCCATATTGGTTTCTATGCGCCAGAACGAGATCTACAGGACCGCCGTTGGCGTTGTTCATACTTACACCAAGACCTATAGGGTAAGTTAAGTGTCCCTTGTGACTGCCGTGGACCCTTTTGGAGTAGGCTTCGTATTAGCGGCACTCTCACGGGAAATTTGCCGCGGTAAGTGACAGCATAGGAAATAAGCGCTTCAGTGCTGGATAGTTGTGGCGTACGAAAGTTACCCTAGAGAAATGTGTCTTTGATTTGATACCAATAAGTATTCTTAACAAATGAGAGTTTAAGCAAAGCATTGCTATACCGAATTGGCCATCATCGATTTAGTTGCCAATCTGTGATCAAAATAATAGCTTCATAGTCAGCTTGTGAAGCCTATACGGCATTAATCTTGCGAACGGCGCTATTGTCCTTGTGAACACAACAAAATGTATTTGACCATCAATAAGATAATGGATGTTTCAATACGTACACAGTCAGATGATAACATGGAAAGGACTTAAGTCTTAAGTATATCGTGCTGAGGAACACTATTGCACGGAAGCCGTAATTATGAGAGTTATTGGGCGATGAGAGTCGCCGCTGTACCTTATGAATTCGAGTGATAATTAAGACCCCCCGTCGAGCTAGTCATCATCGCCTCTGAGCATGGAAACGCCTTGCACTACCGACTGTACGGGTGCATCAACAGATAGCAATGATCCTCTGATGTACTTATGTGGTGGCCTACGCTCTTTGCCCCACAAATTACCATGAATATTCATTGAGGACACGGAAGAGTCGACGTTCTATTCACGCTACTCCTCTTATAGTGACTGGAAGTATTTATAGACCTGGGTAGTAAAGGTAATACACATGGCACTGATGCTATTATGCCAATGTTTGTTCCCATCGAATTTAAGCAGAGTGCGAGTCTCCTTCCACGGGATGTGTATAATGGAAGGAACACTGTTTTGCTCTCAATAAATAATGGAAGTCTTTGTTATTGACAACGACAGATGATTTGTGGGATATCCACTGTAATGAACACAAGTTTAGTTAAGCAAATATATATGACCGGGGATTTATGTTCTCTCAAGCTGAACCAGTTTCTTGCTAATCAATAATTCATGTCCAATAGTATGTATGTTCAGTAACCTAGATATTTGATTGTTATATTATACTTATGTCAGCTTATGCGTTTCTCCGGAATATCAGTGATTCCATTTTCTTTTTTGTTGTTTGCCTTCTCATAGAAGGTAGTAGAGTCGCTCTTCATTTGGCGTGCTGAATGTATCCATGCATTTGATGCATACCGCACAATATATTGCTATGGACCAAAATTCATTGTATCCAGGGTCAGGATGTTTCTGACGAATCCAGAGTATTACTGACTCTGATCTCAAAGTCAAGGTTATCACACAATCGGTTATGAATGACGTCCTATCTGGCTTCATGGCTTCGGGATACGAGTTACCGGTCATGGCGCCACCATGCCTACTCCCTTGCCACCCGACATGACTTGCCCTTGCATTCGTTGTTTGCATTATATGATATAACATCGGCACAAAGCTTCCAAAAATACCCTACTCATCTAATTTGTGATATCATGTAGTCGACTTTCTTATTCTTAAGTGTGTAAGCAAACTCTGGTATCGCTTAATATATGTAGTAATGTCCTGTCGATCCGTATCCGTAGGAAACAACGAGAGGTAATAAATCCTACACTGAGATCAATAACAACAGTAAACAATCAACAAGAGAGCCTTATTGTTTATTTGCTGCGTGGGGTAAGACTTCGCCGCCACATCAGTGAAAACACGGCGGCTGAATAAGATAACGCCATAAAGAGTCACTACGGTTCCCTGTTTACCATCATTTTGGTTCCCCTTGCACCAGAACGATGCTTAAAAACGTACATTTGCATAGGTTAATCTTAAACATGAGGCCTTGTTCATTAAGATAGACGAGAAGCTCATTAAGGTGTAGACATCTTTACGACTCTCATCATGGGAATGCATGGTCAAATTAGATCTACTTATTTGCCAACACACAGTCGGAAGTAGAGTACTTGTTCATATGTTTTCAGTTCGCTTGCATGCAATACTAGCACTCTATGTGAATTATCGGTCTTGTATTGCGTATTAGTATGCATGCAACATATTGTAAACATGCTTTGTCCATCATAATTATTGCATGCTAACCTTCATGAGACACAGGAGACGGACATTTTGCTGCCATTATGAGCACTTACCACTCAGCAGTCGCTGTCACTTTTGTGGTGTATCCAGAGTTTATTGCGAGGCAAAATACTAGGTGTATCCGACTATTGGAAGGGGCAACTTAAAGATGGCCACCTATTGCGGTAATATATAATCCACTGGAATGATGTGTACAAGTCAAGCAGCGTGGAGCCATTCCTAACCAGCGTCATTTCCATGGAAAACATACATACAGTCATTGCAGTTTTTTCACTGCAGAAATTCAATCATGTTTTATAAAATGCATCTTCCAGGCTTGTGGAGTGCCAGCAAAGCATTTTGTAGACCCTTAAAATGCACCTCATTACAGAGGAATTGGTTATATCGTCATCTCCATGAGCAAAGCATCACCCGTGGGTGTCTCTTATATACCCCCACCCACCCACCAAAGATGAACACAACGTCCTCACAAGGTGAGACAGTTTCTACTCCAAAGCCATACATGACCAGTATTCTTCATACAGCTACGGTGGCCTACATTTTGCGCTTTGGCCTTTCATCTCCTGCTTCGCAGGTAGTGCTTTTCTTGCTGCTGCATTGAGTTCTTGGCAAACTTATTTACCAGTAAATAGGCCATGATGCATCGTTTGGATTGGATCACGCCGTTAACAGTGGCATTAATGTACACCCGCACTGATAAATGTCACAACTTTAATTGCCAAACCTGTATTTACACGTTTGAGCCGTTGTGGAAATCATGGACGTAGCTTTTCCACCACATTTGTGAATCTGATGTAACCGATATTATGCACTTGCAAGATCTCTGCGGTACATTTAACTATGGTGGATCTTTCACTTATCTGAAGTTATTTCCATCATCGGTTTTCGTGTCTGCAAATGAGTGTTGCTGTCCATCACCAAACAAGTCATAAAGCAACCTCTGGACCAAATCACACATCATCGATACCTCATGTATTTTGGTGCACACATAGAGCCACATCAGGCAAGGAGAGAACGTTATTCACGAATGAAATGAAATTCAGTAGCAGGTTCTTGGTTCTACACCATTTAATCATTATCAATCACTGATATTACGCCATGTGTTTAGCATAATTCCAATAAAATGTACAAAATACAAAAGTGGATGAGGTTATTCTATTCAACAAAAGTGGCTCTGTGGTGGATTCCTAATGATGTCAGATCTGGTAAAGCGTGCTTCGTGTTTATATTTACCATGGGAACACCCTATAACGTCATTAACTCCTTGTCGATAGGTTCGCTAAAGATCTTATTATTTGAATCTTACTTGGTGCCAAGAATCTGCATATGGTAAATATTGCATGGTCACTGTTTTATAGCGTTTGTTTCAGTTACCTTTTTGCGAACCAGACAGCATTCGGTAAGGAAAGTACTTACTGGGCCACAAACGTATAGTGTGTTGGGTTCGATAGGTTAAGAAGCACTCGTTTTGCATTATCGCAGGATAGAATTTGAATAACGAATTTTTTGGCGGAACTGCGTGATCATTGCTTCTCCATGTACCAGATGCTTCTATATCGGCACCTGACATGATATTGGCTAAAACTTTGATGACAAGCGTCGATATTGTCACCAGATGATCATCTATGTTGCCTTTCATCCTCTGCTGCGCTAGTTGTGCGTTTCATGTTGCTGAATCAATCCCTTGGCAACCTTACATCCCCTTTAACAGGACATGAAGCCATCATACTGATAGGATTAAGTCGTTGTCAGTGGCATACATAAACAGTCTCAATGGTGTCACATCCTATTCAAACCCGGGGAGCACAAGGTTATAGCAAAGAGCTTATAGCTACGCTAAGAGGGTCACTCAGACTAGTTGTGGGGTGATCATGATGATGAGTGAATCACAATTAACAGATGACGCTACCGTGGAATGGATCAAATCACATGGGATTGTTGATCCAACATCTCGGGGTTCGGCTCCTGTTAAAGATATGGAGCCTTCTGATTGGTCGAGGTGATCAAGACCCCTAATTAATAAAACAATTCCATGTGGTTTTAAAAGACGCTGTGACAGAGCATCGCGCTGCATACAGCTGGCCTTATCACACATTTGCTCGGGCGGAGGCTCATTTGAACTCTCTCGTGGTAGCTATAAGTTTTTAGAATAAATGGTATTGAGCAGAACGTTATGAATGATAGTTCCTTAGAAGGTCGCCAGAATACACAGAGATAAGAGCAGGATAGCAGCCCACACTATGTTTGCCAAGATTTCATTGTCAAAGTACTAACAAAGAACCTATAGCTCCGCTAAATACGATTACTCCTGGCACAATACGTGAGAACGCCACAAAAGAGCAGCGCGATGCTTGTCTTAAAACCACACGATAATGTCTGGTTAATATAGGGCTTCGACAAATATGCTGTATTCATTTTTCGACATTTGCCTCACAGCGGTATCCCAGAGACATTGGATCAACAGTTCCATGTGGTGTAGTGCTTGTCACTCGTGTTAGTGTATACCGCTTGGGCGGAGAGAGCTAACTCTCTTAACGTAGCTTTCAGCTCTACGATACTACTAAGAGAAATGCAGCTGTTGTATCGGTCTCACCGTTAGCTCGAGCCTGTGTGAAAGTCGCAAGATTCATATCTAAAATATTTGCTGTGTTGTCCGGATATGCTCTTGGTCAGCTACCAAAGAGGCAATCAAGAAATATCAGATTCATTGGGACTCGACCGAATCACACATCATCCATAACATCATGTTAACCCTGGCACAGAGAAAACGTAACCTCTCCTTGTTTGAAAAACTGTTCAATGGCAGGTTTGTTGTTACTCACAATTGGTTCAATATCTATCCAATAAAATCCCTGACGAAATTGTATCAGACAAAGTATCCGTCGAACGGCAGGTATTTACATCAACGATGGTTGCAATCTAGCAAGGGGCTTAGCATATGACATGGCCGGGTGTCTCTGATATTGTATGGTCTATGTTACATGGCATTTCTTTCAATTATAATGCATATTGAAGTTATGCAAAAAAACGTATATAGGCTGAGTCTCGGTTGACGATTATGTGATTCGGTAGGCATATATTTGATATGTTGATAATTACTGACTATTATACATTGCTTTAGGTAAACACCTCCAAAGCCACGGTAGCAATTGACAGAGGTTGTTAAGCTTGGATAAAAGCATGCGTCGCTTCAGTTAGAACAGCAGAGATGGATTTGTGTTTGGTCATCGATCTATGGCTACTAAGAATGAAGCTTGAAAACTAACGCGGGTGTGGAGGCAGGGAACACAGGATCAGTCATTAATGACAGACTGTTTGATATCACAGTTAATGTTGCCCTAATGGAAACTATAATGCTGCCTTGATGGAAATACTAACGCGCTTTAATGGACCAACATTCATGGTATGCAGGGTCGTGGGATTATATGACGCATGGAGTATGTATCTGACATTTCGTCGTATCTACCACACAATACGGATATGAATAAGGACCCTTCCGGCAGCATAACGTTACCATTACTTCCTCATATCCTTTACCACATTGACTTAATTACTAGTTTTAACACAATCGGTTAAGAATGACTACCCATCCAGCCTCATGACGCCCTCATTACTTCTCCCTATACCATATTGATTGTACTGTTACTCGACATGACGTACCCTCCTACGTAAGCCCTTCACTGAGCTCATTATGTACCAAAAAAGCCATATATTTCATGAAAGTGCATTCTTGAAACTTGGAGCGCGCGCTATCTCACCTCATATCACTTGATGGATGGGATTGTTTCGTGTGAATCGAAAAAGGTAATGTCCAGCACAGGATGGTGTTTCTTACATGACTCCCCACTTTGAGGCTTCGCCACTCTAAAAGAATAGGATTACGCGCGCTCTGTATTCTGAGTATGCTTCACCATTCACCAATTTACTACTTCTCTATTGGTCTTCCATGCGAATAATGGTGAATGCGCCAGAAAGATGGCTGCACGGCCGGCGTTGACACCATTTATACTGATATGTTTTCCTGGACGCTCTTTCAGCGTAGATATCTTTTTGCTGCCCTCTCGCGGGAATGTATAAGTTAATTGGTCGTGGAAAGTTATAGCATCGGGGAGAAACTCTAGTTTTTTCTAATTGCTGGATTTTGGTTGTCTACGAAAGTTAACATCTTAGGTACCATTAAGTAAAATATCACTGATTTGTTCACGACAAGTATTATTACCCAGTATCAGATAAGGACCAAGTATTGGACTACCGAATTAAACCATCATTGATTTTGTTGCCAGGCTATGAACCTTGTGTATGGCATAAGTCATATAAACGGTGCAATTGTCCATGTAGGCACAACAATAGGGATTATACCATCAATAATAAAGTGGATATTTCGCATATGACGCGGTCCGTGATGGTGGAACAAAAGATACATCTGATGATTAACAGATTAATGGACAAATGCCATGATTGTTCCGTCTAAGGAACAAAACTACTTTGCATGGGAGTTGTCACTTTGATAGTAAATTTGCCATGAGAGTCTATCAGCACTCACCTGGCACCGGATTTATTGATGTATTCATCGGGGTTAATTTACGACAACTTGGTTTGCTGTTATGTACCGGTTTTTGACCAATGTAACGCTCTGTACTACCAGCAACATTCTAGAGATTCCTCACCTTACCAGGGAACTACGACAGACAGAGGTGATGCTCTGATGCATTCGTTAAGAATTGCCTAACTCGATTGTGTCACAAAGACCTTATTAACCTGCCCATGCTCGTCCGAAGATAATTCTATCACGGCGGGGGCACCAAGGACAGTAGGAGTGGTGGTCATGTGAGCATCTCTAATCTAGAGCGTGGCTTGAAGCTCATCCGAGGTAGGCATCCACTTAATCACCCACCTGTGGCAATTAAAATATCTAAATTCGTCACGGACGTGTAAAAGCATCGGGAGTAAACACTTTTTTTCTTAATGTAGGATTGCGGTGGTCAAAGAAAGTTAACAGCTGAGCTGCCCTCGAGTGAAGTATCACTTATTTGATCATAACACGTATTCCGACCAAATACCAGATTACGACCAAGCGATAGAATGCGTATTACACGGTATCAATTTAGTGGCTGGGTTATGGACCACCAATGTGGTTATGAAGTCCGCTTGATAGACTTATAGGACGCATTTCAGATCAACCGCGCCACTTTCTATGTAAATACAGCACATTTGATTTGCTTACAGCGAAAAGGTTCTTATTTTCATATGCCTCTCCGACGAGTAACTTCATTGGCACGATCAGCGGTTATTTATAGCACGGCAGGAACCATCTCTTTACCTATTTGATCCGCCCTTTTTCGTCTATTTGCCAAATGTAGTCGTCACATGTTAACAATGATGCAGTCAAAACTGTGAGCCCATTTGACATGTGTTAGTTTCTCATATTGAACCACTTGGTAAAGTGTGCTCATCAGAACGTAGCCCCATAAAGAGCGGGAGGCCAATGCTTCCATGCATACAGCAACAATTCATCTGCACAACAGCATCATTTCCATAGCTATAATTTCTGTACTTTCTCACGACCGTTGGTATTTTAAGCGGAGGCTTCTTATATTTCTACGCATAGCACTAGTTTCCAACCAACATAACTATCCCTTACCTCTTCTTTCACATTGAAATAATGGTTAGCCTGAGCGTCACCATTTCACCACCTGACGAACTATCATAACGTATACGCGATGGTTTGGTCAATTCATAACGCCTTATGACTTATATCATAACGCCATGTACCCGTATTTAAGAAGCGCACTGACAAGAAAAAGCAGTTTCTCAAAAGAGTTCTCACAAAAAAACAAAACAACAGTAAACAACCAAAAACGCACACAATATCTTTACGGCCGTTGTTATATGCTACTGTGGGTACCTGGCTAACAAGCGTGCCGTTAACCAAGGTCTTATGAGATGTCTCAAATGGGGAAATGAATTTGAAGGAAAATAAAACCCTGATTCAATGATCTATTTGACAATGTATGTCTGTCTTTGTCATGATACTACAGCAGATGAATGTAACTCGATCAAGTACAGGTAATGTATTTGAACAGCAAGAGTGTGGTAACAAGTCGTTCGGATTGGCTCTGTAACATGGCAAAATTAACCACCTGGGGTCAATTATAAGGTTACATAACTTCTTCATACTTCGTAAAGATATTCAGTAGATAGCCATTTTGTCGTTAGTTGATGGCCTTATACAGACAGTCTTTGTCCCTTAACAATATAAGACTGTTTGGGGATTTCCTGGCTGGTTAGCAGCTAAGGAAGGGTTTCCATTTACGCCAGTCCGTCCGAGAATCCCGCCATAATGGACATTAAAGGGGACAGTTTCATGAATAATATAGTTTCTCAGTGTTGAGACTTCTTTGGGAGAGTAGGAGGACGATTCACATATTACCTCTTACATAAGCACGTATGTAATGCTGCATGTCTATGTGTCTGATGAAATGATGTCAATATGCAGACGGCATCACAAAGCAATTTCAACCAGAAGCACGATGCAAACAATTTTCTTCACGGCATGCTCATTTGGCATAGACAAAATTGCAGAATTGAAGTAGCCTTAATCCTATGTTGAATCAGCGCTTGAGTTACGCATGCAAAATCGCCGTGATTGATCATCCCATTACCGATGTGCCGGGTGTTACAGTGCCCTGTGGCCCGCTTTACGCTGCTGTCCCTTCCGCCAGATGTGCGGTCGTGCATCAGTCATTTGGCCTAATCCATGCCCGCTCCTTATACGATTACCACCGACTCCTCCTGCTCGCTGCTCACTCGTTTACTTGCCATATTGATATTGATTTTTACCCCGAGTGAACGAACTGGTCTCGTGTTGCTCACTAGCACGTCACTTGAGCCTCTTAACTCTAAATACACATGACCACAAGACAAGCACATCACTATTTTTACTATAGCTTTCGATAAAGAAGCCCCTCCCCATTGCCCCATCTGACCATTATTGCCACCAGATGTGTACAGCATCATCCCCCACTTTGCAAAGCAACTGACTTAATAAGAAGTTAAACTAAAGGTGTCGGGATGTTAATGAACGGGGACGTTCACTTGGCTATGGAAGCTATAATTAGACGATTGTGATTGGGTCGGGTCTGATCTGAGCTCGTCTATAGTCAGGTTTGCCATTATTGTCGGGTCCGTTGTGGTATGATCAAATGGGGTGAGCTGTTTTGGTGTCGTAGTTTATTTGATAGCATATACAACGTTCCATTTCATGCCATGGGCCAGTCGATTTGTCAGTCGATAGCTTTTATATGACGATTTGCGATAATAGTTTACCCATGGTTAAATACCGTCGTCGCATACAGCCCACACTGGCCCAAGCCTTTTCGCAATACTCTGCTATGCAAGTGATATGCCATCTCCTCTCCATTGGCACATATCAACATTTACAGTTTTCTAACCGCTCAACAATTAACCTAGATTTCACGTTGTGCGCTTGTAGACTGCATAGTCAGCGATTTATCTCATGGCGCCTCCATGGTACAAACGGAGGCAATAACTGCTGTATATATCATTCATTTAGCCCAACAGCCCGTACATATGTACATGTGCCATTTCTTGTCACCGCTGATACAGCGTGTCTTTTAGGGAATGAATCCTCAAACAGCTTAGTTGAAGGCTGCAGCAGTTTCCTTTGATATAAGCCTCCAACATTTGATGTCCCTACGTCACCAGACTTATTTTTTCACCGGTCGATTTACAAAACAGCAGTTGAACTTTATAAGTTAACTTTGTAAATCTGTCTTGTGCGTTGGTAAACAGATGTGTCCTGTGGTACTAACAACATCAAAACAGAACACCACACCATTCCACACTATCATTACGCATTTAATGGCTGCTATTTCTTGTCTTGGGTTGAGTCTTTTGCCAGTGCTCTTGTTCTCATACCAGTAGAGGGACCACGCTGGAAAGCGGCTTCCTCTTCCATATCACGCGCACATATGTGATGGTGATCGAGATGGAGATGGGAGGGTACCCATAAAAATTAAATAACGGCTTTCCTATTGAGGAAATGTAACGAACAATCAATAAATTGATCTACTGCTTGGCGAGATAGGAGTGATTAGAGTGATAAACATAGTGACATTCTCACCCTAGTCGATAACAAACAAAATGGATGTGTGGTGGCGGACAGTGTGTCTGGAGAATGCAATAGATGTGCAGTAACTTGCACACTTATGCACACTGTGCACAGTGGCAACAGTTGGTACCGCAGCGTCTGTGTGAAATTCGTTGGCTGTTATTAATGAAAAAAGGGACAGTTTCCGATACGCCATAGGTGGTAAATAGGGAAGACAATAGGGCAACATGGCCCATTGTACCCTTCCCTCCACCCGCCTGTTTCACATGTTATAACTTCGCATTGTATTGCTTCAGTCATGTCTGCATAACATAATTACAGGAAGTTATTTGTATGAGAAACAGAGGAAAGATATAAAAGTGACGAAAAACGACGTGGGTGCTGACCAACTCAGATAATATATCCACGCTGATAGATATTTAGGGCCATAACATTGATGCCAGCTGTCACACCTCATGGTAATCAGTTACACTAATTTACATCCTATGAGCTGACATTAATATATAACATGGTTACCATATTAAAGTAAACGCAGAGTGACGCGCTAACTTGAGCTAAATTATAGAGTCTCAGATAAAGCCAGAGCTTAATGACTAAGGTAGAAAAACAATTTTTGTTTGATGATTGGCGTTGGATTAAACGCGGGGTGTCTGATGAAAACTAAAGCGCCACAGGAAATGCGATAAATGAGTTTTGTAAGATGGACGCCGGCTAAACCATCCAGCCGCGTACCAGGTGATGTGTTGGTTCAACCATAAACTGCGGCCAGGAGAGATAATTGGAGGGTTGATGAGACTCGTGTTAGAGTGCGCTGGGATCAGATCAAGAATGATTGAATCCTTTGAAAGTATTCACCGGGTATTGATACCTTATCACAAAGGTATAGAGAAGGTTGATGTATGGTGACTTCCTATGCCTTTCATGTTACGTATGATATGATTGAGACGGTCTTGAGAGTGGCAGAATTGCAATTTCGCCATATTCATGTAGTGTCGGCAAATAGAGGATATTGCGTAGAAACAACCGAGGGATATGTTCATTGGAAATACGAAACGGGAGTGTCAACTTCAATCACATTATTTTATATATATATGTATACATATATATATATATATATATATATATATATATATATATATATATATATATATATATATATATATATATATATATATATATAAATAAGATATATATATATATATATATATATATATATATATATAATATATATATATATATATCTATCTCTCTATATATCTATATATATATATATATCTCTATATATATATATATATATATATATATATATATATATATCTTTATAAATATTAAATGACATTACATAGAATTCAAATCCCACACAGGGATGGAAAATGTGGCTTCAGTGTGTCTAACGAGAGGGGATTACGGTCAGGTAATTTGCTGCAATATTTTGGATATAGCTGGGTCATATTAGCTCGGCATGTTTTCTGGCAACATGAGACAACAGTGCAGGGTTTGTGTTGAGCTTGCAAGTCTAAGTGTGTAAACAGTGCTCTAGAGATATTTCGCTTAATTGCTTGGTATAGATAATATGGAGATTTCCATGATGATCCAAATAATCAAGCTAGCTCGGATAAAAAAGAGGACAAGAGATGCTTGATAAACTCGAATGTTTACTATGACTTGCTTATCGAGCTGCGGATAAATAATGTGTTGCAATTGTAACCTGTCATATTAGCCTGACATTTGCAGCTGCCCAAAGTGTATTTTCCAGAATTCATCTCTCCATGGAATGTTCACTTCGCGTAGGAATCGTAAGGATGATAGCGAATGACACACATAGATATGGCAGCATCTGCTATTGCTAATAGTCTGCCGACGTATGTCATCGTGAACTCGCTGTGAGGTATATTCTGGCGCAAGTCATAACGTAATCGAATTTGTCTTCCCAGACACATTCTCCAATGATAAGCTCCCAAGTTTGCGGCAGAATATTGGCAGGTGTTCCGGTGGTGTGATGCCTCCATTACTCCTGTAGTCGCTTGAAGTTACTCGAGGCCCTGTCCATTGTGAGTGGGTCCATCCAGCCAAAACTGTCCGGTTAGCTTATTACAATCTAGTCACGTACGTTATTGTCTGGTCAGTTGTGGCTGGGTTTAATGTTCCGGGCCCGGATCTCATTGGGTCGCATTGTGTGGTGTCGTCTATGCCAGTTGACACTGTTCCGATTGGCTACATATATGAGGGGTCCTCTGTACCGCAGTCGGCAGCCCAAGACATTCCCCAAATGCCAATGTCGATGCTAGGTATGTTTATCGTGATATTGAGAACCCAAACATTGAAACATGCTTCTTCTAATCACCATCATTGACGATTCGGGATATCCTAATTCCCATCGTCTGTTACACCTCTTCACAATAGGAAAGCGGAAGCTAAAGTCAGCTATTTTCAACAATACATTCCCCTAAATGTGCCGCCCACGTCTAGATGTGCAGTGTCCCGCAGACATGTTGCATATATAGTCGCCGATCGCTGAAGGTATGGCAACTACTGTTACACGACATAATTAATACAGGTCAAACGTGTGGTTCTAGCCAGTTAATGTTGATCGTAGTCTTTAGTTCTATATCCTCTGAACTGAAATTAAATCACGTATTCCACTTTCCAAACATGTCAGTTAACTGAGACAGAAGGTGAATGTATTGTTTCGACACAGTTGTCACTTGAGCAGAGCAGCAAGCGACCTGTATAAGGTTTTATAGCACGAAATTAAGTATCACAAGTAGCTTAAGAGCGTGGACGGAAACAGGATGCTGCATTTGTCAGCGGAATGCTTTGCTATTGTGGAGACTGCAATAAGAGGAGAAGACAGATAAGATCTACGCATGCGTCTGAGTCCGCTACCATGAATTATTTCCAGTAATCGTCAACAAACTTGACGGTTATATGAATATGCAGTATGTTTTATATATATAAGTATAACAATATATGTATATAAATATATCTTTATTTATATGTATATATACATATTTATATATATAAATAAATATAAATATAAATATATATATATACGGCTAGATATTATATAAAGTCGATTGCCAATCAGCCATTTACACCAGACAATGTGACTTATCATAATAACGTGATTTGGAGGGGAACAGAGGTTGCATCTCGTGGTTGTACTGCAATACTGGAATAAGAGTTGTCGTTCTATGCCAGCAGCTAAACGCACTTGCAGAAAATGAAAACGTGGCTTCGAAAACGAAACCTTCGGCTTTGTATTCGGGTTGTTATTATGGCTTCTAAGATCATCGTAGATGCTGACCTAATCAACGTCTATTGACACGAAAAACAACGCCAAACAAACTCTTTTATGTGTCTTTTATTTTGTTACATTAGCATTCTAAATCATTCAACTATGTTCACGGGAGAATCTAAGGGCACATTCACCAGTCACATAATTGAAATAATTGTTTTCACGCGTATTTATATTGGGGTCAAAATCAAAGCGTGTCTTGATTATGCAAGTCTTCTTGCACTTCTGTACGCAACGATATATCTCTCCTATACGCTAGGTCGCACAGGGTACGACTAGAGACTATGTCCTTACTGTTGCGAGAAATAACGTAGATGGTGCGCGTTGCCATGAACAGGTGTCAATGAAATTTGTAGCTTATGAAGTGAATGCGATTAGTAGTGTTGTCATGCATAAAGCAAACCATCGTTTGTTCCAAGAAGCCACAGCACGAGGAACATTGGATGCACTGTGCAGACACTAAACTCAAACTGGTCATCAGACGCTGTAGTGATGACCCTAAACAATAGTGAAAGAAGTATTTTCTCATGCAATTATGCTGCCCTTATGTAGAAACGAGTTCAGTGACTTGAAAAAAGGCTTACCTGTTTTAAACGGATTAAGTACAGTTAGTCCGACGAATAAAGCTATGTCGCGTGATTTACCTGCCACAGACAGCAAACGATAGCTAACATTCTCTCCAGCAGTTTTGTAGTGGTCTGTGTCTGATGAATATATAAGGCTTTGGCTAAACCAACACCCTGAGCCTCTACCCATCACTCTCTGTTTTTTCAGTATATTCAGTTATTCCAGTGGAAACTGTGGGCGTTTCCTTTCATTGAATTCGTCACTAAACATAACGACGACTGCTTTTGTGTAATGTAATTCTATTCCCGTCACAGCGGTTCCGATTGCTGTCTGCAGTGTGCTAGAGATCAGAGAAACTGGCGCTTAATGGGTTCAGATCAATACGATATATAAATATATATATAAATACACACACACACACACACACATATATATATAGATATATAGATATATATTATATATATATAAATATCTATATATATATATATATATATATAGAAATATATATATTTATATATATACATACATGTATATATATAAATATATATATATATATCTATATAGGATATATAATATATATACATATAAAATTTATATATATAAATATATATATATATACATATATACATATTTATATATAAAAATATATATATAAACATACCATCCTATATATACATATATATATATAATATATAATATATATACTAGATATAGCAATATATATAGCAATATATATATATATATATACAAATAAAGTGGGGCGAAGGATGAAGTTTGACAGGCAACAGGCTGGTCTTGTTATTGCTGGATGAGCGCGGAATGATCTACTCAGCCACATTCGTTGTTGTGTGATGGTTCATCTATAAATTGCAGTCAAGAAAGATTATAGGACGTTATATGAGCTTCGTGTCAATGTACAACAGCACCATATGGGGTTTCTGTTAACGCCGGCTTATGTTAACCGCCCCGGGAAGGGAAGGATATAAAAGGGACAAAAAACGCTATGGTTGCTGACAATCTCAGATAATATATCCACGCTGATAGATATTTAGGGTCATTACATTGATGCCAGCTGTCACACCTCATGGTAATCAGTTGCACTAATTTACATCCTATGAGCTGCATTGCCGACAACCATGGAGCCAGCCTGTCGAGATCATAGCAAATATATGGAGAAAGCAAAGTCTTAGCTTGAGGCGTTACCTATACATTCCTAGTCTGCCTATCTAAAACTGCCATTAGCCTAAGTTAACTGCACAGTAACTGTGTAAGAGAACCTCGTGGCGTGTTGACATCTGTTACGATTCACACATCTTACTGTCCTATTCGGTAACTGACGTCATCAATTGCCATACCTCGAGGTTTACTGCAAGAGATAACGATGTGATCAAGAGCATAAAACTAAGCACCTTGGCAGAGTACAGCAAACGCCGTGCATGTGTTACGAGACTGTGGTCATACTGTGTAAGACAGACTGTTGTCATTGTATAACCTGTAGTAAGGTACTCTGTGGTAAGGTACTCAGTGTTCATACTCTGTGGTAAGGTGCTCTGTGGTCATACTCTGTGATACAAGACTGTAGTCATACTCTGTGGTAAGGTGCTCTGTGGTCATACTCTGTGGTAAGGTGCTCTGTGGTCATACTCTGTGATACAAGACTGTGGTCATACTCTGTGATACGAGACTCTGTGGTCATACTCTGTGGTACGAGACTCTGTGGTCACACTCTGTGGTACGAGACTCTGTGGTCATACTCTTTGGTACGAGACCAATGTCAGTCCAATGGAACACATACATACACGTTCCCGATTGCAACTCTTTGTCCTCAGAGGTTAGCCCACATGTTTCAAAGGTAGGTTTTGTAGGTTGATCATCTGGAAAAGCCGGGATCCCGTATCATGCATTCCAATCTCAAAACTATTTTAATTGCGTTATCATTTGTGCAAGTGTTCCCTGGGACATACTGCATGATACCAGTTGATTATTGCACGAGCACACTGACTTTGGCAATTAATGTAAAACTGAGACTGTCAAGTCTTTGGAGAACAAAGCGAGATAATATTTTGCGTCATGATATAAATTTCCACGACGTTAATGGTTTTCTGCTCGCTGTCAAAAAAATAACATAGTTACCATGTTAAAGTAAACGCAGAGTGACACGCTAACTTGAGCTAAATTATAGAGTCTCAGATAAAGCCAGAGCTTAATGACGAATGTAGAAAAACACCCTTTGTTTGATGATTGGCGTTGGATTAAGCGCAGGGTGTCTGATGTAACCTAGAGCGCACCAGGAAATGCGAACAGAATACCAGATATAACCAATATTTTTCTTGAAAACAACACATAAGTGTCCTTGAAAAAAAAGAATACGGAAGGTTTCAATGGCGACGTTTGTCGCCTTGGGACCAACCGACTGGCCTGCTCTACAAAGAAGCAATAGATGAGGCCAAATACAAAATCAATCGTTTCTAATGATCCACCATTCACTTCTATCGTTGTAGTCGAGAGCTCTGGGGTCAGCTTAATATGACCGGCCCTTACATGATGGAGTACCTCCTCGTCCGGTATGGCGTCATGTGTCGACTGCTCGATCCATTGGTTTACATATCACAATAACACAACAACCGATTAAGTAGGTAAACACAGTACCAACGAAATAGATTCGGTTATGTGGAGGATGCTTTTGATTTATGGCATCGTTTCGTCAGATGCCTTTTTCTCGATGTCCCATGATATTGTGTTATCAGAGCATTGAGACTATGATTACTTCCAGCCAGTTAATTTATACATTGAGGATAAAAGCTTCATAACTCGAGTCTTTGTTGACACTTTGTATGTCTTAATTTACCTCTAGAAGCAACGCTTGCTTTATTGATTCGACGTCGAGTATAATATATAAGCAAGGGTTGCATTTTGTCAATTTATTGCGTAAAACGCATACGCAAAATATCAAAATAGAGTCTCACTATAAGATCATTTGAAAACGCCTAACGATGTCATTGTGTGGTCATGAAAGACAGCTTTAAATATTAAATGACATTACATATCACTCAAATCACACACGACATCCGACCGCAGCAAATAGCAGTATTGATGGAAAATGTGGCTTCAGTGGGTCCAACGAAAGGGGATTACAGTCAGGTAATTTGCTGCAATGTTTTGGATATAGCTGGGTCATATAAGCACGACATGTGTTCTGGCAACATGAGACAACCGTGCAGGGTTTGAGTTGAGCTTGCAGTAGGCAAATAGTGCTATGGGGATATTTCGCTTAATTGCTTGGTATAGATAATATGGAGATTTCAATGATGATCCAAATAATCAAGCTAGCTCGGATGAAAAAAAAAGACAAGAGATGCTTGTTAAACTCGAATGTTTACTATGACTTGCTTATCGAGCTGCGGATAGATAATGTGTTGCAATTGTAACCTGTCATATGTGCCTGACATTTGTAGCTGCCTATTCCCCAAAGTGTATTTTCCAGAATTCATCTCTCCATGGAATCCATATTCACTTCACGAAGGACTCGTAAGGTTGATAGCGAATGCCTTGCCGTCAAAACAGTCATAGATATGGCAGCATCTGGCCGATATTGCCAATAGTCTGGGGACATATTTCATCGTGAACTCACTGTGAGGTATATTTCGACGCAAGCCATAACGTAATCTTCCCAGATACATTCTGCAATGATAGACTCCCAAGTTTGCGGCAGAATATTGGCAGGTGCTCAGGTAGTGTGATGCCTCCATTACTTCTGTAGTCGCTTGAAGTTGCTCGAGACCCTGTCCATTGTAAGTGGGCCCATCCAGCTATAACTGTCCTGTTTGCTTATTACAATCTGTTCTCATATAGTCACGTACGTTATTGTCTGGTCAGTTGTGGCTGGGATTATTGTTCCGGGCCCGGATCTCCTTGGGTCGCATTGTGTGGTGTCGTCTATGCCAGTTGGCACTGTTCCGATTGACTACATATATGAGGGGTCCTCTGTACCGCAGTCGGCAGCCCCATACATTCCCCAAATGTCAAGTTCGATGATAAGTATGTTTATCGTGATATTGAGAACCCAATCATTGAAACATGCTTCTTCTAATCACCATCATTGACGGTTCGGGATATCCAATTCCCATTGTCCGTGAAGTTTGCTATTTTCAACCATACATTCCTTTTAATGTGCCGCTCACGTCTGGGTTTGCAGCGTCCCGCAGACATGTTGCATATATACTCGCCGACCACTGAAGATGGCCGCATGACGGTAATATGGCAGCACCAGTATGGCAACTACTGTTAAACGACATAATTAATACAGGTCAAACGCGTGTTTCTTGCCAGTTCAATGCTGATCGTAGTCTATAGTTCTATCATCTCCTGAACAGAAATTAAATATTGCCTTTTACTTTTCAACCATGCCAATTAGCTGTGACGGAAGGTGTATGTATTGTCTCAACAAAGGCGTCACTTGAGCAGAGCAGAAAGCGACCTGTATATGGTTTTATCGCACGAAATTAAGTATCGAAAGTAGCTTGACAGTGTGGACGAAAACAGGATGCTGCATTTGTCAACGTAATGCTTTGCTATTGTGGAGACTGCAATTAGAAGGAGAAGACAGATTAGATCTACGTATGCGTCTGAGTCTGCTCAGGTTGTTGATCCACACTATGGCGCTACCATTAATTATTTCAAGTGAACGGTAACAAATTTACTAAAAGGACTTAAAGGACTGTTATATGTATGTATAATATGTTTAATATATAACTATATATATACATATATGTATATTTATATATATGGATATATTATATATATATATATATATATATAAATCTATATATCTATATATATATATTTTATATATATATAATATACATATATAAATACATATATGCATATATTTATATATATACACATAAATGCATACTTATATATATATGATTAAATATATATATTTATGTGTATATATACATATATTTATATACATTTTTATATATATATATATATATATATATACATATATATATATATGTATATATATAAACTATATATATATATATATTATATATATATATACATAGATATATATGTATATATAGAAAACTCGTTGGCATAAATTCATAGTCAACGACAGAGAACAATTATGCTTCGCCGCAGATCGGCCAAATGGGTGATCAACAAATGTAGGAAGCGCCATAACAATTTGATCCGGGAGTAATATGTAATAGTTCATTATGAGACCAAAGGTTCAAATAAATGCAAAGTATATTTTTGCAATATATTACTTCAGAGATGTTAACTTCAGGATGACCAGTCTAAATGCATTAACCTCTAGCTGTTTCCAAACATTTTCAATTCAGTGTAAGTAGTAATGGTAGTAAATCGTTTGACCCCTTAATAATTTGAGGGGTGCGGATGAGTCATTTTCTGAGCAAATACTGTTTCCATTTACTTCGATGGTTAGGGCACCATGAAATACAAATAGCACCCAAAGCTGAAGTGAAAAGAATTTTTTTCTTCAAAAATGGAAAGGATCGATTTGTTTGGCCGTTTTGTAATGGCGTGTGGACGATTTGTACATTGACCTTTGAAAAGGCTGTACTCTCTAGAAATGCAAATCGAACTGAAAAAGTCACTTCCACTTGGCTGCGTTTCTTCATGTCGGATTTGTCGAAGTCATCAATAGCAGACGCCTTAGGCATGGCGATAGTCGACTTCAGCATTTCTTTTCAATGCACGATGATGACATTTTACATTGAGTGCATGCTTGATACAGGTATTTTTATCCTGTATGTATCCACCAAAGTACCCTTACTTCCTTTACAATTGGTGTCCATTATTTTCGTTTTGTTTTCAGCTTCTTCCCCTTTGATAGATCCACCTTTTTATAAGACCAATTTGGTTGTGGCCCCCGCCATATTCATACCCTATGATACCTAACTGGCAATAAATCCCATTGGCGCCAGGAATGACAAGCCATAAGAATCAACAGGAAATGCGGTTATGATGTGTCTTCATGTAAAGCGAAGAGTTCACGAAGCATTATTGTAATACACGACATCAAAAACAAAAAGTCTTGCTTCACTTAGGGTGAATGGGTTCAGGAAATTGATCAGAACGTCCGCCATTGCACCTTATTCATGCTTATAACTCATCATCATTTGGATATATGAATAGCGAAAACAGTCGTCCAACCAGGCAAGCTGATCTTACAGTAATTCCAATCATGATCAGCATTATTACACATTAAGTCTTTCACGCGATTCCTGCTGGCAACAAAAGAAGAAGAGATAATGTACGACATATGCTTGCATCAGTCTTTGGATGGTCACTCCTTTGACTTAACCCTATATATGCTGTGTATATAATATATAATGATTACAATATATAAAGGAACTTACTGCGTAGGACAAATATTGCGCATATGACAAAATAGACAGCAGGCATATTTGCTGTGATGCGAATTTTATTAACTCTTGGCGCCGATGATGTATAAAGAAGCAGAAAGCGAAGGAAGCAATTACACATTTATGTCACAACGCCATTCTTGACAGGTGAAATGAGTAAAAAAAAAATTCCCTTTAAATGAAACCAGGTGTTATTTATTTCAGCTAATTATTATCGCTGCTCTCGGTTATTTGTATCATAAACAGTTGTAATAGAAATTATATCTCACGATGCAGCACAATCAGGTAACTGTGCCAAAAAATTCTTTCACATACCGAGGTCGTACAATATAGTGAAGTCTTTTACTGTCGTGTAATTGAAAATTTTGAGTGCTTTCTTCTATTTTCACTTGTGATGCAATATTGCGAGATTCCAAAATGTTTAGTTTTATGATGCAAATTTGGATTCCAACGGCAGAGTTTGCCCCAAATAGGAACGTCCGTTAGCTACAGGTATGCACCACAACTAATGTGATTTGGAGGGGAACATGGGTTGCATCTTGTAATTGTACAACTATACAGGAATAATAGTTGTCGTTAAATGCAAGTAGCTCAACACATTTGCAGAATATGAAAACGTGGTATGACCTTCAGCTTTTGTTCCAGGTTGTTGTCAAGCATGCTAATATCGTCGTAGATTAGCCTGGCTTATCACAATCTATTGACACGAAAAAAACGCCAAACAAAATCATTAACTTTGTCTATACATCGTCTAGTTCTTCTGCATGCAACGATATATCACTCCTATACGCTAGGTCGCACAGGGTATGGCTAGAGACTATGTATGTCCTTACTGTTGCGAGAAATAAGTATGTAGATGGTGAGCGTCCCTATGAACAGGTGTCAATGAAATTTGTAGCTAAAGAGGAGAATGCGATTAGTAGTGTTGTCATGCATAAACCAAAACATCGTTTGTTCCAAGAAGCCACAGCACGAGGAACATTGGATGCACTGTGCAGACGCTAAACTCAAACTGGTCATCAGACGCTGTAGTGATGACCCTAAACAATAGTGAAAGAAGTATTTTCTCACGCAATAATTTCCCCGTTTTGCAAAGCAGAATGCTGCCGTTATGTCGAAATGAGTTCAGTGACTTGAAAAACGGCATACATGGGCGTTCATGATTTAAACCGATTAATTACAGTTAGTCCGACGAATAACGCTATGTCGCGTGATTTCCCTGTCGCAGGCAGTAAACGATAGCTAACGTTCATTCAAGTAGTTCTGTTTTTGTATATGTAGACACAACTGGACCAACTATGCGTCTTTTGTAGTGGTCTGTGTCTGATGAATATACAAGGCTTTGGCTAAACTCAACAACCTGAGCATCACGCTCTGTTATATCAGTATGTTCAGTTATTTCAGTGGAAGATGTGGATGTTTCCTTTCATTAAATTCGTCACTATGCTTATAACGACGACTGCTTCTGTGTAATATGATTCTGTTCAAAGCCCGTCAAAACGGTTCAGATGACAAGTCAGCAGTGATTAAAAGAAACTGGCACTTACTGGGCTCGGATCAATACGATATATACACACACACACACACACACACACACACACACACACACACACACACACACACACACACACACACACACACACACACACACACACACACACACACACACACACACACACACACACACACACACACACACACACACACACACACACACACATATATATATATATATATATATATATATATATATATATATATATATATATATATATATATATATATGCATATATGTGCTTATGTATATCAATTACTATATCTATCTATATATATATATAAATAAAGTGGGGCGGAGGATGAAGTTTGACAGGCAACAGGCTGGTCTTTATATTGGTTTATTGTGTGGAATGATCTACCTAGCTACTTTCAGTGTTGTGTGATGGTTCATCTATCAACTGCAGTCAGGAAAAAGTATGGGACGTTTTATTAGCTTCGTGTCAATTAACAACAGCACCAGATCCTTCCAAAGGATTTGCAGCACATTGTTATGGTTTCGTGAAGTTAATGTTAAGCCAGTTGTCTCTCAGTCTGAATACGTGTTCTGACTTTCGATTCGTTTCATGGTGGAATTATTAGCGTCTAGGGATAAGAAGAATCACGCAATGTGTCTGATACGGGGCTTCTGTTTACACCGGCTTATATGAACGTATTATTTTTCATTGTTACTGCGGGCGGCGTGTGGCATATGTTTGCAACAAATCATCATTCACATTGAAAATAATCTTGATAAACAGATTTTACACACAAAATGTGTGCTGTAAAACACATGATCATGGAATGAGATTAGGTAACAATCACAGTCATTAACTAAATTTAGCATGGACAAACATCCAAATATCTCTTCTCTGGAAATGTAGAAACATAAGATACACAGCTTCATCTGAAGACCAGCTTGTGTATAGTATTCTTTGTAACCCTTGTGGATGCCCGAGTTGACTACGTATGCAATTTTATTAACACCAAGTACGTTTGACTCATAGATATATATTTCCAAAAGAGAAGCAATATTCCGTAATGAAAATATTATGTCACACCACTAACCAAGAGCCACATACAATGATGTCTCTGACTTTGGTGCATGAATGAGAAATTGAGATTGAGACAAAAACTTAATAAAGCAGGCTTGTTAAAGGGGATATATCCTCACAAGTACAACAACGATGCTGCAAATGGCATAAATGAATATCAAAATCCGTTACACGGCGACACGCAACGAGCAGCTACTGAAAGTGCAGTTGCGAGAAATCTCTTAGTAAGCCATAGAGAACCTGATTATCATTGCAATATGAATATTTAAGGAAACTATGTAACATATATATATCATAGCTCTTGATTCACTCTTTGGATCAGTTTGTAAGTATACGGATCCAATAATTTCCCCCCGACATCCTTATCAGTCCAGTGATATATTAGCATATGCTCTATACTTGTGATGCATCATAACACACAGGATATGCGGGCCTGAAACATTTGATAGCTTTATTAACACGGATTATGTATATATGCAATATAGCTCAGCGGAATATGCTGGTAAAAGTCTGAAGATGAAGCATGCCGACAAAAAGTCAGCCAGGATCAATTCTTGATGGGACAAACTAACCTTCTACTTGTATCACACAAAACGCCCTACCGCTGCTATAATGTGCAACTTGATTAGTTGGAGTAGCCACATGCAATCAATTGCGCTATTGTGTAGATATTGATCAGAGCAGCTACCGGCGGCCGCAGAAGAATAGTACGTGGAGGATCTTTCTCAAACCAAGCCACGGGTCGTGGGATGTATCAAGAGAACACAGGACCGCCGCTGCGTATACAACCTGCTTACTGGCTCAGTTGTATTGCATCTGCCGTTGCAAATGGGGTTTTGAACTCTTCTTGCTGTTTGTAGTTTGCCTTGATTTGTATAATTGACCGAAACAAATCGACTTGGTGCGGCCAGACTAACGTATTCATTAAGCTGTCACAGCAGTACACTTGGAAGCGGACGTTTTAATGCTACTCTCTTCAGTCGAATGACGAAACTACTGATCATTGTATCCGGTAATGGCACATGTTTTATTGATGCATAACCTGCCGACCATGGCCGTTGGTTAGGTGGCTGCATCCTGAAAATCGGCTGACGTGTAATGTTAATTATATATTCAAAACCTCGAATGAATAACATAAGTATTGAAATATATTACGGCGGATATCACTTTACAACCACATTATTTGTACTGTGTGCTTTTTAGCGGAAGATGCGTGATAATATAGGACTGAATGGTGAGCATTTTGTGTGCGATCTAAGCAGTTTTAGTAAAAAAAACGAACAATCTTATGGCATCAGCAGTGTGCAGAATATACTGAAGCATAGGTCTTGAAAATTTTGCTAAATATTGGTCCACATTCACTGAGTCAAGGCTTAAGTGAGATGATTTAATGCTTTTGTCACCGCTTAGCCATTCAAGGATGTGTCTGATTCTTAGTACGACTGTTTGAATTGTGCTGGCAGAAATTGTTCCGGGTGCATCCATTAATCTACCTCCATTGGTTAAAAGGGGGCGATGGGGTCAATTTTATATGTAGGTTCCTATGATGTCGCTGACTGGTTGTGGTCGCGTTGTGTGGCATGGTCTATTCTCGGTTTAGTGTGTGATATTTGGCTGCACATATGAGAGATCCGTTAAACAGATGACCATGGTAGGGAATGTTGCAGACGTTACTTAAATTTTCTGGTAGCCTGGGTCGATATCCTGGATGCCCTAGTGGATCAAATAACCAGGTATCGTTCACATAACCGAGTAGTTACGGAATGCAGTCGATGCGGTCATGTCAATTAACTTATCTCATACTTGAGGTCAAATAATTAATTTTACAGTGAGTAATTGGTATCATCATTCATCTAAAGAAAGGCTAAGTCCGAAGTTACTATATTTCGTGTATTTCCAGACGGAGAGGCCGATTGGTAGCTCAGGGTATCATGCTAACAGCTGACACTGACATTGGAGCTTGAATCATCTTTCATCAAATGAAGCTTCTTAAATGCTTCGTTAGATGAAATGTGTCCCTAATTAAATCATCATCTGTTATAACCATGGTATGAATTGTGTACATTTCGACGAAAATTTACTATTGGCCCAGCTACCACATCTTAGCTTGATGAAACTTCAAATAACCGTTTGATCACAAATTGTCAGTATCAAGTTACCATGGTGAGCCTCAATATGTCACATCACAAAGAGGGAATATCCCATTATGTTTTGCATAACAGCACCTAATATACATACCATTAATTAAGTGATCAGCGGAGAAACTGCGCTTGACTACAGATTTTCTCGTGCTGCTCGTGTGATACATATGACTTGAGAAATTCATGTAGCTGCGCAAGATTTGGTTGTGTTGTTTGATTCCCAGACAGTAAACGTGGCACTTAAATATCAAATACCAACAACGCAGTTGTTAACCAAATCTATTGAAATATAGTAGTCTTTCAAGTGACTCCTTTTTTAATATACTATGTTAATTATATGCGCGATTGGTTTATTTGTAATGATTGGCTAATAATGCAGTAAAGGATACTCGTTGTTCTGCTGATTCAGGTTAAGAACCATTAGTTTGTTTTAAGGTTTTACCCGCAAATACGTTTCCGTATACTCTTTTTGAATATGATGCTAAGGCTATTTCATGTTATCGGGTATATGCTTCACTGTATTGTAACTTATCTGACGGCACACACGGCTACCAGCTTTAACAGTTGGTTCGTTAAGTGTAAACATTCCTTTCCGACTGAGGTGATAAACGGCCAAGTGCTGTGTCCTTGGAAAATCAACTTAGGTTGTACTATATTGTATTGATTAAGCTTATCTACGACTGACAGGCTAAATCTTTAATATGGACAAGTATGTCCCATTGGTCCGAATGATTGTATCGCCACATAAAGCTTTTCCAGAGATACACGAATTATTCATACTTTAATTTGGCAGATTATCTGGCTAGATACTATGGGCCCATTATTGGGGACATGTACGTTTCTGCAATACTTTGGAGGAGTCAAGTCAATTATCACCATAAAGGCCCCTGACCTTGACAGGATGACACATGTAAACACCTAGCTTAGCCTCTCCGTCTGCCTGTTCACTAGAGTGACGTCACTGTCGCAGACCTATTAATAAGGCCAAAATGCAGTTTGCACATGGCTTTATTAAAGTTATTGACTTGACAGATGTAGAAGCCTTTACGGACTGTTCATGATTACCTTCTGTAAAGCTATTGCATCATAGATAACCGGGATAATTGATTATATTGATTTCGATATTACCGGCAGCGGCTCTGATGATTAGTCCTCTAATGGCTTGTGCCTTATGGAGAATGGTAATCGCACATTCTACAGTGAATCGCATATCTCATATTTTCTAGGTGCTTATCAAGAATAAAATGGCGTTGATAGATAATTGCAATGGCACTCATGCGGCCGTGTCTCTATAACACCCCCGCTCATCCCGCATCATTGCCATATCATTTTCTTGAAAACATGATCATTTTCTATTGATCAGAACGCAACGACAAATAGCCCTAGTCGCTGTTGCAATAACCGTTATTAACAAAAGAGACCCAACAGTTGATGATTCAATCCGACGTTCCTTATTTTGTTGCGAAGTAATAACATTACGTTACTACAATGTGTCCTTGTTTGAGTGTACAGGCGGATATGACTGCCCCCGGTAATTGACTTCTCTCATTTAGCTAGCAGAAATCAGTGTATGTGTATTAATTTATGACTCAAATGTTCAAAAGTTTGCTCGCCAATTATGCAATTCGTTAAGTTACCATGCTTCATCCGCACATCTTAACCATAAGACAACGAGCCTTTTCAGTTTACAGAATTTATGGACAGCATAGTTCTGGGTAGTTAAGTAATGCATGAGTTCAGTGTAGCCAGCGGGGAAGTGATTTGTTGCGATGTTTTGGACAGAACACTGTGTGATCGCATTGGAAGTTCTACATTGGTTGAATTGAGCTTGCAATATTGAGTGTACAGACAGTATCCTGGGCGAATATCATTTATTTGTTAGTAATGGATAAAGAAGAAACCTTATCACACCAGTAATTGTTGGGTGAAGCGGAAAACATAACATCATTTCTATTTCATATTTTTGTGTGATATTGCTTACACTGTCAGTATCGCACATTGTAAATAATTTCTCGGTCAATATTTCCCTAAACCTATCTACAAGTTTCGCAAAATGAGGGATTGCAAAGATTCTAGTTTATGTCTGTCCAACAAATGGAGATGATGTATGAATATCTGCCTAAAGTCAAGGGACATTCGGTATCGCGTTAAGGCGTATTCAAACTCAAGCTTGACTGTTCCATAACGCAATCATATTTGTCACCATATCCTACAAATAGCCACATTCAACAATCATAAGTTACGAAAAAAATGTTGAAGCTCAATCCTACTCTGAAAGGTGCTCCGGACAGATTATGCATGCATTGCGCTGTCTATCTGTATCAGTCCTGCCACAGGGCGGTTTGGTACGTTTGGTTTAGTATTCTGCAGCTAGGTCCATTAACTTGAAGTCCATCTAGCAAGTTGCATTGTTGTCTTGTTTACGTAACGTTTATCCCTGTATTATTCATTGAAAAGTTCCTTATTGCTGCGTCCATAATGGCAACGTTCGTGATTGTATTGTCAATTGCGACATCGCTCATTATTATATTTTACACGTGATTAATTTGTTCTTTGGTTAATTTGTTCCTTGGTTTGACAGAGTTGGTTATTGACGTGAACCACATGATTGAAGGCTCACCAGAGCGTAAAGGAGCTGAAATGAATTCCTCTGAATTTTTACGCCATGAACACTGGAGTTATTCTAGCGAGTAAAGCGTTGTTATCATCGTCAATGTATTGCGCAACTCATTTTGTAGAATTGGATGTAAGGGGTTCTCGAATAGAAACGTAGCATTATAATCGCATTGAGTGCAGTTGTTGAAGCCTTTTGACGAAAAAATCTGCACCTGCGACACTGAGGTAATATATCATTCCATTTGTGTAAGAAATGTAGGCACGCTTGAACACACAGCAAGCTCGATATCACCTTTGGCAATTTCCCCTCTGGGATTCCATTCACGCCGGTACATAAGTAACTCAATGCTACTAAGAGCGGAAACACGTTCGTGACCACTATTTTGCACATTACCCATCCACACAATTACCCAGTCAGATAAAATGGCTGAAATACGTCTGACAATGTAGTCAAACCGATTAGTGTGAAACTACACAAGACGCAGACGAATTGTCAAACCGGCTTACATCTAGCACGTCCAAACAGCTGACAAGTTGTCTTGAACTACTACTATTTTATGAAGAAATATCGTTGCTTATGTAAGCAACTATGCATCCAAATACATGATTTAGTATTTTGAATCAAGCTTTACTATTGGATCTGTTTCTCAAATGATAGCTTATTCACTCTATATATATAGCTTAACTTCAATCATTATTGCAATAATGGTCCTGCATTGGTACTTTACCTCGCGTAAGAAGATATATTTAGGTTTCGTAAAAAGATGCTGCTTAATATAGGAGCAGTGTTCGACTACTCGCAATAAATGCAATATTTAACAGTAAATGTTTCTTACATTTGACTGACATTTTCTCTGCAGCAATACTACTCAGTTATAACAATGACGCAGCGGTCACTACTGTGCAATTTGACCAGTTGAGCACACTACTTCATCAATAATGCTGCCCTGTGGGCAACTTTTTCTCGTTTTGGCTTTCGTGTAAACATCGCCTTAATTGGACCTTCATTTGCAGTCTAAGGCTAGTTAACGAAGAACATGCGTGTATTGTCTAGAGAGACAATTTAAAAAGATAGGAATTACTTCGTAGACCAAAATCAGGTAATGGTATAATAAAACGGAGTAAATGAGCTCGTGCTATAGCGTAGTTAGATGTCGCAACATTTTCTGCAGTATTGCATCCTACTTTTTTATCTGCACCAATGATGTTGACGGAAGAAAATCATCTTTGGAGACGCATAGACTATTATGCACAAATCGTTGGTGACATTGTCACAGCGTTATGCACAGGTCAATCCAACGTATTGTTAAAAGAAAGATGATACACGAAGCATAAACTACACGTACACAATTCTCGGGACAATACATGAGGTGCATTGTTGTAAGGGTTGACCAAATAATTAAATCCATATTATATGCTTCATAATAGCTGAAATCCCTCCAAATCCATACATTTTGCTATAGTTGCAATTTGTTGTACTGAGCTGTGTAGCATATTTGACCGTTACATTTAATGTGTTATATGGCAGTTAATTCAACTACACTGATGTTTCATTACGTCTGATTGAAATGAAGAGGCTGAATTAGTCTGCGTACAAAACAACTGGGTTTGTTTTATGAGTCAGGACACATATTCATTTGAATCCGTTTCATGCTTTATCAACGTATTAAATTTTATGTGTTGTGATGTGTTAACAACGCGCTTCCAGAACACACCGAATATCTTACAGTGGTCGACTTCATCCTGTCAGCTACATGTGGATTGTGTACAAGAGTTATGTTAGGCTCAGTTATTGCCCAACGTCTTATCATGGATTCTGAAGTCAAACGGGTTTGAATTGCGCGACCGTCGTAATAAGATTGAAAATCAGACAAAACAAATTTATGTGAGATGAATGAGAGATGAATGCGACCAAACTAGAGGAAATCACAGAAACCTGAAATAAATCATATTTGATGCCATCAACTTTTCAAACCGTGTGTTGAAACGCAACAAATGATCGGCATTAAATCATCAGGCCGAATATATATATATATTGTAGTGATTAAAACCATATCCATCGGATCCTAGTAAATATTTGTTTATTAGCAACATTACAATTAAATTACAGACTCAATAAACCCACACGCTACTATATATAAACTGCATAGCAAAGATCACTTATCGGTCACACGCTTGCATGGCTTCGTACCAATCGAATTTCTGTCGTTTGCTGTTACTATGGCTGTGTAAAATTGGCACTGAGTGCAATTCCGTGGATGATCACTGCTCGCAGTCTACAACGAATCCTCCAGTGAGTTGTAAGGAAGAAAAGTCATATGCATTCCTTATCTGGGACACTTCATGGGTGAGGATCTCAGGAGACGAATCTTGTATGGCAAACTAAGCTACAGAGAATAACACAGCTACACAGCTCATCAAAACGTAGGGATACGAATGCAATTCCATTGATCCTAAGGAAGAGAAAATACACACAGAAGATGCCTTTTTACATATCTCTGTGTAATTTTAATCGGTCACACAACAAAACTGGATGATGTATTGGCCGTGAGTTAAAATAACGCTTGCAAACAAGAGTGCAACACTGAGAGGTTTTTGCATTATTAACATCAGTTTGAGCGAGCAGCCACACAATCGCATGGCACTCAATTATTTATAGTGGTTCGTGAAGACAGGCGCCGAGAAGGAAATTCTGAAGAGTGTTCTTTACGACAATAGAATTAGGACCCGATGGACCCAATCCATTTAACTGTTTGCATTTATGTTGATTAATTTATGTGGGTTATCTTAAATCAATGATCAGATATATTTCGGTATCTGTCTTTCTGCTAAGTGAATTTCATTTGCCGAACAATGAACTCCCATTGTGTTGAAACTTGAACCGACGTCATCTGAGTGCAACGAACGTGTTGAGATGAGCGGTATTTAATTGTAACATTGTCTTATTTTGTACATTGACAGTAAATTCACGTAGTAATAATGTTCAGTATATTCTAGGAACCTACATAACGCATTGCAGCAATTGCTTAGGATGTAGGAGTGAATGTGGTATTGGCCTCTCTCGTAGCAATCCTATTGTGATTCTCTTTTTGCATCAGTAATCCCAAATGATCCTCGGCGGACACTTCTTAATAGTTGATGTGACATTGTTAGTCGACCTGCCGTTTGACCTGATCCAGTAGAACTGTATATCGCAATAGGATACAGCATTTCACCATTATCACAGAATAGCTCAATGAGGACGCAAAGAGGCGGAAAGCGTTGTTATGCACTGTGATGTCTCTCGAGTAATTTATGGTGCCTAGGCAAAGTAGTTGAGAAATTTCGCTACACATCAATCGTTAATCATGTTTGTCCCTACTTATCGCAAGAACAATTTTGTTAGTGTCTAAAAGTAAATTTGGCTATGATAGAGATACAGTACCCAATTTCATAACATATCCACTCTACAGCTGTTATAAGCTGTCCCACGAACACACTTCAGTATTGTGAAATTAATTGTAATGGCCCAAAGAAGATTATACTTCCAACACAATATCCATATAAAAAGAAATGTTATGATTGTTGAGGGATTTTAGTGCCTTAGCGTTGAATGATGACTGTAAAATAATATATATGTTTTTTTGACGGGACATATGATAATACCAACGATACGCGTGAACCCTCTAAGCGTTAACGAAAGAGTGGTACGACATGCCTGCAATTTTACGCGAAATACTGTAACACGAGTTTGGATTACATAGTACCCGGTGTCGTTTGAGAGATATAAGAAGCATATTCCTTTTTTGGCCTCCGTGCAACCGCTACGGTCCCAAAGTGTTAAAATGTACCGTATCGCATCTTAGGTTGTCATATATAGGTCACTTCAAGATAAGAAGCTTTTGAATTATGCTGAATTCATATTTTTACCCATTGATTCATTTTAGAGTTCATCCTAAACAAGAATTGCAGCACCATTGATCAATGTCAATTAGTTCCACTTCGGCATTCCATCCTCAGCAAACCGTAAGTTGCATACACGCTGAACAGCGATTCTAACCTTTGAGTTGAAGCGAAGACTCGGGTATCCCAAACAGACATAGATGTCCACAGAGCATCCACTTGGCGAAGAACACCGATGATGCTAAAGCAATGACTCTCTGTGAGGGTATATAAAGGCTAGGATTCAAATGAAATATGATCGAATATAATTGGATTTTTCAGGTATGGACCGTGTCATGATGTTCTAACAGTAATCGTCAGAAATATCACCGTATAGATGTTAATCACTGGGATATGACCTGGTGTCGCTTTGTCTAATAGATATTATCGTTGCGTGAACCTACTGCATAAGGCAGAGATTGCACAGATGACAGAATAGACAGCAGGCATATTCGCTATGTTGCAACAAATTAACTTTCGGGTAGAAAATGGATTAAGAAGCATAAGACAGCGAAGGAAGCAATACACATTGATGTCAGACAGCCATTCTTGGCAGGTGAAATGAAGGACAGATTGTCTCTTCAAATGAAATCTGCTTCCTGGCGCTCAGGGGTCAGGTATTATAGCTAATTATTTTCGCTCTTCTCTTTTGTATGGGTCTCAGATTGAACATTAATATCATAGGCAGTTCTTATAGATAATATATATCACTAAACAGCACAATCAGGTACCTGTGCCAAACCATTTCACTATCTCCCACAACATAATTTCGTTATTTTAGATGGAAGCTCGTCTAGAAATAATTGTGTTCTTGCGTAATAATATTAGGGTCAAGCGGGCGCATAATCAAAGTGTGCAATGACTATGCAAGTCTTTTATTTCTGTATGTTATCTCTCTATTACGCTAGATGGCTCAGGTTACTTCATTTCAACCCGAAGGAAGATGGTGCGCGTGGTCATGAGCATATGTCAAAGAAATATGTAGCTTATGAGGCGAAAGCAATTTGCAGTGTTGTCAAGCATAAAGCAAAACATCGTTTGTTCGTAGACGCCACGATATATATATATATATATATATATATATATATATATATATATATATATATATATATATATATATATATATATATATATATATATATATATATATATATATATATATATATATATATATATATATATATATATATATATATTTGCATAAATCAATGATTTGTCATTTCGCAATGCGAGTTTCTTCTTTTTTTTTTTTAGGTGGTTCTGAAATTAATTAATAGCCAATCACGCGACAATTTATTACATTATTGCAATCTAAATAACAGTCAGTACATTAAAATAGAGGCAATATTCCGAAATGAGCATGCTACGTCACACCACTTACTAAGAGCCTCATACAATGATAGCTCTGACCTAAGTGCACGTAATGTGATGTAAGGCGATATTCTAGCAGGAAGCTATGGTGGATAATTGATTTGTCGCTCTGTTTTGGATACAGAGTCAGATATGTAAAGTCGATATTTGTGTCGTCCTGCAAAAAGCACAGCTAAGTAGCAGCGATGTTGCCAATGTTCTAGACGTTTTTGGTCTAGTATCCGTTGAGTAAAGCAGATGTCATGGAAACATATATTCGCTAAGTTTTCGTTCGTAAACATGGTGCGCGCAGCATTACGCGTGGAATCGGACGTTTTGTTGATCCTCTCTTTAGTCGGATGGCGTATTTACTACCGATCATTTGCATCTGGGAACGGTACATGTTTTATTTATTCGTAGCTTTCCGACCATTGCCGTTAGTTTGCTGGCTGCATCCTGCAAAATATGATAGTTGACATGCAAGTAGATTAAATGTTCACACCTCGAACGCATAACATAAGTGTTGAATCAGTAAACTGAGTTTCACCATAAGCCTAATAACAGATAACAGCAATAGTTATCTAAGTAACCGAATATATACGCATAAAACTATCAATCTATATCAATAACATTGATATCACTTGATAATCAAATTATTTGTGTTGTGTGATAATTTTAGTTGATCCAAGCAGTTCATCAAGGTTTAGTGTTTGTATTTTTCTTTTAGTCATAATTTTTGTAGATATTGTAACTGTTGGATTAAAATACACCGTTACTGTGGCTACTGCTTTTCAATTTACGTATTGAGGTTCTGCACTTATTCCATTATATGTCATATCATCGATTTACCTAAGATGAGAAGCCCTCAAGTTGGGAAATTATTTAATGACCGCTTTAAATTGTTTGTATAGCAATTTATTTGCGCTATTCACCCCTCTTTAACATTTGTAGTAGCCCAGATACAGACAAAACAAACCCAACGATCCTGACGTAAATGTCCGCCTTGTTTGTGCTGATCATGCAAACGCAGCAATCAGGGAAATGTAAAATAGTGAAATAATCTAATCTGTGCATGAATAAAACGCCGAAGAATAGTCTCTTTATCAAAGATATTTTGCGGTTATCGCCTTTTGCATTACTTATGGCTTTCTAATATGCTATGGTCCGCCCCACTTTCATGCTGCTTGGCGAATCATTTTTTCACCATGAAAAGTACCGAACTTTATCAGTATGCTGATCTTTGCATTCTTCTTTGACTGCTTCATGTTAAGTTTAGAGCCGTTTCTGTGTTTGATTGGTGGTCTTTCATCCTTGTGGTAAACGAATTGTCAAAGCATATCATGAGCTATTGACCTCATCATTCATCGTCTCCATCAATGCTGAGCATTTCAAAACATAGCTAGGGCTTAGCTACAATCTATCTTATATATTTTCCAGTGGAATCAAAAATTTGTGTTGATGCCAAACATTGGTTAGTGTGATGCAACTGTGCTTTAAGAGTTTGGCGTAGAGTAAGCAATACGGTCCTGAAGTTAGTTCAACCTTAATAGCAGTCGTCTGACACGTTTTGGGACATTTCGTTAGAATGTGCAGGCATCTGCAGATCGAATCCTTTGTGTGCACTGACATTACATACATTGGTAGATTAAAATACATTGAATGGGGAAGAAATTGTAATTGGATGTTTTGTGACTTTCGATACAAATGGCGAGAACATGCACCTCGTTCCCATGCTCTCTTCAGCAAACTGCTTTTCATTTCCCATTCGCCTAATTACCAAGCCGTAATTTGTTGTACTGTCAAACAATAGCCTTAATAAAAAAAATATTAGTATCAAGTAAACTAAAAAGCGATTGGTAAGCTACTATGGTGAGCCTCAAATGGTAATATCACGATGCTTTGCACAATAGCACCAAATATGAACACCATCAATTAAGTGAGCAATGGCAAAGCTACGATCGTCCACAAATGTCTTGTCTCAATGCTGCTTGTTTACTAGAGTACCTTCAATTTCGTATCAATAAGGACATTAGTTGATGCCAAAATGCAATTTGCCATGGTTTTATTACAGTTATTGACTTGGAAAATGTAGAAGCCTTTACGGACTGTTCATGATTGCCTCCTATTAAACTATTACATCATAGATACCCATGCGAATATATAATATTGATTTCTTCAGCGCCTGCACAAACACTGCATTCGATAACTATATGAGCGGCTCTGTTGATTAGCCCGTCAATGGCTGGTGCCTTATGGTGAATGGTAACCACACATCCCACAGAGGAATCACATATCCGATATTTTCTATGTGTTTATCAGGAGAAACAGTTGAATAAGGTTTTGCTTTATACTTCCGTAGTTTTGAAAAAAAACAATTACCAAGGCACTTATGATGTCGTGCCTCTACCACAATCGAGTTCATCATACACCATCGCGATATCATTGTTGTTAAACATCAGCCTTTTGCTATTCATTAGAACGCAACAACAAATAGCAATAGTTGCTGTTGTAATAACTGAAAATGAAAAAGGGACCCAGCTAACAAGAACAGTGGATGCTTCAATCCGACAGTCTTTATTTTTGTAGCGAAGTTTTTGTGTACAAGATGATATGACAGCCCCCGGTAATCGACTTATCAGCATAGTTCTAGCCAGTTAACTGAGGCATGAGTTCAGTCTAGCCAGCGGGGATGAAGCCTTGGAAGCTTTACAGCGGTCAATTTGAGCTTGCAATATTGAGTTTACAGACAGTATCCTGGGCGAATCTTATTTATTGGTGGGGAATGGAAAAAGAGGAGACCAGTAATTGTTAGATGAAGTAGAGAACATAACATAATTGCTACATCTAATTATTATTTATATATATTGTTATATTGCTTTCGCCACCAGTATTGCACATTGTAAATGATTTCGATGGCTATATTTCCCTAAACCTGTCTACCAGCTGCAATGTCTGTCTGCATCCGTCCTGGCACTAGTGAAGGCAAGGTATTTGGGCACTTTTTGTTCAGTGTGCTGCATCTAGGTGCATTATTTGTAGGTACAGCTGGCAACTTGCATTGATGTATTGTTTAAGCACAGTTTATGCCCGTATTATTTATAGTGCAAAAGTTCCTGATTGCTGTCCATAATGGCAACGTTCATTTTGGTATTGCCTATTGCGACATCGCTCATTATTGTATTATCCATAGTGTGAAACGCTTATGTTGTTGTAGTGGAAACGTTCTTTGTTTAGAATTTGTGCGAACGGTCATTATTGTCCAATTAATTGCACGTTTTCCGGTGACTCTGGCCGTATACTCTATAATCGCATTTTATGATATAGTCTGACCACCTGATAGCTTTATTGTGGTTATTATTATATTGGTCAGATGGAAATGACACATCCTTCATAAGAACGAAAATAACGGTCCTCAAATGACATTTTTCAAAATCCATGACCAGGCCACTATCACTGATTTCAACATCCTTAATCAGCAACGTCCATAAAAACGATTAAAGCCCCCTATATGAGAGCTTAAATGGCCTCTATGAACTATACATAACTTTACCATTGTCTCAATGATGGGCGGAGAGAGATTAGGTGATGGCAAAAGGTAGTTGGCCGTCGCTTATTGATGTTCAAAGGCAGGCTATTGAGGGGAAAATCGACCAATAACAGCGGAAACTGACCAGGATGGATTTATTTATATTCTCTAGTACGGTACTTCACCAAATAGCTACTTGTGTCGAATGTGTGGCACCCAGCAACTCCTATTGACTGTTGTAATTATGTTACCTGCCACACTGAGTTAATCTATCATTCCATTAGTGTAAGATATACAGGACCGCTTGACCACACAGCAACCTTGATATCACATTGGCACTATCCTCTCTGGGATTCAATCCACGCCGGTACATAAGTGACTCAATGCTACAGAGCGAAAACACGATGGTTGCTACCATTTACTATCCAAACAGTCAGAATGGTTGAATTACTTCTGACAAAGTAGTCACACCGATTAGTGTGAAACTAACCCATTTACCAATATAACAAATTCTACTGTTTTATAAAAAAATATCGTTGCTGGCACAAGCAACTATGCATCCTTATCCATCCTTAAATGAGCTTCAACAATATTGTAGCTGGCTTTCAAAGGATAGCTTTTACTCCCTTTATGTATAGCTTAACTTCAATGGCTATTGCCACAATGGTCCTGAATTGTTACTCTTCCTCGCCTTGGAATATATAGTTAGGTTTCTTAAACACGTGCTGCCAAATATAAGAGCAGTTTATGACTACTAGCAACAAATGCAATATTTAGCAGGACAAATATCGCATCAGTTACTGACATTTACACAGGAGCAATACCACCTAGTTGTAACAATGGTACTGCAATCACCACTGTATGGATACAAAACTGTTAGAACAGCAGGCACATATCCTTGTAGATAGATATATTTTAAAATACAACAAATACGTTCACAAACAGGGCAATGTTCTTTGGCAGTCAGAAATATATATATATATATATAGCTAAGCTTCATCAACATTTATTTTTATACGTCCACTATGAAATGGTGTATAGGAATCAACGTTTGTATTATTATTTTCTTGGGAAAACAATCTACGACCAGAGATATATAGATGACTAGCACCATACCAAACGCACTATAATGACCTAATGACGATCGCTGCTATCATTACTCCAACACCCTAGATAAAGTTACATATTATGCTTGTAGAATTATTCAAACGTCGCAACCACTCTAATCAGACACCTTTAGAAATAGGCAATGCAAAGAAGTCATATGCAAATGGCAGTATATGGCCCTCGGCAATCATCGACACCTGCAGTTTCCAGACAAGTACAAACACAGCAATTAGTTTCTATGAAACACTGCTGTTAACTTGCGTGGAAATGGCAAGGGGAACGTAGGAGGGGGTCTATAAGGTATATAAAAGGTGGAGTGGCAAAGTGGTGTAAATAATTCAGTGCCACAGGTTCCAAGTGTTACTGTCATTTCTAGACACATGTCTGAATCTGTTTTACTCATTTGCAATAACTATTTTACATTCACTAAATGAAACATAGCTGACAGTTACGGTGAAAAGACATACAAACCAAGTCGAACGTGCATGTTACACTTGACAATATAATGTATAGGGCTCACTGCCAGAAAAGATGAAATTGAGTTGACGAATGAGGCATTTTCATAGCGCCATATTCGATAAAACCCATCCATTTACCAACCCTTTACTATGGATGACACTTTGAAAAAGAAAAACAGGTGCGCCCATAATGTCTGGTTGTGTCCTGTTTTATTATAAAATAGCTGGTTCAATATCTGATTGACAAACCAAATTGGTAAAGATGATCATTATAGAACCTTGGTGATCTACGTGGTCTACGGCGCTGGCGAGAGCGTCTCAATAGTTATTACGTATGGTTTACTGATCGGGACACTCATTCTCTGATCGCTGGTTGCCCCATTCCGATATCTGTTCGTAAATTCATTCTCTCAGGTCTAAGCTGTAATAATTGGGATAATTCATGACTACATCACCAAGAATGTTCTGCGCCCTGTGACATATGACTTTGACCGATAAGCTTGCCTCTACACTGTTATATTTATACGTCTGTTTTGCATGACTAAGTATACGTCGACAGAGGCGATGTTACCAGGGGCTCTTACGTGGCGACGTTATGCGTGACTATCCATTACACCAACAAAGTCCGGTTCATTGTTAATATCGTGGAATCCACGATCATCATCACGGTAGTATGCATTACTCTGTAAGGCGGGTTACGGGTAGTATTGCTCTATTTATAAGTCGAATGCGATCCCACTTTTGCATCTGCACCAAACATGTTCACGGGAAAAGACATCGTTTGAGACGCATAAAATGTTATGCACATGTCGATCCGACGTATTATTAAAAGAAAACGAACACGATGCTCGGGACGATCCATTTATTGCATTTTTGTAAGGGTAGACTGAATAATTAAATCCATATTATCTGCTTTATAATAGCCGAAATCCATCTCATTGCTTAAATGTTGCAATAGTTGCAATTTGTTGTATTGCACTATGTAGCATATTTTAACGTCTTATATCAACCATGGTATATGGCAGTCACTACAACTGCACTGATGTCTCATTACGGCTGAATAAAATGATGGGCGGAATTAGTGGGTGAGGAACTTATGTGAATCTTTTGTGGCAAATTATGCTACGGAGAAGCTGATTGGATCCCTCAAGATAACATCGCTACACAGGTCATCAATGTAGCATGTTGGGGTGCGAATGAGTTTACATTGATGATGAGGAAGTGAACATACATACCACAGATGTCTTTTAACATACCTCTGTGTAACTGTAATTGGTCACACAACAAAGTCCAGGTCTATGTCAGGTATGACACGTTTTCTGTAGACATCGCTGACACAAGTATTTCGTTCCCATTCATAAACAATTTCGCGAATTGTCGGGTTCTTCTGCAAAAAAAACCGCTTCAATATTATATTTCGTCGATTACTAATTAGCAGTTTACATGGTGCTTCTTCTAATAATGTGATTTGGTGCGGAACACTCTATATAAGCTAGCTTGCATCATGCTGTGTCCTTGTTAGAAGTTCAATCTATATAGGAATAAGAGTTATCGTTAAATGATATGGTAGTGGCACAACACACTTGCAGAATATGAAAACATGTAATTATGCATGCTAAGATCACTGGATATGCTGATCTAATTACCGTTTTTTGTCACAAAAAACAACGCACAATTAACCGTTTTTTGGCCCGATGGAGCAACACAATGGAATTCCACATCATTCACCTATGTTCAAGGGGTATTTTAGGGCGCATTACCCGACCACATAATTGACTTAGGCTAGATTAAAGCTCGTCCAGAAATAATATTTCCTGCGTAATTATATTAGGGTTGAGTGTGTATTAACTATGCAAGTCGTATTGTTCTTTCGTATGCAACGAGGTATCACTCTTATAAACGATTTATCAACATAACATGACAATTGGAAGGTGAAAACATTATCAAAATGTTATCTATGCGAAGAAATGATATATTGCCATACACCTTCTAACTGTATTTGTACTAATGAATAATCATGTATTTAATTATTCCCTTGACATAAATACTTGTGCGTTGTCTTGTCACTTTGTATCGGTTGCGCACTAACGAGAATGAATCCTCAAAAAGTATTAGTAAAGACTGTGGGTGTTTTCAATCATTGAACTCGTCAATATGCTTATAACGGCGACTGCTTTTGTGTAATATAATTCGAAGCTTATCACAGCGGATCAGATAGCAAGTCTGCAGTGTGCTAGATATCAAAGAAAACTGGCCCATACTTAGCTCGGATCAATACAATATATTGGGGTTCCATGAACAATGAGCGACATGTTTATCATGATATTCTGACAAAACAGCCAGGGCGACCCTAAGTCGAAACAAGCTAAATAAAATGAGGGAAGGTCATATACTAGATTGCATCAAGATGGATAACACACATAAATATCTGTATTTAATATTCAGCGTCTCTGATTGCACCTGCACCTTGTTATAGTGCTATGTATTGATGATCAATATACACACAGACACACGCACACACACACACACACACACACACACACACACACACACACACACACACATATATATATATATATATATATATATATATATATATATATATAGATATATATATATATATATATATATTTATATATATATATATATAGAGATATCTTTTATATAGATATATATCAGATATCTATGTATCTATATATATATATAGATATATATATATATATATATATATATATATATATATATATATATATCTCTATATATATATATATATATATATATATATATATATATATATGTATATATATCTTTATATATTCCAATATTCCGTAATAAGCATGCTACGTCACACTATTAACAAAGAGCCTCTTGAAATGTAAGCTCTGACTTTGGTGCACGTAATGTATGGCGATATTCTAACAGGAAGCTATGGTGAGTAATTGATTTTTAGCACTGTTTTGGATACAGCGGAGTCAGATAAGTAAAGTCGATGTTTGTGTCATCCTACAAACGGCACAGCTAAGTAGCAGCAATGCTGCTAATGCTTTAGACGTTTTTGTCCTAGTAGCCGCTGGGTAGATGTCATGGAAAATCATATATAAATATGAAACCTACAAACATTATAACATTGATTAATATTCTAGCAACATTATTGCAAGCAGCCTCAAAAATAAAATGCTAATCATCAGTTTAATTGTCTAACCTGCTCGGTCTCAATTTTTTTACGACCATTTATGTCCAATGTGTTACCTATGCGTCGGGCGTTTCGGGGCTGACTTGATAATGCTTGAGCTATTATGTATATTCTCTTTTTGAATTAGGACTATTGTGAGTGTCTCAATATAGCCATCTCAAATGTGATTTAATTGTGTGCGGTCTGGTCTGTGTTTATATGCCGCCTGCTTTAACTATCAGTAAATATTGTGGTGAACATTATCATCTTTACCATCAGCTGAGCTCAAATAATTGTGTTGTGTTTTCAGAGTAGTTGCAATAGAAATACGTCAAAACCTTTGTACTTATTCGTCTATCTTAAGTCATGACATATTTGCGTTTGAAGCTTGTCCGTTGATGACCTTTGATGCAATATTGAGTTTGCTATCAGTGTCATCTCTCTATTAAGGGGCATACTTAGATCCAGCCAGTTGGTCTACCCAGCTTTTGGGTGCAATTGAGAATAAACGACTTGACAATGCAGGCTTGTTAAAGGGGATATATCCTCACATGTAACCCTCGCAACAAATATCATAAATGAATATCCAATTCCTTTACGCTGGGACACGCAATGAACAACTACAGGAAGTGCAGTTTTGATGAGTCCCTTTGTAAGCCGAAGAGAACCCGAGGTATTATTGAAATATGTTGATCCAATCAATTATCCGCCACATCCTTTATCAGTCCAGTGATATGTTAGCATATGCTCTATACTTGTGATGCATCATACGTCTATATCCACAAACAGGATAAGCGGGCTTAAATAACATTGGATGGCTTTATTAACACTGATTATGTGTATGTGCAATATAGTCCAGTGGTTTACGCTGGCAACAACCTGAGGATGAAACATGCCGCCAAAAAGTCAACCAGTATAAATTCTTGATGGGGCAAACTAACTCTCTATTTGTGATACATAAAACGCCCTAGAGGAGTTATATTGATGGAACTTGATTTGTTGGTGAGTTCAGTATGCACGTTATTCAGCTATTGTGTAAATAATGTTAACAGCAGCTACAGGCAGCAGCAGAAGACTAAGTGTAAGTCTAACAGTAACCGGAGGTACATAAATCCGGCCGCAGTTCGTTGGATGAATCGAGTGAACACGCAACTAAATTGGCTTGCCGGTTTTGTTGTATTGCATTCGCCTTAGCTACTCAGGGGCGTTGGTCCGTCCTTACTGTTAGTAGTTTGGCTTGATTGGTAAAATTGACCGAAACAAATACCCCTGGTGCGGCCATATATCAATGACATATTCATTAAGCTTCCGTTCATAACCATGGTGGCAGAAGCAGTACTTTTTTGCAGTCCTCTCTCTAGTCGACCGACATAACTACAGATCATTTGCATTCGGTAACGGTTCTTGTTGTATAAATTCATTTAGACGGCTCCATCCTGTAGATAACTGTAAATTGGCAACCTATAATAGATCACGTATATAAATATATATATATATATATATATATATATATATATATATATATATATATATATATATATATATATATATATATATATATATATATATATATATATATGTATATATATATATATATATATATATATATATATATATATATATATATATATATATTTATATACATATCACAATTGAGTTCATTCTGCACCATCGCGATATAATTCTTTTTGAAAGCATATTTCTATGCAAAAGTTGAATAACAAATAGACACAGTTGCTGTTGCAATAACTGTAAATAAAAAAGGGACCAAGCTTACATGAACAATCCGACATTCTTTATTTTTGTAGCGAAGTAATATCATTACATTGTTAGTATATGTCTTCGTGGTGCACAGGCTGATATTCCCCCTGGTTATCGACTTATCTCATTTAGCTAGCAGAAATCACTTTTTGTATTCGTGATGATATATGACTCAAATTTACAAACGTTTGCGTACCAATTATGCTATTCATCAAGATACCATCTTTCATCAGCACATCTTTAGCATAAGACAACTAGCCTTCCCAGTTTACATAATTTATGGACAGCATAGCTCTAGCCAGTTAAGTGCGGCATGAGTTCAGTTTAGCCAGCGGGGATGAAGCCTAGGGGATTCGTAGCGATGATTTGGACGCAAACATATAGTGGCGTGCACCATGTACTCGCTGTACAGCGATTTGAGCTTGCATGTTGAGTTGAAAGATGGTATCCTGTGCGAATCGTATATATTGATTGGCAATAGATAGAGAGCAAACCTTATCGCACCAGTAATTGTTAGATGAAGTGTAGAACATAACATTATTGCTGCATTTAATTATTTTTCATGTATATTGTGATATTTCTTACCCCATCAGTATTGCACATTGTAAATTATTTCGATGGCTATGTTTCCCTAAACCTGTCTATCAGTTCCGCAACATGAAGGACTTGCGCAGATGCCAGCTTATGTCTAGCCGACAAATGTAACGTTCAAATATCTTGACGATATTGTCGAAGCGCCATCTGGTATCGTATTAAGGCTAATTGAGACTTTTCCACCATATCCTTCAAATAGCCACATTCCGTAATTATATGTTACTTTATATTTATTGAAGCTCAATCCCATCTGACAGGTGCTCCGGACAGATTATGCATGCATTGCTCTGTCTGTCTGTCCGTCCTGGCGCTATTGAAGGTAGGGCTGTTTAGCAGTTTTGGTTTAGTGTGCTGCAGCTAGGTGCATTATTTTTAGGTTCAGCTGGCAACTTGCATTGTTGTCTTGTTTAAGCACAGTTTATGCCTGTATTATTCATAGTACGAAAGTTACTGACTGTTGTCCACAATGGCAACGTTTATTATTGTAATGTCTATTGTGGCATCGCTCATAATTATATTGCCTATAGTGTGCAACGCTTGTTGTTGTTTTAGTGGCAACGGTCTTTGTATCGAACTTTGTGCGAACGATCATTATTGTCCAGTTAATTGCTCGTAGAAACGATTGAGCCCAAATTGCCTCTATGTAGTATTCATTTCTTGACAGTGTCTCAATGATGGACGGGAGGAGATAAGGTGATGCCTAAATGTAATTGATCGTTGCTTATTGATATTCATCGTCACGCTTTTAAAGGGAGATAACAGCCAAAACTGACCAGGAAGATGCTTACATATATCAATCAAGTTCGGTACTTCACCAAATAGCTACATCTGTAGAATGTGTGGCTCCCAGCAGTACCTATTCACTGTTGTAATTGTGTTATTTTACAAAAGAATGAAAGTATCAACATATCGCATTTACAAGTAAGAGAATGCTTGATACCGGTTCAATGTAACAAACCAATAGCTGAGTGCTTAACGCATGCACTTGGACTTGCAGCAATATTATTGCTGTTATACGAAATGATATATCGGCGCATGTCCCGAAGGCCACCTCCTAATGAATGTGAAATGTGTTTGCCACATCCCATCAAAGACAATATTCATTCATTTTCTGACTTAGTTCTTTTGACCTAGAGTCACCACTTTTGTGATCCTATTCGATTTTACTTGTCTTTCCTCATGCAACTTCTTAGCGTTTTGATGAAGAAGAAACACACGGCTTCAAATAGCTCTAAAGCGAGCGGTGCAATAACAAGCATTTTAGCTGAACATATATTCTGCATGATGGCCATTAAACCATAAATACAACTTCGTATTGTCTGGCAAAATGCGATTATATCCCAATTCAAATGCATGTACATTTACCATTTTTCATGTGCAATAAACGCATAATACCTGACAGGAAGTGATCATCTAGCGGAAATAATCAGCAACAGTGATAAGCTTTTGAAGCTGCATATGGACCACGCGTTTGGTTTTTGTTGCGGTTTTGTTGAGGAAACAAGAAAGATCTTTTATTTTGGGGTGCTTAATTTGTTCCTTGGTGCTGGTAAATGCATTTGTTCGACAGTGCGGATTATTGACTCGTAGGACTTGGTTGAAGACTCAACAGAGCGTTAAGGAGCCGAAATGAATTCTTCTAATTAATTACTCCGCGAACACTGGAGTTATTCTAGCGAGTAAGATCGTTGTTATCATCGTCAATGTATTGTGCAATTCGGCGCACGTGTTTTCATTTTGTAGAATTGAAAGCTGTGGGTGCTTCTCCAATCCAATATGAACTTAGCATTATACCACATTGACTGATTAGTATCGACTACAATTGTTGAAGCCTTTTGCCTACAAGTAAATACATCATTCCGTTAGTGAAAGGAATACAGGAACGCTTGACCACACAGCAGCCTCATTCAACATGGCACTTTCGTCTCTTGGATTCCATCCACGCCGGTACAAAAGTGCCTCAATACTATTTAGAGCGAAAACATGTTCGGAACCTCTATTTCACAAATTATATATCCACACAGTTACCTAGTCAGATCAAATGGGTGAGATAATTCTAACAAAGTAGTCAAACAGTGTGAAACAAGTGGTTTTGCACGGCTACTTTTTTACGAAGACATATCGGCGTTAATATAAGCAACGATACATTCTTATCAATGATTTGATTTTTTGAATCAAACTGAAGAAAGTGCATCATCTGTCTCTATATCTATGGCTTATATACGCGTTATATATAGCTTAACTTCTATTGATATTGCAACAGTGGTCCTGAATTGTTACTTTACCGCGCCTTAGAAGATAAACTTAGGATTGTAAGGCTAATGCTGCTGAATAAAAGTATCAGTTTCCGACAACTCGCAATAAATGCAATATTTAACAGGTGAAACATCTAAAAAGTGACTTACATTTTCACTGTAGCAATACCATTTAGTTATAACAATGGCCCTCTAGCCGCTTCTCTGCAACTCTGGGCGTCGTCAATTAAACTTCTTGAGCACACCACTTCATCAATATTCCAGTTTTGTTGGCAACTACGTCACATTTGGGCCTTCGTGTAAACATCGCCTTATTTGGAAAATCATTTGCAGTCTATGGCTAGTTTACGGATACTATCGGAGTACTGCCTGGAGAGGTATTGTGAGTTATAAGAATTTCTCCGTAGACCACATCAGGTAATAATGTAATAATATGAGCTCGTGCTATAACGTAGTTAGATGCCGCATCATTTTCTGCTATATTACACCTGTGGTGTATTAACTGCCGTAAGTAGTATTAGGCACGTGATTACCACTTAGTCAATCCACTTCACGATTGGCCATTCTCATCGCAATGCTCCTTTTGTATCAGCTATATTAATGTCCTATGCTCTTTATGGCATAGCAAATAAGACAGTATATGGTGTTGAAGAGCGTAATCACACTGTTATTTAGATTTTCTTCAACAGATTAAGGGTCCACTTCAGCTGTGATCGAGGAATACAAATGGGAAGCTTGATTAATGTACATAAAAATGTATTCTAATATTTTAGTTCATGAGAGCATTTCATTACAGAAGGTCTTCTTAGCACCGATGATAGTATTTGCAAGGTAAAATACCCTGCCCTATATTCAGGGGTTCCTTAGTGCCTCAGCCTCATATTGTAGGCAGTTAATTATACAGTCATTGTTGTTATGGCTATTTCCTTAGAAAAGACTTACACCATCTACATCGTGTAATCGGATCAACAAGGCTTAGAGAACCTAAAACATGATTACCTTGAGTCGAGAAATAAAAATGTAGAATGTAATTTGCCAGATAGGGGAAATTTGATGTGATAGATAATGGGACATAGGAAACCTGTACTGGGTCATAAAGACATCAATGTTTGGAGCCGATATCTTTACGTTAGCGTACATCTCTGTTGTCTAGGCAACATTTTTTTTTTCAATGTAATTAATATCGATTTCAAACTACAGTACATTCTGGCAAGGAATTGCTAGTATTATCAATTAGATAATCATTACGAATTCAAAACTGTTAGACCAGCATGCACTTAATCTTATATAAAGATTTTAAAATACAACAAATACGTTCATAAACAGGGTAAAAATTGAACTTATTTTAGTAAGGAAGCAATCAGTAATCATATTACTCTATAAGCACATTCATTCATACGTTCACTATGACATAATGTTATTGGTATCAACATTGGCATTATTGTTTTGGAGAAAGCAGATATATAGATGATTAGCAACAAGCAAGTCGCACAACAATGACCGAATGACGATCGCCATTTATATTAATCGAACACCCAAGTTTGTAGGAAATTATTTAAAGTTATATTATGCTTTCAGATTTATTCAAACGTCGCAAGACAAAAACAAGACCACTCTAATAAGACACCTTATAAAAAAGACCATACAAAAAAGCCATCTGAAAATACCCGTATGTAGCTCAAGGCAATTGTCTACACCTGATGTTTTTAGACAAGTGCAAACACAGCAAGTAGTTTCTGGGGAACACTGTTATCAGCTTGCGTGGTAATGGCAAGGGGAATATAGTAGGGAGTGTGTAAGGTATATAAACGCCGGATTAACAAACTGACATGAGTGATACAGTGCCGCAGGTTCCAAGTATTACTGTTTTACTAGATATATGTCTGCATCTGCTTTACTCATTTGCAACAACTATTATACATTTACTAAACGTATCATTGTTAAAAGTTATGACGAAGAGACATGTAAACCACATCGAACGTGCAAGGTAACATATGACACATTGGTGTCGAGGGCGCCGTTATATGATTATCCGACCGCTGATAGAAACATATGCAACAATTACGAACGATCCTCAGTATCTTCATTTATCATCCTAGTACTAGTGATGAAAAAAAAAACCCGGGTGTACGCAAATTGTGTAGTTGTGTCCTGTTGTAGCTAGTTGGGTTCCATACCTGATTGACATACCCAATTGGAACCGGTGATATGTACTGCAGCTTGATGATCCAGGTGGTCTACGTCGAGAGTCCCAAAGTAAAGCCATAGTCGCATTACGTATGGTTTTCTGCTCGGGAAACTCATACTGTGATCGTTAGTGTCCATATTCCGATATCGATTCATTCTCTCAGGTCTATGCTGTAACGGGGAATGTGACAACATCACCCAGAGTGATCTGCTTCTTGTGACGCATGACTTGGACTGATAAGCTTAACTCGACATTCATACGCCTGTTTTACACGAATATGTATGCGTCGATACAGGCGGTGTTGCAAGTGGTTCTTAAGTGGCGACGTTTTGCATGCCTATTTACCACATCAGCAAAGTTTGTTTCATTGTTAATGTCATGGATTCTACGATCACCTTCCCGGTAGCATGCACTGCCCTTCATCATGGGTGGTTTTGCTGTGTTTCTGCGACGAATGAGATATTACTTTTGCAACTGTGCCAAACAGGGTGGACTGTGCCAAACAGGGTTGACCAAATAATTCAATCCATATAATCTGCTTTACAATTGCTGAAATCCCTCTCATTCCATAAATGGGTTAAACAGCTAAAGAGACGAAGCAATTCTTAAGAAATATATTCGAATTTGTTTGTACTCATCAAAACGCTTTCTTTATGACGTCTATGGTATGACATGCCAACAACATAGTAGCTGCGAGCTAGTATGACCTCAATCGGCAATCCTGTCTGAAGACTCGATGCCTACGCAATAGTAACAGTTTGTTGTATTGCACTATATAGCATATTTGATTGCAACGCATTCATCATGTTATTTGGCACTCGAGCGATGTCTCATTACGGCTGAATCATATGAAGATGCTGACAAACAAATTGGGGAATGTTTGTATCAGTCTGGAATTTAAGAGGACACATATTCATTTGAATCCGCTTTGGGCATTGTCGTCTTTAGGTTGATAGATTGTGATGTGTTAACGCCTTCGTTTCCACGACACATCGGATATCTTACTGTGGACCACATCAATCTGCCAGCTTCATGTTGGTTGTGCACAGGAGTAATGTGATGTTAAGTATTTGCTTCTACTCATGGATTCTGACATGACTTAAAGAAGGGTTTGAATTGCAGAATGTCAGAATAACATGGAAGATCCAACAAAACAAATAAGGCATAGATGAATGAGATAAAACTGCGATAAATCACAGAAACCTAAAATGAATCATATTTGATGCCATCAATTTGCAGAATCTTGTGTCAAAATGAAATAAATGAGCGGCATTAGATCTCCAGACCGAATCTAGTACTAAATTTCGGTCATCTAACCCATATGCATCTGATCCTAGTACGTATTATATTTTCAGCAACATTATAATCAGATTACAGATTCTAAGTGAAAAGCCCATCCGCTACTGTATATAAGTTAAATAGCAAAGATCACTTAATGAATTTCCGCATGTCTGGCTTCATACCAATCGGATGTAACTATGGTCGCATACAACTGTCAGTGAGTGCACTAATGTGGACGATAGCTGCTTGCAGCCTACAAAGAATCCTCTAGTGATCTGTGAGGAAGAAATATTTTGTGCATTCCATATCTGGGACACTTCACGGGTTAGGACGTCATGAGGCAACTCTTAGATGGACAACAACGCTACGGAGAAGCTGCTTGGATCCCTCGGATAATATCGCTACACAGCTCACCAAAAAAAGTATGTAGGGATGAGAATGAGTTTCCATTGATCCTAAGGACGAGAAAGTACATACCACATATCTCTGTGTAATTCTGATTTGTCACACAATAAAACTGGAAGATGATGTATTGGTCGTGAGCTGAAATTACACTCAGAAACAAGCGTGCAACGCTAAGCGGTTTTTGCATTATTTACATCATTTTGAGCAATTCGGGATAATTGCACAGTACTCAATTATTGATAATGACACGTGAATACAGGCGCCGCATAGGAACTTCTAAAGAGAGTTCGTTACAGCAATAGAATTAAGACCCAATGGACAAACGCTGATCAAGTTGATCATTTAAACTATTTTAATTTATGTTGCTAAATTTATGTGGTTTGTCTATCATCATCCCAGAGAAATTTCTGTATCTTTTCTGCCGATTTCATTCACTGAATAATAAATTTCCGTTGCGTTGAAACTTGGATCGACTTAGCGTGAACGTGTTGAGTGAGCCCTTGTATTAGAGCAATATGCCGTATCAAACACAATGTTTACTCACGCTTTATATGGGATAAAAGATCGCCCTAGAACACATTTCAGTATTGAGAAGTTAATCATTATAGTCTGAACTGGATTATAGTTCCAACACAATATGCACATGAAAGGAAACATTATCATTGTCAAGGGAATATAATGCCACATAGCATATTCAGATAATGCTCTGAAAGTGCTGGCATCGCTTTGAACGATGAATGTTAAATCATAGATATGTTTTTGTCAATGGAAAGTATGATAGGTCAGCCGATACACGTAGCCCCCATGGTAGGGTAGATCAACCCGCGGCGCGAAATGCCAGCAATCAACATTTACCGCAAATACTGTAGTGCACTTTTTGTTCACATAGTACACACTGTACTTCAAGACAAGTACGTAGCAAATTCCTATATTTGTCTGCATGCAACCGCTACGTCGCAGTGTACATATGTAACGTATTGCATCCTGTGTCGTAATATATAGATAACTTCTGATAGCTTAATGATGTGAAGCTCCTGAATTATGCTGAATTCACATTTTCATCCACAGGTATGGTTCATTTCAGAGTTCATCCTAAATAAGAAATGCAACAAGATAAACTAAAGCCCACTTTATTTATTGCCATAGGGCTAATGTCAGTTATGACTTCCTCGACATTCCATCCTCTGATATACGTTAGTTTCATATACGCTGAGCAGCGATTCTTACCCTTAACGCGAAGACCCGGGTTACCCGTGCAGACATATATGTCCTCACAGCACCCACTTTGCGAATAACACCGATGCGTCACGCGGTATTGGTCCATATTTCAGACAAAGGGCACGATGTATTGTAATCATTGATATGATTCACATCCTTCCCAAGGAAGTGGATGAACCGCAACTGCTCTCCATCGGATCGCATCGGTTCCCGAACTGATGTTGAAAGTGCTATCCATTGGGTTGACTAGGACCAATGTAGACGGCCTGACCAGGGGGAAATAGCCGTTATATAATGTGTGCTGCCTAGTGTGTCAGATGAGAGCGTGTCAAGTGGTTCTGGATCTGAAAGATGACATAGGCGGTGTCGAGGTGTACAGGTGCATTGGTCGCTTTGTGTTATATATGCTAGCAACTGTTTGCTATCACTTGCTTTTCCTAAAATTTAAGAGACAATCCTAAATTATGTCAAAAATGAGTTACATAACTTACGATTGTTATAAAGGAGTCCAATCTTATAACATGGGGTGTATCTGGCCTACTATTGTATCCTCGTCGAAGAAATAAATACCCAAGGACATGTTGTCATTACTGACGTGCGGGCGGATTATTCCGTCTATAACCCGATTGACACTGGCTGTAGCATTATGACCACTTCACAAAGAGCTTCAAACGGACGGGAGGGTTACAGTATATCATTCATATCACCGCCAATTATGCTTTATGTGATATGCTGTGTTGCACCTAAGTAAAACATGACGCTTTAAATCTGTAAAGTTGATTAATAACATAGTGTTTCCAAGAATCAGACCCCATAAGACATCGACTAATGTATTTGGATATTTGAATAATTTATTTAGCATTTAGAACACATTGCATTCATTTGCTTTCTTGTAATAGTGGCTTAACTGCAGTCGCTACACAACAACTCACCGATTAGTTGGTACAATATTCTGTTGCATTATGTGTGTGGTCATATGTAATGGGAAGTAAAGCTGAATGTTAATATTATAAACATGTCAAAGTTGGTTGTTTCTCGGCATTTACAGTTGATACAACTTTACCATATGGCGCATATTGCAGTCTTTTTCGTACTATTTAGCATCTTGATGGTTGTCATGCACTAACATCATTTGGCCTGGCCGACATAACCCTGCTCTTGTGAAGGCTATTGGTCTATTGAGGCTAATCATTTCTACTTAGTCAGAGTTGCCCACTGATTAGAAGTGGCTATATCCTACCCGCCAGTGTTAAGTTTCTCATTCAGAGCTGCCACATCCATGCGACATTCCCACTAGCGCAGGGCATACACATATCATCATGGATAGAAACGCAAGGTCATTCTTTTATATTGGTATTATGCATAGACAGCAAGTAAATTTGGTTTAACGTCTTCGTCACCATAGAACGGTGCAGCAGACCTTTACAATAGTTTGCATTGGGTTTTATGGCAGTAATGAAGAAACAGCTCAAGATGTGATATTTCAATTTGTTGTTACAGACAGGACGGGACCACTTAATACTTGACTCGTCAAAAAATGTGACAGCCATTATGCTTGATATCAACGTAGTTTTTCAAGCAATTAAGCTTTAAAATAAGTATCTTAGAGTCATTTTATGCATGCCAATGATTTCTATTTTTCAACTTATACTTCATTGAATGAAATATGCGGATAATAGCCGATCTAACACATCCTTTTAGATATCTGACTGGTTGATTAAAACCAATGACCCGAACACATTCGCTATAATTAAGGTTGTACTATTTGTCTTCCCTTTCATTTCCAGGAACAATGGGACCCACGTTCTTACTTAGTATACCTGCAATCTAAATATGATTAGTGGATATTGTGTTAGATACAGGATTGGTTACAGCAGATTAACTTGGATTTTTTTGGGTTGTGACATTCTGGCATTTAAATTCTTCAGTTGGCAAAATATAACATTCCTGGAAATAACGTCGAATTGGCCATTCTTGGAAGCTTATAAGCTATTAGAAATTTAATACTGCACTTTGCAAAGAAATGTCGAAATTGTATCTGAGTGGTGAATACTGGTAATACAGTCTGTGTGGGATTGGCCCCATCCTTTGACAATCAAGTCAGAGTTCCCGTTCTACCGTCGGATTTTAGTTTACGTTCGGCGGACTCTTTGCATTAGCTCATGTCGCAGCTCCCTAGTTGCGCGAAGTAGTCATACAGTGTTCGATCACAATGAACGATTGCATCCCAATATTGATACGATTTAATCAGTGAAAATGACCGGTGCCAAAGCTGAAAAATCTCAATATTAGTGGGCCTTGAATTGTCTTACAAGGATTAGTCCAGTTTTATATTCAGTTGACGACTTTTTTTTATGCTGGGCCAATTTTGAGAACAAAGTGAAAGATCACCAAAATTCACTTAACAAGCGCGGACTTAAAGTTGGTGGCTTTTTAGTACCGAGCCCTCAATCATGATTCATTTCCATAGTGTGCCATGCTCTGAGGGGTATAAAACGTCGAATGACACAAACAACGACAACTTATTATTTTCGATGTTATCTTTGTACAGGATGCTCATAGTAAATGCATTCATGAAAGTGCTATTTTCTACGAGCTTTTCTGTTTATTTTAGACGGCAGAAGGAATTCTAGCAGTCTGGGAATCTTTCTTTTACCGCAACAAAATGGCTCCAATAAATAAAACAAGAAGAGTTCTTCCGATGTAATCTTTTTAGAGTGCCTGAAATTGCATTTATTTTAAACATTCCTAATAAAATGTCAGTAAGGAACTGTCTCGGTCAACCCGCAAATAATAACAAACGCAAACACAATTACATTCAATCCACATGTGATTACTGCACACAGATCCTACATGTACATGTCCCTCGATTCTCAAAACGTGAAAACGTTTATGAATTACATCATCGCCATTTATTGTTTGATGAAGCGATTATGGCGTATTAATGCAGTCACAGAATGTGATCACATTCTGGGTTCCGAAATAAAACATAATTATTTTTAATCGCCGTCGTACCAAAGAGCCCTGGGTGCCTTCGGTTTTCCTCAAACGGTATGCCTTAACATTATCTCAGTATATATATAGAGATATATATATATATATACATAGATATATATATATATAGAGATATATATATATAGATATATATATATATATATATATATATATATATATATATATATATATAGATATATATATATATAGATATATATATATATATATATATATATATATATATATATATATATATATATATATATATATATATATATATATATATATATATATATATATATATGATAAAATCAAAATCATTGAACATATACATCACCCTATACAGCAAGCCAGGGTTATTCATTTGTTTCATACACGATGTACATCGATTCTTACCATGAGTTGAACACTTCAAGCGAACACCATGACGGTCCATGCAGACACGGAAGTCCGCAGAGGAACTACTGGGTCAATAACACCCATACTGCTAAAGCAATTACTCTCTTTGGAGCAACATTAACGCCATGATCCAACTGAACTATAGCCCGAGATAATTGGATTCTCCAGGTACGGGCCAATTTGATGAGGTCCCTTCGGTAGTACTTTGATATGGCCGCATAGGCTATTACTGGCACGTCACCTGGTGTCGCTGTGCCTAACAGATATTATCGTTTTGTACACCTCTGGTCTATTAAAGCGATTTTGACCAAATAGGTCAGATTACATGGTCGCCTTCATAAATGCTTTATTTAGATTGCCTTCCGTTTTGATATAATCACCTTTTGAATTCCTCTTTTCTGCCGTATCGACGCGGCCTAATATATTGTTAGAATGCGGCATTGTTTTATATTTTGCCACAAGAGGTCTATTATGAAGAAACATTGGTCCTGATTAAGGACAATGCACGCGTTGTAAATGTTGATGTATAAGTCATACGTTACAAACAGAAGAGAATTAACCGTTAAAGCTCTTCGTCGGAGAGCATCGGCTCAGGAACGAATGATGGAATGTTTTATCTATTGAGTTGGGTGGTATAAATGTGGCCAGCCTAACAAGAGCGTTGTATAATCCGTTGCAGTTTTGTGGCGCACTGTGTCATATGGCAGCGCTTCATAAAACTGTGGGTCTACGAACACAGAGTACCAATTCAGCGTACACGTTTTCTGTTGTGTGTGCTTACAACTGCTATCGCTTTTCTTATAATTTGAGAGCAAAAGTCGAAATATGACGTCACCGAGATATAGAATTCATGCTTGATATAACAGGGTCTCATCTTATAACACGGGGTGTATCTGGCCTGCTATTGTATCCTCACTGACGACAAAAGTAGCCCAGAACAAATTTGGTCATTTTAAGAGAAATTGGGTAGACGGATTATTCTAATGCTGAACAAACCGTGGCGGTTGCATTATGACCAGTTATGACCTGGACGACGGATATCATCCTTTATATGACCGCCATTTGTGTTTGCTGTGATATTTCTGTATTGCACATGAGTAGTATATGTCGCTTTAAATCTGCATTGTTGATTTAAAACAAACTAGTTCCCAGAATCCGACCCCATAAGGCAGCTCTTTATTGCGTTTGGATGTTTGGTTAATGTGCATGGATATTAGGCACATCCTACATATAACAGTTTTCTGGTTATATTGGCGTACCCACAATCGCTACACAACAACTCACCGATTAGTAGCTACAATAGTCTGTTGCATGTATATATGTGGTCATATGTATGGTAAGTAAGGATAAGAGTAAATGGAATAGATGTTAAAACGATGGTAGTTTCCCCATATATAAAGTTGATACAACCATATCGATGGAACCGATGCCGCATGTTGCAGACTTTTCGGTACCATTTAGTACACCGATGATTGCCGTCGCGCCTTAATTGCGCTGGGTTTTATAGCAAAACTAGTAGTTTACTTGCATGGAACTAATGTTTTCCCGGCATGTGATGGCCGATTATCAAATAGATGTTGTCCAAACACGTGCAATGGATTTTCTGTTTTTCAATATCATGCATATGGATGCCTTGCCGGATGAAGGAGGCATTGATCACTTCACTACTATAGGATTTATTAGTTAGAGTGAACAATAAACACGGAAATCATACTGGGCGATATTTCGGGGTTCGTTCAGCAATCAAATGATTTCTAACTAGGCATGAGCATATTAAAAATCATTAGCATTTGTGCTATGACACCGCTCTTGGTTCTACCAATAACTGCCCCCGCAGTAATCAGATGAATGCGACCCTACCTTGGTGGTGTTCCATTGGTACTCATCTCTCGATAGCATCACAAGGCCCAGTCTATTCTATAATTGGGGATTATGCGTCGATTCTCTGTGCTTGTCTTTAAGTAAACCGTGATTGAGTGCACTTACAGACGTGATGCTATTTGTGCAGTGGTTGGCATGACAACAGCTTAAACAAAGAGAATGTAAATGACATTCAATAAATTTCGCATGTAAACCGGTGCAACAATTTGATCAAGTAGCTGGAGTAAAAGCAATCATAATTTAACTTCCAATCACAAAGGCACAAAGTGTGTGTGACGTCAGATTCATTTCATATTTGATGCAGCATATTCGCCCTTGGATCCGACTTCCCAATGAGACAATGCTAGTTAATGGACAGGACGAATGTGATTCACGGTGTGCTTTCTATTTCCTAATCCGCCCAAGACAATAGTGCTTGATGTCGCTAACATGGTTATTCGTTCATTATGTGACCACGCGTATCAATGCACAGGGTCGGTCATGCTCGTAACATAAAGTTCTTCGGGATATCGACTGGCCATCGGTACGAAGGAAGCGGTTAACGCTATAGAACTCATCACCACACTTACAATTCATATTCTTGTTTGGTCGGTGCTTGGCAAAATCTAGCAACATTTCATGGACTGACTCAACGCGCATGATGGCTTGGTTAATCACTTTTATTGCTCCATATGACCCAATCCTCGTTATCGCCACATAAAGCATGCCTGAAATGTGGTCCTTGCTGTAAACGACGCGAGGTCCATCCAGTGGTGTTGTTCGTCTTGATTTTAAACACCAAATGCCCCACTATGTAATTGACACTCGCATATTACGTCTTGTTTCGTTAAATTATACACTGCTGCTTATCTCCTGCTTATTACTTTACCAGCATCCCTTTTCGCATTCGTCATAGGCTTGCACGCTGTACTGATCTGAGTACAATATACACCAACTTGAGCGCCTAGGGTAGAATAAAACTCTGACGTGCAATAAAGCAGTCCAGCTAATGCGAAATGTGTTCCATATATACTAGGAATCTATCGTTAGTCCTTTCAGTCTACACCAAATGTATGTTATCACAAAGCCGGACTAGCAAGACAGAACGAATTTAGTGTTATTAGTCTCTAATGATAAAGTGATTGCAGGCATTATGCGTTTACAGTGTGCACCATAACGAATGCAATAAAATTTTACAGAGGGAACTGACGTAGTATTATGCCGTAGTGAAATGCAATATTTCACCTTGATATCATGGAATAACAGGCTGCAAACATCATGCATTACAACCAATAATCATTCAGTTATTTCCGAGCCTAAAGGTTTTTCGATAATAAAATGGCGGATGATGCCAAATTGGTCATCATTTTTACCAGAGACCTCGTTTTACATCTATTCTTATATATATATATTATCTTTTTGTAGCCATATCAACCGAAAGGAGCTACAAGCCTAACTTCAGGGTCACATCATTTCATCAGTAACGGTTACTGATAAGGGTCTACACACAAAGACATCCTAGGCACAGGAATATTTAGGAATATATATATATATATATATATATATATATATATATATATATATATATATATATATATATATATATATATATATATATATATATATATATATATATATATATATATATATATATATATATATATATAAATATATATATATATATACATATATATTGGCAATGTCTCGTCACTTCATCAATAAAGGTTACTGATAAGGGTCTATACACAAAGACATCCTAGGCACAGGAATATTTAGGTACCCTGTTAACAACAACGATCTCCTGACACACATATGGACAATGTACACTGGTTATATGGGCGTCTGCAATTCGTGGCGGCACAAAGAAGGAAATGTGACGCTTGCTTCACAGCTATAAGCCGCAAGAGATATATTTTAACGCATATCGCTAGCTTTCCAATGAACATAATGCCAAACATTATATGTAAGAGCGATCATGGATATAGGACCCAAGTCGGGAGCATATCAAAATGGATATCAAGAAATAGTCAATACCATAATCATTTAGCCGAGGGTCTATGCACAAACAAATCCTAGGTACACACCCTGTTAACAACAACGATCTCTCCTGAGACACACATACAATGTACACTGGTGATGTGGGCGTCTGCAATTCGTGCCGGCACAAAGAAGGAAATGTAACGCTTGCTTCACAGCTATAAGCCGCAAAGATACATTTTATATATCGCTAGCTTTCCATATATAATGCCAAACATTATATGTAAAGATCATGGAGGACCCAAGTCGGGAGCATATCAAAATGGATATCAAGAAATAGTAATCATATAGCCGAGGGAACAACAAATGTGTCTACACACATGCCATACTGTACACTGGCGACACGCAGTATATATACTAAGCCAAGAGAGAGTAAGACAAAATCAGTTATAAAACACATATATATAACCTATATAACCACATGGGTATTCATAACTATCGAGATAATATATATTAATACGTGATTAATATTAACATGTAAGTACTATTCGCCCTGTACACTGGCGACACGCAGTAACTAAGCCAGCAAACAAAATCAGTTTTCACATTCAACCTATAACCATGGGTATTCATAACTTCGAGATATCCAGTCTAGTAGGTTTCTTTGAAGTTCCATCAACATCAGGACACTGGAGGCCCTGATTATGTTAGCTATTACCCGTGTTAGTCACTCGTGGAATATTATTTTAAAATACCACTATGTCATAGTTTGTCATATTACTGTGTAGATTAATACTACCTCGTGTCATACCCAATAATATCGTACTACATGGATGCTACACCCTTATGATATATACATGGTAAGGTCGACCATAAACGCATACTGCGGTTATAGAAACGCACTGGTTTGCATGGACGATTCCTTCCATCTTCAAGACCGATATATGCAAATCATCCGACTCAATGGCACTCATTTTAATTCAAGACATGCTGTTAACTGATGGACTATTTGGTTTATTCGCTTGAACAATGCTAAAAGCCACAATGAAATCTTCAGACAAGGCGTAACCACTTATCGCCTAGATGTCCGGTATTTATTGGCGTGCAATGCACAAGAATGCTTTTCAGTGAAAAATTGGGACGAACAAGACATTGATCGTTTTACTACAATGAGCTTTACTAGTTTTAGTCAATAAACGCAAGAACTGTATTGGACGGTAATAATGGATTAGATCTTCCATTACCATTTGAATCATCGCCGTCGCAGTATCAGGATTTATGTGGGGGCTGTCCAGGCGATGTTTCACTGGTAAGCATCCATTAATGGGATCGCAATGGCCCAAGCAATTTCATTATTCGGTATAATGGGCCCATTCTGTATGCAGGTCTTTAAGTTATCGCAAAGAGTTTGAGTGCACCTACCGCCTTGATGGCGATTGCGGTTAGCGATGGCAGCAGTGTAAACGAGAAAGTGAAAGATATTAAACAAATTTGGCATGTTATCCGAGTACAGCCATTGGCTCAAGGAGCTAGCGTAAAAGCGTGACACCTGTGCATCCATCCACGGAATGATCTCAGTGTCCGATTCTTGTGCTGCCTGAGCGTTAAGTTCAAACTACACATTATTCGCACTCTTATAATGTAGTCCACTTGTGGCCGATGAGTTTAATTGCACAGCAATAGTGTGATTCACAGTGAACTTTTGATGCAGTTATCTTCAATGTGGAAGTGAGTTGGTGTTGTTGACATGGTTATTCGCTTTCAATGTGTATCAATGAGCCATGGCTTTCACTTGCATTACATATTCGTGTTAGGCTATTGCTTGACTAAATCGAGCAGCATCACATGGACTGACTTGACGCGCATAATGGCATGGATAACGTGACCCTTTTACAATTATTGCCCTATATATCCTAAGCTTATGCATAGTCACATTACGCATGGCTTTAATGAGTTCCTCGCCGTGGACGACATGAGGTGAATGCATAGAGGATATTAGTCTTGACGTGTAAGCGCATCAGTACCCCAGACATTGAGACTTGCACACATTCTCAGCGGTAGCATTGATGTAGTCTAGTTCATAAGATATATACGTCATTTAGCATAGGAAGATAATCGTTAATCCTTAGTGTCTAATTCGTATGCATGTTATCTGACAAGCAGGAGCCAATTAACAGTTGTCCCTAGTGGGTTACATAGGCGGCAAACGTCCCCAATGCTGTAGTATTAATAAGCAGGAAAATACTACTGCACGCATCGTAACAAACTGGAAAAAGAAAGCTGACGCGATAATGCAAATTCATATCTAATCAGCCGACTGGAAGGATTTGTACAGGGGTTGACCCCTGCAAATGGCATCTACATCATAGTTCTTATAACACAAGGCTTACACATCTACTCACTCTCTGATACATCTGGCACAGCAGCGACCAATATTACTTTCTTATGGTCATAGGCTTAAGATATATTACCCATTTAATACGCTGTCTGAATTCGGATAATTAGTCCAGACACCCTGTGCTGAAACTTGGGGTGACCAACCACTAATAGCAATAGTTTCGAAACATATTACGTTGGAGCTAATAGGCATTTAGGAACATCATATCCAAAATATACCAAAATATATTAAGTGGAACATATTTTGTGAAAGGACACCTACCCCTACCCCTTTGAATTCCGTAATTGCAATGTACCAACAAATAGAAAATAAAGACATGTTCTACAATTAAGGGGACAACCAGTGCCAGGATGGCCAAAGATCACAGTAATGTTCATCAGCTCATACAATATCCATCGCAGAAATATCCTTTCAGTACAGAAGGATCACAAGCTCTGAGGAATATTGTACCCGGGGCAACTGCACAGGCACATGTGAATTGTGACACGGCTAAATAAGTGGGCCAGCAAATGCTTCAATCAATGACAGGAAAAAGGTGGTTGACTACAAATATAGGAATATAGGCCTAGCTGTTACAATTGATACCAAAGGCTCAGTGAAGATCAGAGATGAAACAGTCAGTGTAAATCCTCTGCTCCTTTTCCAACGTGTGGTAGTTGCTGGTACTAGACGTGATGACTTACCAGATACATTTAAATATGAAATGTACACCCACCCATCTTCATTGTTTGAATCGAAAGATATGATGCGACCAACAAACAAAGCAAGCCTAGCTGATAGTCTGTGGTCTTCAACAATTGAACATTCCTACAAAACCCCTGATCAGCATGTCTTGGATGGAGGCACTCTTGTTCACAACATTCCACGGACAAAGGCAACAGGAGATCCTAAGAATGTACACCGAGTATGGGACCGGGCTATCATTGTGTTCGATGGGTACAGCGACGTTCCCAGCACAAAGGATCGTACTCATGCCAGACGTTGTTGCTTTGGTGCAGTAGTGCATTTTGATGAGACCATGGCACTGCAGACCCATAAATCCACACATTAAACAAAGGTTCAATAACATGTTGGGCAACAAATTGGAAATAACTTGTTGTGATGTTCACCATGCTAAAATGCGATGCAGACACTTTGATGGTAAAGACGGCTGCTGCTTGTGCTGAACAGAATTACACAGTTGTCATAGCAGACGTTTAACAAGTAGCGCTAATAACTCAATCCCACAATTCCTAATTTTCAAGGTTGACTTAGATATTAGAGCAATATGCTGCCATGCACGAACCTTAACCACAGTGTGTTGAACACGAAGCAGTCGTCTGTTATCTGCCTTGTAATGGGTTGCCATGTCACTGCCAGCAAAACAACATCAAATGACGTGTACTTAGGCAGCTCAGCTTAAAGTTCACCATAAAACAAGCGCATTGAGGAATTTTCAAGGGATGTATCCGCTGAAAAAGAGGATCAAAGACACTTGAAAGGCCATTGCAAATATTTTGCACTTTGCTGTCGATGAAATTGTTAAACTCTGGTCTCTCCTACAACAGACCAAAGGATCCAAATAACAATAGCAAGTAATGCAGCTAAGGCCAGCTGTATAACCGACGGAAGTATATTTACGTGATCCCCTTGATATATTGCTAAAACTAGGTCTGTCTGTCATACAAGTCAGATTTTGGAAGTTGGTGCCATTTGACTCCGCAAATATTACTGAAAAATTGTCATTTCATGGATAGACCGCGTCCATGACTCGGGTTACAGGGAACTGTATTATTTGCCCTGTACATAAGCAGCCACATGAATATGGGTTCGGGGGCTTTCATTGTCATCCACATGGAAACCTGGAAGACGAACAGAACAAGTTTGGATGAACAAGACATTGGTCATTACTCTAAAATGGGCTTTGTTGACTAGTAATAAACAAGAACAGCTTATTAGGTGGTAATTGTGAATTAAATCAACGAAACTTAAATTTTGTTATCAGGCATAAGTGTTATCAATAGCCAGCAAAACAGCTTAAAACACCCGTTGTGACCTGGTTCCATCAATCCCGTTGGAGCAACTGCCGTCTGAGTAGCAATATGTATGTGGACCTGCTTTAGCGATGTTTCAATGGTAAGCATATATAAATGGGATCACAGGGCCTGGGCAATTCCATTATTCGGATTATGGGTCCATTCTGTACACTGTTTTTAAAGTAGCCACACAGAGCTTGAGCGCACCTTCAGGCTTGATGCTATTTGCGCCATGTTTCTGAGGACAACCACGTAACCAAGGATAATATGAATAAATGAATGAGAATCAACCAATTCCGAATGTCGACTGGGTACAATAGCGTAAAAATAAAAAGGCCGCCATACTACCATACTACTCACTTGGCGTCACAGCAATGTTGGAGAAGTATTGCCGCTGAGGCGTTGGGATAATGCACATGAATGGGGTGAGTTACGGTGCACTTTTTATCCTATTATTAGCCAAAGACATC
>CM067347.1:25040956-25184210 GCA_034190875.2 Urechis unicinctus
TTTGAATAACATTCTACGAGTGGGTTTGGGGTGGCTATACATGACACACACTAACAAAGCGCCTTTACCCTCATAGCCCATCCAATAGCAATCAGAAACAACGCCTCCAATTATCTGTAAGGTGTAGATTCGGGTTCATCTAACAAATGAGAAAAGGACACGCAATTATAACCGGCTATTCATGTAATCTTTCTTTTATCAGACACATGCATTATGGGTAAATATGCATGCCAATTGTAAAGAATAGATCACATGGCGTAGTTAAATTGGTTCGAAATTGAGCTTACTAAATGCTTAACCCCACAATCGGTCAGGTGGTTCTTCTCTTGTGCGTTTATCGTACTGACGTCATTCGTCGCACTGAGTAGCTACCGTGTGTACGATCGCACAGTCATTACTGTACTACAATTTGTACACAACACAATTCATGGTGTCGTAAATGGATACATATGATTCTTCTACGTCTTTTGTTGTCAAGAGCTGCTGGTTCCCTAGAACGCATTAAAAGAAAGTGGATTTGCTGCGAATTGGCAGCGGAGGCCAGTTCGAATCAAATATCTAATGTTGGTAAATTATTGATTGTCAAGCCAGATACTTTCGACGGAAAATCACCTGTGCTCTGGTCACACATTTGGCTTATCTTCGAAGTGGAAACGTCGAATCAAACAGTACAGTACATCAGACTTATTGGCCACATAACCTTGACAGATATCGTAAATCGTTTTAGTCTAAGTCCCATGTATGGTATAACGACGTCTGAGCGGTAAGTCAGAGTTGCTTATATGAACAGCAAATTGTATTGATTATCGCATCTCATATTCTGCTGCTTTTACGGTCAGTAAACCTCTAATGTAATTCAGTAGGGTGCTGCATTAAGTTAACTGTCTTGCTGATATATAACAAATCGGTCATGAGTTCAATATCATAGAGAGCAACCCAAAACTTATAGAGGCATTTCATTAGTCCAGACATGAGATATTTGTATTTACAAGGAAATCTATCTTCGTCGGAATCTTTGCTGAAGATATATGCTTAGTTACCAGTGTTACATTAAGATGTTTGGTATATCTAACTAACTAATTGTGTTGCATTTAATTCGATGCAATCAACTATAGAAGTAACGTGTATCTAATAGGTTTAGTCGGAAGGGAAACGATATGTATAAATTATAATTAAGGCTATATCCATTTTTAACTAATATATTTTCTTTACCGACTACTTATCTCAGCCAAACAACAGAATAACTTTATAGCATCTCTGAAAACACTTGTGATCCTGAGCAAAGTGTCCCTCTTATAGAGTTTTTAATTACGGCGTTAGATATTCTTCAAAAGTACGTGTCACAACAATATAACCACATGCAAATTGGTGATGTAATCAATGAAGAAGTTATTTCCGTCTTACAAATTCTCTCAGTAGTGTATAATAATTTATTCAATTATCTATTGTCTCAGCTTCGCTGGTTTATCTAAACACGATTTGTTCATTGTGTCTTTATTGTCAAGCGGTTTGCATATTAAGGCCAAGATAACTACACTGTACCAGAACTAAAGCTCAGAAAATCTAATACCATGGCTATGCCCATTTATTAAAACCATTATTGTTCGGCGCTTAAAATCATTAAATAAAACTGTTAAATATTCTTCAACTGGGTATCAAAACGACCCTCAAACACCAGACTAATCATTGCTATTGCCCATATCATATGATTAGTGTTGTTTCATTTCATAGCGCTAACGGTCACTGTGTCATTTCCAGCCTTCTTCATTGTTCGCCTAGGCATACCCGTGCATGGCACAGTACGGATTGACATCATTTTGTCGTCCCGGGGAACCCAACATTGTTTGCTTTAGCGCGTGTCGTGTCCGGTTAAGCTATTCATCAACGCGCCCATTGTTCAGCTCATTGGCATTCGGCGACAGCAGCTGGTTCTATTATGGGTCTATATACAGCGTAAATACATTTATGTCAATCCCCCATCCTACGCTGTGCCTTGTTATAGCACGGTGATTGTCACGAGATGCAGAAAAGATTCGCAAGCAACTACGCAAAGCGCATCCTAGAAACTGACCAGGGGTTGTGTGACACATCTATCAATTACGCCATATACACACGACTAATCCTCGTGACAATGGCTGCGATCAAAGAAAATCGTTCCGGAAGGGATGGTACGTACTCACGTTATCGAATGTCAGGTACATACATTAACTTCATGACCTATAAGCTGAATAATTGACTGGTCTTATCCAGCTGTCAATTGCAAAGTAAAGACCTTTTAACCCAAAGAATGCACCTCCTATTACATATTCCCCACTGTATATATCGCAAAGTGTTTGCGCAGCTGTGGCGCCGGTGATATGTTCAATGACTCGACCGGCTCGGGAAAATGACGACGATCGATGACTTCCTGCCAGCTTGCCAACAACAAGCTGTCAGACAAGGCTTTCTGGGTGCGCATAAATGATGAACTCCATATCTAGGTCATTGCACGAGCATAATGGCAGGTGAATTTCATCAATCATAAATGATTCTTAAAGCATTCAAAAGAAGCATAGTTCGCCCCACCAACACGTGGGTGGCCGCTTGTGCCGTTCGTCGTAGTAGCTTTAGTTACTTACACACTGATAAGTGTATAAGTACCAGTATAAGTCAACTAATAATACGTGAGTCAGTGCTTCTGAGAGTAAATGCTTCTTGACTGCCATGATTGGACAACCGTATGGTCATAAATTGCCTCTATGTTTGAACAGAGCTGCTATGTTTGGATGAGCACTACTATCACACAGAATATCAATCGAGAATGGAAAGTGCGGAAGGATAAATAAAAAACGGACAAGTAATTAGTATACACCAATGTCCTAAGTAATCCGTAAGCTGTAAGATTAACCAGACACAGCCGGTATATGTTATTAACCTTCCGAATCAACTAAATACTCCATGTGCTGTTTAATACCACAGCAAAGCATGGGCTGTCCAGGCTCTTATCGCTTGCACAACAGTAGCAAGCGGCACTGGACCGGTGATATTCGTAAGGTAAACCCTTTAGCGGCTCGAAATAGGACATTTCATGATCCAGTCATCATAATTGATGTCGGAAGGCATGTGATTTTCCTATGGTAGATTGCAGCGTAATTTATCAAAGCTGAGTTCGTTAAAGTTGGAAGAAGGACAAGGCTCGACAAGATGGTTTTCTTGCCACTGACTCTGTAGACTGCAGTTATTTCATTTGCAGTAAGCCCGTAAAGTTTAACAGGGCAACAGCTATCGACTAGAGTTTAGCCGTGTTTCTCGTTGTATCTCCGTCAGACCAGGGTTATATATCCCTGTATGGTCATGTGTGGGTGAATGTAGCCAAACTCAGCCCCACTCAGACTCGTCGTAACGTACTGTCCACTGCTGAACACGTCGGCAGGTCGTCGCTGGCGTTTGGTAACCAGCGTGTTCGCTGGTTGCGCGTCACCCCATTACATCGGTCCCCTAGGTGTTTCACAGCGCCTGTCCGTCTCCCATATTACGAAACGTAATTCCATGAGTCGGAAAGATTCACTTCATTAGTACTTGTGCCAATGACTTCAGTCTGATATCACTTTCAACCATTCCGGGTCAAATAAACGTGTTTCGCTCGGCCCTTTATTTATCAGCCTAGTCATGCTAGGGAGAAAAGTTTAACGCTAGTTAACACTGGTTACAAATGATGTCGTATTCGACATTATCCTGCTTATCAATTCGACATTATCCTGCTTATCAATTCGGCATTGTCCTGCTTATCAATTCGGCATTGTCCTGCTTACAAGTTTTAGGATGAAAGTCAATTGATATGGGAGAGGCAGCTGACGCCAATGCTGCTGCTTCAACAGGCGCTACGCGCATCCTAGCAACTGGCCTCGCTGGTGTTCCCGCTTTGCAAGAGACTGTCCCAACATCCCAGTTTTATTAGGTGGCTGGAGCCCTACACGCGCTGTATCTGCGTTGTAAGGAAGAGCTCCGCGTCGGTATGAGCAGGCCATAGTTGTTTTGGATGTGATTTGGACCTTGTGATGGGAATGACACAGAATGCCACACTCGACAGATCTCTAATGTGTCTCCTGGGTTGAATTATTCAGCTCATGTTGGTGACGGCCATTTTCACTGTGACGCCCAGTGGCTACGTGGTAGTCATTGCACGGAGGACTGAAGTATTGACCTGCTAAGGAGAGGAATAAATTGGAATATGCATTATCTCTGACGCTATGAGGCAGCTGAGGTACCATATGAAAATGGACAATGGCAGGTCAGAAGAGATGATTGCGTTTGAGTCCCAGTGAGCTTGCTTGTCTATTTGTCAGGGGCGTCTGGTGCAGCGTATCTTGTCGCGATTACGGAATCATATTTTTTTAAACCAGTTGTCATATTGGATTAATGTGATGAATCAGACCAATGAGCCAGTCTGAACATATGGCTACAGCCGTTGTGAAGGTGTCCCGTCATTGCAGTCCGAGGACTCTGAGCGTAGCGTCGCTCGTGTTAGGTTTAATTGCATCAGGAACACTGTCACTGGCTGTCACAACAGACTACTGGATATTTACTGCGGAACCCATGCGCGTCACTGAGGATACAGCCAACTTTGGTGTAGGCCGGGACACAACAGATAGCCGGAAAAACTTAGACAGCAAGGATAAATTAGGACAAACAATAACGACTGTTCCATCAACGTATAACGTCAAGACGAATTTGGGCTTGTGGCGAGCATGCGTGGAACAAGACGAGAACGATGTGGGTGAGTCTACTCGCTGACATCTAATGGAGAGTGAAAGCCGCCTAATGCGAGCTATATGTTCAGCGTGGTGGGGGCTAGGGGCATTACGGCAGACATTGGGTTGAAATAAAGGATCGGCTTGCATGACGTACAACGTACCTAATTGGGTTGTGTGTGATCGCATAATAGTAAGGAATTACGGGTAGAGTTTATTTGCAGTATAGAGCAGCATACTAAGTAACGCTGTGCCTGATTGGTCGTGTGTGAATGCAGAATACTTGGTAATGTACGTATAGCATGGCAGTGCATACTGGGTCGTGTGTATAAACAGGATATAGTGGTGCATACTGGGTCGTGTGTATAAACAGGATATAGTGGTGCATACTGGGTCATGTGTATAAAGAGGATATAGAGGTGCATGCTGGGTTGTGTGTATAAACAGGATATAGTGGTGCATACTGGGTCGTGTGTATAAACAGGATATAGTGGTGCATACTGGGTCATGTGTATAAACAGGATATAGAGGTGCATGCTGGGTTGTGTGTATAAACAGGATATAGTGGTGCATACTGGGTCATGTGTATAAAGAGGATATAGAGGTGCATGCTGGGTTGTGTGTATAAACAGGATATAGTGGTGCATACTGGGTTGTGTGAAAAATAGGATTATAGTGGTGCATACTGGATCGTGTGTATAAACAGGATATTGTGGTGCTAGGTCGTGTGTATAAAGAGGATATTGTGGTGCATACTGGGTCGTGTGTATAAGCAGGATATAGAGGTGCATACTGGGTCGTGTGTATAAACAGGATATAGAGGTGCATACTGGGTCGTGTGTATAAACAGGATATAGAGGTGCATACTGGGTCGTGTGTATAAACAGGATATAGTGGTGCATTCTAGGTTGTGTGATAAACCGGATATAGTGGTGCATTCTGGGTAGTGTGTATAAATAGGATGTAGTGGTGCATACTCGGTGGTGTGTATAAGCAGGATATAGTGGTGCATACTGGGTCGTGTGTATGAACAGGACATAAATAGGATATAGTGGTGCATACTGTGTTTTGTAAAAACAGGATATAGTGGTGCATACTGGGTTGGGTGAAAAACAGGATATAGTGGTGCATACTGGGTTGTTTGCGTATGTAGAATTGCAGTACGTATGCATGTGCAGAATAATGGGCTGAATAATAGGTCGTTGTATTGCAGGATGAGTACTGGGTCGCATTTACCTGAAGAATTCTAGGGCTCGCCGTATATTCAGGATAACAGGCCGTGTGCATATGCATAATTGGTCGAAGGTATATGCAGAATAGTCGGTCATGTGTATATCGCAGAGTCCATGTCAAGTGTATATGCAGAAAGTTAGTTCATGTGTTTATGCAGAAAACTAGGTAGTTTGAATAGGCAGAATGCTAGATCATGTGTATATGCAAGGTCGGGGTATTTTATCAATTTTTCGCAAGTGCAAGACAATGTTTCTTAATGGAAAATATATGTTTCCATGATAGTGCTCTGTATGAAGACGGCTACTGAATTTACTGAATTTACGTCCAGTATCATGGTGTAAGATATTTTTCTTTTTTGACTCAGTGGGGAATGATGAATACAATGCAGTATTGATATCCGCAGAGGCAACCTATTAATCAGCTGCCTCATTCACCGATCACCTGCTCTTTGCATATCCGCCAAACATATATGACGTCATATCTCATATGTCGAGGGTCACCAGGGCAGGATTTCTGTTGGTATTCAGCTATGCAGTAACAAAACATTCGCCATTCCCATATTAACCATTTACAAAGGCTCAAATAGTCCGATTCTTTCACGGGAGAGCCAATTTTGTTCCCGCAGACGGCCTGCTGACGCTTGTCTTTTGTGTCACAAAATGACCCGATAAACTTTTGCATTGATATCCAATGTACCATCCAATATGATGAGTGGATGTCGTTTATCGATTGTATATCTGCTGTCATGTTTGAGTTTATTTTGATGTGTTTGTATTTACCTTATGAGTAACCTCATAAAGGTTGTGATGTGCAGAAGATTTAAACAGTCAACCAACCAACCAATTGTTTACATGACATGCGCTTTCAGGCTGAGCGCGAGCACATCTGAAGCTACATTTTTATCCATATGGTTGATTTATCTCCTGATAAGATGTCAGCATTCGCTCGAGAAACACACGCTCATCATGCTCTCATCTTGATTATACATGACAAGGTTCTTAATTAACAAATCTTCCACCCGCATGTGTGGCTTATAAAGTTCGTATGTAATGAATAACGTGGACGGGATGGCAGACTAATTATCAAGGCACGCAGGGGATGCGTTGCAAATCTCGGTTTAAACACTTTCCTTCCATAGAGCATGGACATCTAGGGATTGTTGCGTTTGCCATCAACATTGTATACATAGTTCTACAGTACCCAAATGAGGTCGGTATCGGTATGTAAATAGGGCGTTCGTTTTACCTCAGTGATCATCTAATGTTCTTACTCAAAACAAGATGCAGCGGTCCAGGTGCTAGGAGAGTGTAGAATAAATTGCTCACTTGTATATCAAATTTTGCAATTTTCTTCATAATAATCACCCACTGTTCTTGTGTCACAGCCTAGTCTTTCGTAATATATCAGTTTGACAGTGAAAGGCTCCGCCAGCTTTAGGCTTAGCCGTGCACGACGTTTATTAACGTCGTGCAAAGATCGTAACCGAATGCGCGTGAACGATACATGAGTTCCAATTATACACGATAATTACACAAATGTACATATGAAGAATAATTTTTCACATAAATGAATGTTTATTAACAAGTTGAGTTAGTTTACGTGTGAGATTTCGTCAAAAGCGATTTAATCCGGCCACACAAATTCTGAAAAGTTCATGTTTATTTTGAACGACAAGATCGGTTTCTGCGCGCATGCGCAGACAAGGTTCTTCGCAAGCGAACTTTTTCTTTTTGAATTTTATTATTTTAGTATATGTGTCATTTTGTCAATGATTATCTTTTGGAAATATCTACTTTGAAGGGCGATATGTATTCAACGATATCACATTGACATTTAAAAAAAGATAACACTTATTGATTCCCGTAGTCTGGAGGGGGCACTTGGCCTTGTCCTACGTAGGGTTGTGCCCCGGGATCTCAAAAACCTGTACCCGTCATACAAGGTAGAAATGGCAAGAGCATACCCCATCCTACAATTATAAGGTCAACAAAACCCGTCGGGAGGCCGAAAAAAACCTACCCCGACACATGTATACTACCTCTATATACTTAAGTGCCCCCTCCTCCGGGACCTGCAGCCACATGGCGAGTGAAAATGAAACTGCGTAATGTGACGTCACATCTCCAAAAACTGGGGCTGCCGCGAATGAAAGTTGTGATTCTAAATGTTCACTTGACAACTGCTAAATAATCACGAGCCAGAGGATAACCAAAATAGTGCGGAGAAGCGGATATTCATCTCATTTGTCGACATATATATTTACGTAAGTACACAACATTGATGAGAAGCTATATGCACGCGAAATACAAAAATTGCCACACGACCCACATATCCTCAATCACGACGGTATATATTTATATTACCGTCGTTCGCGGCTACTTTAGGCTGTGAAATACAAGGCTGAGTAAATCTAACTGAATGGAACCCTTTGTAGTGTGAATGTACAACTGACTTTTGTTGATTCGACGTTCTAAATAGTCCTTTTATCCTAACTTCATGGAAATTTATGCGCATTTTTTATGAAGTAAATGTCCATGCATTATACAAAGATAATGCCTGTGAGTCTGTGATTATCCCGAGGCGACAGGGAATAATGGTCGCTGGATGTCTGCAACTGTGTTATTTATTGCTGTGCAGCAACTGTAACTTTGTGGGGTTGTTGTGCTCAGTTTGATGGTAGCTACATATCGATTGCGAAGAAATAGAATGTGCATACAGTTATTATTGTTTCGTTTCGTCAATAATGAATGCTGACCGTGACAGGGCGGTGTTGCTTTTCAATGACGCCCGTATCGCTCTGGAAATAACTCGTTACTCTGACTTCTGTGATTCATTTGCTGAATGACTTACACGCAATCTAACATCAAAGTCCTATGTGGGCTGGATCCACATAGAATCCTTGACCTTCCTTAATAGCTCGGGAAACCAAGAAATTTGCGCTTTTGTATTTTCGAGCATTTATGCTAAAGTGCTCAATGCGCTAACAAAATGCTACCCCTATCATTTCACACGCCACAGATACACTGTTGGATGACGTAGATGTTGTATAACAGATGTGAGTGTACGTGAAGCTGATAACCGGGCGCGAATCGGGTGACACGCCGTGGACAGTCTGGTTATCGGCAGTACAGTGTCTCATTGCTGCTGGCATCTGAGATGATGATGATGAACCATATAATAAGCAGGCTCTGCGCATCAGGATACCATCAACATGCATCCAAATAAGTACCGTATTGCCATGGCAAGCCATCGTTCTGGGATACATGTGAGTTTACAGTGTAATATTTGGTGTAATTTCACCTCTGGGGTAGCTGAAACAGAAGTTCAAGGCTAAAGCAACAACAGTTGAACAAACAACACTCACCAGGAGTCCTCGAGCATTCATCGCTGGGCTGATAATACAAGACTCGTTTGCCGTAAAGAAGCAACCATAATTACTAAAAGGAAGGCCGTTTGGAAATAGTCAAATTAAATTGTTTCGAACTGGCAAGTAACTGGTGATATGACTGGCGGTATATCGCCCTGCTTCCTACACACTGGTACGATGATCAAGCGGCATGATAAGCTTCTGCAACTTACCATGGCATGCTTATTGAGTATCCAAATACCGCCCCGCACCCACCCAGCCTCTGTGACAATAGATCATTCAACACACACGGATGAATGGGCAAAGTGAAATATACAACAAAGGGCTGATGAGCTCAATCACAGTTAATAATTGATGTACCCTAACTAGAATGATTTGCTCGAGACTATATATTTAGTGTCTATTTCCTTGTCATCATTACGTTTGACCCATCTAACTACCCCAACAAAACACCAGTGTTGGTGCCTTTCATAACGCCCGCTTGTCTAATCAGGATCGTGGAAAACAGCCCACTTCATTTTTGATACAATAATAATACAATTACCTTTAATTAGGAAGGTATTATTATTCCGATGTAGATGAACGATAATGTTGATATCCAGTTCTGTTCCATGTTTCTCTCCCAAGGAGTCTTCACCCATACCATCAAGCCTTCACGTAGTGTGATATCTTAATGCACGGGTGTATTTCTCGCAACAGAATAACCGCAGACCAATATTATATCGCAGATGTATCGCAACTGCAGGAGCATTTGCGACGCATATATCACTATGGGCAAGGTATAGCTGTAACAATGGAAGACCATATGATGACCTTCAGATCAGACTCTCAAAGTTGCCCGATACACCGCCAGGAGGCTTGTCACGATGCGTAACGGTGATACTACGTGCCCGACGGTCATGGTGCATGAGTATCCCTACAGGGTCATTACACTCCCAAATTGCCCTCCGTGTTCCTTACCCAAACTAAGTGATATAAATGCTGTGTCACAAACTCCATTTAACCACATTGGAGGTATGCGTTTCTTGAACAGGAAACAAGCCATAGTCGATTCTATATACCATGTTGTGAATAATTAAACACGATGGTATATTAGACAAATAATTATTTGCTAATATGAGCTGTTTTTTACCCTCATAATCTAGGGGTAGTGGAACTCATATGCATGTAGCAATTATTCGCCTTTCTCTGACCTACATTCGAATAACACAATTCGCTGTCGGATGGAATAACTTGACTAGACCCGGTGCCATACACTCCCAAATACCCAGGATAAGGCCTGCACGTCATCTGCCATATAAACAAAGAGGCACAAACTGTGGGAAAGGTCTTCCGCTATCGTATTGAATTATCGCAGCATTAAGCGATGGTTCTAAACATGCTGTAACGAGTTGCCGTATAACCGCATTGCTTATTCATTAAAAAAACGTCCTAGCACTGTGTGAAAATTGGTTATGCTCTGTGATGATCGTAGTTCAGCGGCAGCGAGGCATCTTTAGGTGGGATTATAGATGTACGAGTGCGTGTTTATGAAATAGAGGTGGGATTTGCCGTCCCGGAAGGTCATTTTCAGACGGTGATGGATGGGGATTAGCATGCTTAGCGACATCGGTGTTCACGCTGGTATCATAGGTGTAGCACCATGGGCCTTCACTTCGCCCAGCATGTAGGCTATTAACCTTCTAACCACCAGTACATAGGCTATAATAGGATCCATAGCTGCAGTTATACCGGCAAGTGATAAAACTGTATGATATAACACAATTATCCATTAAAGGGGACTGAAGCACTTTCTTCAGATAGATGTCAGTAACACATACCTTACTTACAAATGATGTCCGGTTTTACTCAAGCGTAAAATAAACATACATATATGAAATAAATGTACATGGGGATATATAGATATATAGATATATATATAGAGATATAGAGATAGATATATAGAGAGAGAGATATATAGAGATAGAGAGAGAGAGAGAGAGAGAGAGAGAGAGAGAGAGAGAGAGAGAGAGAGATAGAGAGAGATAGAGAGAGAGAGAGAGAGATCTAGAGAGAGAGAGAGAGAGAGAGAGAGAGAGAGAGAGAGAGAGAGAGAGAGAGAGAGAGAGAGAGAGAGATCTCTCTATCTCTCTCTCTCTCTCTAGAGAGATAGAGAGAGAGAGAGAGAGAGAGATCTCTCTCTAGAGAGAGAGAGAGAGAGATATCTCTCTCTCTCTCTAGAGAGAGATAGAGAGAGATCTCTCTAGAGGAGAGAGAGATATAGAGATCTCTCTCTCTCTCTCTCTCTCTCTCTAGAATCTCTCTCTCTAGATCTATATATATATATCTCTATCTCTCTCTCTATATCTATATCTATATATATATCTCTATATATATATCTATCTCTATATCTATATATCTATATATATATATATATATATATATATATGCCAGGCAAACACCGAACGCGCTGGCTGAAAGATTGGGGACTGGTGCCTGTGACACAAATCGTGTTCATAGGGTCAGTCTTGGTCGCAACCATGACAGTTACTTCAACATCTTGCAGCTTTTCAACATGCCTTGTGAATTTTATTTTATTTTTTTTCTGAACTATTGGTCGAATATATTGATAATCTGTCAACTGATGGCACCGGCTGTGACAAACAGTGATGCAACAACTGTCGTGACGGTGACCAAAGTTGAACGTGTAGACAATGTTGACATTCAAAAAGGCATTTTTGTCAACACGATAGTTGTGCGGAGCTATAATGGAGAGCACTTTATGCTGCTTGTAGTATTAGGAAGCAGGTAGGCCAAACGTGTCCTAATGTATCCCTACATCGAGTCGTATAATAACAGCGCATTAATAACGGATCTTCGGTTGACACCCGCCTTTGGCCATTTCTATTAAACACAACCATTCATTGGAAGGCTGATCCGTTTAGCTTCAGCATCTGGTCTTGCTTTGAAAATCGTAACTGTAGTCCTACACTTGGTAATTTGATTAATTATCAAGGCTAATGAGTGCGTGGATTCAGGTTCACTTCTGATGACCTTTGCGCTGCTCTTGAGTTTCCATCAGCCGGTCGTGAGATGCCGACTGATCTTCACACACGCTTGTAACACACACTAAATGCATCTATAAGTTAAAGCTGTTGCATCACCGACGATTAACAAGCGTACATCCTTCCAAATTTTGCAGCCCTGTGGGTATGCTATCCCATGAACACGAAGATCATTGCATGTATCCCCCTTACATCGATATTCGGCAAAACTAATCAAATTAATTACCGAGGGCAACAAGAAGACTGTTCCTTGTCAAGAGACTTTCACCACACCCCATCTCTGCTCGCATGCCCCGCCCTTCTCTCGGGACATCCGAACCACCATACTTGTGCATCTCAACCCGAGCATGTATTTAGTTCTTGTAGCGAGCTGTCTCGTTAATCATAGCTAATTCCCCATCGTGCTGCGTGCATCGTGCGTAAACAGTCACTAACGCTGAGTGACACACTCCTGGTACAGAAGAACACGCTTTTATATCAACTCGAAAACCGATGAGACGTTGTAAGCCGACTAGTGTGCCAAGCCCTTGTGTCCACAGCCTGTTCACTTAGCGCCAGTGCCTGGAGGCGGCCACGTTATTGGAGGTTTGTTGTAGGCACGCAGACAGCTGAGCTCCGGCGCTGGTCTTTACATTGGAGTTGGCAGTGGACAGCAGCCATAGTCGGATGATATGCCGTCGAGGTTAGCGGCTTCACAATGCGTCTCCTGGGTTGAATTGCGCTCTTATGTCAGGACACTACGCTACGTCACGCGTGGACTTGACATTGACAAGGAACTCGTGTGATTCCGAGCGTCTCCCCGTGAAATTGTTAACGTAATTGCTCTCATGTACAGGATATCAACAACTATTTGTATACGAGATGATCTTCAACACCCCGAAGAGGCATACCCCTGGATATTGCACTTGGGTCAACAACCAATTACTCTCCGGTTATTACGCAGTAAAGCCTCTGAGGTATTCAGAAACGCCTCGAAATTATGATGTAACGCATCTCAGGAACACGAAAGCGTCCACGTGGAAGAAGGAAATGCCTCCGTGGAACCGGCTGTGTAGTGCATAATGAGTGATGGCAAGAGACAGTCTGATACTACAATGACATCAAAGACCATGTCGAGACTTTGCGGGACTCGGGCTCTAAGTCTCGCGTCCTTGTTTTTAGGGCTGTTAGCATCAGGAACGTTGTCACTGGCTGTAGCTACGGACTACTGGATATTTACTGCCGAGCCCGTAATCATGCATCCCGATATTTTTTTCAGTCCCAACTCTAGTCTAAACATGTCAGGTTTTCAGTTAGGGTTAGACATTAGCAATTTCCCTGCATCTTTTGACGTGAGGACAAATCTCGGCTTGTGGCGAGCGTGTGTGGAGCGAGAAGAAGGGGCTGATGGTGAGTTACACATTTGCTCCATGACGGCATTGCCAAAATGAAGGCCGGAATACTGCCTCTCGTGTGCAACCAAGCGCCGTATTAAGCACTCGCAGTTAGTCGGTTATCTGTCGATGCCGTGATCGTGGCGAAAGGCGTCGCGTTCGAAACCCGACGTATTTGTGTTGAATTTCAAGACGACACAGGTTCCCAATAACGTCGCTTGATGTCCCTCTGTATGGGACGCAAAAGCAAGATTTGCTGTCGTCACAAATTCACTTCGATTATGTTAAAGGCTGGGGATTGTGCTGTTGTCGTAGAAAATAGCATATTTCCAAAGATGGCCACTATCTTATTTGCATTCATTTTGTAATGACCTAACGCACTGCGCGTGGCGTACTGGCGACCATACCATTATGAGCTTTAAGAGTACGTTATGATTTCAGCAGCTGAGGACTTTCCTCCCCGATGTAAAGTGATCGGCTACACTGGGCAGGACTATGAAAGGCGCGAGGGCGCTTCCACCACGTCATCCATACTGCGTAAGTAAGCTCAATTATCACCCACCCCTCTGCGCATTTTTTATGTTTCTTCGTAAAAAAAATCATCCACCCGTCAAAGACTAAGGGGTCATGATGTGTGTGTTTGTTTCGAAGCAAGCGAATATGCTAATGAGGCGAAAAGTTACTTTGGTCAAATATCCCATGCGAGCCTATGTTGTTAATGACAATGAATCACTCATTATTCTTCAGGCGAAAATTATGCACACTATGAGCTGTTACGCCGAACCTGTTCATTGTATAATAAGCCGATGGTGTGGCTGCCGCAGGTGCCATCCGCCGAGCGACACCGGTCATCGTGGTCAGCCTTCTTATCCTTCTTGTAGCTGTTGCATTCAGTACCGTTGGAAACGCCAAGGGGGACATCAAGACGTTCATCGGGGCTGTCCTCTACATCGTAGCTGGTACCCTTTAACTTACTCCTGTACACACACACACAAACACACTCACTTCTCTCTCATTCTCTCTCTCACTCTCTCTCTTTCTCCCTCCGCCCCTCTCTCTCTCTCTCTCTCTCTCTCTCTCTCTCTCTCTCTCTCTCTCTCTCTCTCTCTCTCTCTCTCTCTCTCTCTCTCTCTCTCTCTCTCTCTCTCTCTCTCTCTATATATATATATATATATATATATATATATATATATATATATATATATATATATTTATATATGTATGCACATACATATATATATATATATATATATATATATATATACAGACATACATAAGTACATAGAAACATATTTAAATGTATATATATTTTTTTATACATAAACATATATAAATGTATATATATTTTTTTTATATATATAATTTTTATATATTTTATATATATATATATATGTATATATATATATTATATATATATATATATATATATATATATATATATATATATATATATATATATATATATATATATATATATATATATATATATATCTCTATATATATATATATATATATATATATATATGCATATAACCCTCTCTGTCCCTCTCCTCTCTTATGCACTATATGATATATCAGGTTTAAATCTTAATCTACTGGAGGTCTTATCTGGTGTTTTTGTCATCATTAGTATGCAGCATTTACCACTCACTCTCCCTTCTCTTTCGCTGCCCTACAACCCTCCCTCCACCTCCTTTTCTCTCTGTCTCTTCTCCACCCTCACGCTTTCTCTCTGTTTATCTCTCATTTTCTCATTATCCATTTTCCTGTCTCTTTTCCCCTCTATCTCTCCTCTTTTATCTGAATCTCATTTCCTCTGTCGTTATCTCATGCCCTCGTCCGCTAACTGCCCCGTCCCACCCATCCGTCTCTCTTTCTCTTCCTTCTATTCATCTCTACTTCCCCCTTTTATTTCATACACTCCCTCCCTGACCTATCTCACTTGTTTGCTCCCTCGCTACTATTTATCCCGGCTATTCATCATACAGATAAGTTCGTAATCAGTCTGAATGTATGTTGCAGCTCTCAACCTAGCTGTTGGCGTCATCATTTACATTTCGCAGGTGAACGATGAGGTGTCCCACCGAAAAAAGCCACATAGTTCAGAGGAGGAGGGTTTCCGTTATCACTACGGATGGGCCTTCTTCTTCGCCGGTGCCTCTTTCGTTTGCGCCATGATTGCTGCTGTCGTCAATGTATCTATTTATCTACGTAGATATTCTAGTCTCGAGGATATGATACAGATAATCCCTGGGTTGGAGAAGCGTGGACCCTTCTCCCTGTCTCGCTGCGTCACACAGGACACGATGGAATCTACAGGAGATTCCAGCTCCCGCGCATCTAGCAGGCGCAGCAGCATGCGCATGTCACGTGGTTTCAGTGGGTTGCCACAGAACCCGACAATCATATTGTAAACAACTTGAATAGTGAACGCGCTTGTCAGCCGACATTTTCAGCGTAGATGCGTGATCGGAACGTAGCTGAAAGGGGCTGATGTTGTTCACTCATCATGCCTGCTAACTTCTTATGCAATTCCATAAACCTGATATGGCTGTGGGTATACTTGCGGTTTTCTTAAAATGTTTGAACCTATTGTTGGGTAGGCGCTTCACCTAATGCGCTCTGTGAGTAGTAATCTATGCGAAGAGCTAAACTCTCTGAATTCCTGTCCCACTTTTATTTGTATCATCCGATATTCTGTAAGAATATTTGGCCGCATAGAGGTAGTAGATATTTGTTTCTAACTAGGTCATAGACTCCCTTGTAATTTTGGGACAAGTTATCCGTGAACGACTGAAGATGGCTACATTGTAACACGGACGTCTTTCATTGCCGTAATTACCTATTGCCTGGATGCATGACAACTTGTACGAACATATTCAACAGGATATCTCTAGACAAGCTTTAGTTACCCGATGGGATTCATGCTCGCTCCTGTTCAAGCAAGCTGTTCCGGTCGATGTTTGTCCGGGTGCCAAGCAAATGTAGATGTGTGTGTACTGAGAAGCAAGATAACGCTCATATGTTGTGAAACTTTGATGGAATGTTTGCGTTCGTTATGGTTTTGCAACATTACAATAAAAAAAAAGTTCACAAACTAAAGATTACTCGTGTCCTGAAATATGAAGATATTGTGATAGTTTATTTGGCAATGATAACATTGAACGGTCGCATTTCATGGCCCCTTTAAACGGCTACCAGGCTAAGGAGATGTGCATCGATTTGGCGTTATTGTGTTTCTCATCAGCAACTACAGCAGAACACGAAGTTGTCCAGGCACAATGAAGAATGTATACTGTTATATCTGTTTATGTAAAAATCGAGCAATTTTCCATAGAAAAAACAACCAAATCAAAATACAATTTACAACTGACCGTGGGAAGCAAACCGCCAATGGATAAACTCCAGATAAGTAAATAAAGCATCAGTTGATCGCAGGCAGAATTGTTACTCAGGCTTTGAAGATATTGAATGCGGCAACCAATACCGTTTTTGCCCAAGAGGTACAAATGAAGTAGTGTTACCATTACTGAACTAGTTACTGAGATGGGACCCAAAAGGGCATGTGGTCAGAGTTTATTTCAATTAATACATGCGAAGTTTGATGTCATGCTAGTTATTATATACTTGTGCTGCTTTGATATTTCGGAGGGATATGGAGCGGTTTAGGGCTTTACTTCGCGAACACAAAATTGTCTACCAGAAGCATATTCACAAGCAGAATCATGAATCAACGCTTCAAGTGAACTTCAAATATCGCCGGACAAACCTTATTCGAAGCCGTTTGGGACAGACAAGAGAGTATAGTACTAGATTTTTTGCTCGAAGCGCCGGCTTTAATAGACGCCAGGCAAATGAGGTTAATCCACTAGAAATTGTCCGGTAGCATTGTAGCGGTGTTTTTTTTTTCGCGGGAAGTAGTTTTCCCATGGAAGGGATATATATATATATAGAGAGATATATATATATATAGATATATAGATATATATATAGATATATATATATAGATATATAGAGATATAGATAGAGAGAGATATAGAGAGAGAGAGAGAGATAGAGAGATATATATATATATATATATATATATATATAGATATCCTGTTGAATATGTTCGTATAGAGAGATGATAGATAGAGAGAGAGAGATAGATAGAGATAGAGAGAGAGAGAGAGAGAGAGAGATCTAGAGATAGAGAGGGAGAGATAGAGAGAGATATCTCTGTCTATTCTCTCTCTGGACAGAGAGACCTCTAGAGACAAATCTCTAGAGAGAGATAGATCTCCAGAGAGAGAGGGAGATATCTCTCTCTATCTATCTATAATCTATCTATATAGAGAGAAATCTCTCTCTCTCTCTCTCTCTCTCTCTCTCTCTCTCTCTTCTCTCTCCTCTATATCTCTCTCTATCTCTATATCTCTCTCATATATCTCTCTCTTTTCCCTCTCTCCCTCTCTCTCCCCCTATCTCTCTCTCTGTACCTCTATCTACAAATCTCTCTCTCTGTACCTATACAAATATATCTCTCTGTTTATCTCTCTCTTTATCTCTATATATATGAATATATCTATATTATATATGTCTCTTATATATATATATTTCTCTATATATGTACATATACAAATATATATATATGTTTTATATATATATATATATATTGTCTATATCTATATCTGAATATATATATCTATCTCTATATTCTATATATATTATAGATATATGTGCATATATATATCTATATATGTGTATATATATACACCTATATATATATGCATATATATATATATATATATATGTATATATTTATATATATATGTATATATATATCTCTATATATATATATATATATATTATCTATATATATAAATCTATGTATAGATATGCGTGTGTTTTTTTGTGTCGGTCATGGTCTGTGTCTGCGTTTACATGTGTGTCATGAATACAACCCATGTTCAACACGCAGTCGTTATAGAAAAATCGATGGCGTGGCCTTTCCTTGTATTTCTGTCAATCTCGGGACGTGTTTGGTGCTTGATATTATATAATGTTCATATAAAAACAAAATCAAATGTGTCGTTGCTAGAGATTGTTGAAATATCTATTGTTGATGCGGTTGTCACTCATAATTATCGCTCCATCGAAGCAAAGACAGACCGTTTCCTGTCTGAGTCGCCATCGCATGCAACACGAGGTACACTCCCGTCATACCACTCCCTGCCGCTTATGGCAATCTACTTAATTTAGAGTGGAAACAAGCACAGAAGACCAGTAAACGAAGGTTGACAATTGAGAAACATTATCGATACCTTGAAATTAAGGCTGTAAACTTAATAGTTTGATCAACTCGCGTGTTGTCGGCAAGCAACGATTGCAGGCGTCGTTATTGAAAAATAAATTAGAAAAATATAAACACTACTATAGGATGAAAGCCATTAGCAACAATTCCATCACCGAAACAGATCGCATTAAAGACAGGAACACGCAGAAGTAACACCTCATCAGTGATATCACATCAGTAACACCTCATCAGTGATATCACATCAGTAACACCTCATCAGTGATATCACATCAGTAACACCACAGCAGTCACATCACATCAGTAACCCCACAGCAGTAACATCACATCAGCAATACCTCATCAGTGACACCACACCAGTAACGCCATATCAGTGACATCACATTAGCGAAGTGACATCGAAGTTGTCGCATCACATAGGCTTCATCACATCAGTAGAAACACATCAAGGACACTTACATCAGTAACACCGCAGCAGTAACATCACATCCGTAACACCACAGCAGTGACATCACATAAGCAATACCACAGCAGTCACATCACATCCGACCATTTAAATCACTTTATACAAATTTATGTCTGCATTGGACTTCTGACTGATTTGAAATACAGACAGTAGCCCAATCATTGTAGTGGTATGCGTTAATGTACTGTCAGTTTAGCTGATAAAACACGACACGTAGCGTGACATTGACGTGCACCTTATACACATATGTTGCCGTTTAATATTCGACACTACTGTGAGCAAATCAATGCTCAATGTACATTTGAATGATTATTGCATTTTCAAATATTTATTCTGTTTATATTGCTACGTTTTTGGCTACAGGAGCGTACCTGGCGGGCAATGAATTTATAGATGAACCACCCAAGCATTTTACACTCATTCTCATCCGTTCATCTACAGTAGCTATGGATGTTTGTGGAGTATATTGCCCGTCAATATGATATACTGCCTCCCAAAGTAGAATGATCCGCTAAAGTAGAATAGCCGGCACCTTGGTCACGCTGCTGGAAAGTTAACTGAACTCACACAAATAATAAGAATGGGCGCAACTCATTCTATAATTATAACTATTGTTGATATTATTTCCTTTTTTCACCTTTGCTATGCCATGTCAATATATACACTATATATAGTTTCTCCGATTTATCGTCTTTATTTCAGTTGATAAGATCAAATCTGTAAAACTAGCGTCTTGCGTCATGAATCGGCCATTAACACCCACCGCTGCCCTTCAAACGACCTGCAAAGTCATTTTCGAAAATGAGCTGATACTCAGAGGCTTTCTAATGGACGTGTAACTCATGTTGCCAGTAAGTGGATAAGTGGCAATTGCGATGTTCCTCGTATTATTTGGATATTAATTGGCAATTGGCTTTTGAAACATATTGGAAATGTACCTATGAACACTGGGTGTTTCATTATGGCTTGTGTAACGCTCCTTCAAAGTTTTATTTTCCTCAAAACTAATAACATGTTATTGTTGATGTCATGTTAATACATTCATTGGTGTAAGGAACACGAAATCAATGGCCATTATTCGTTTCGGCTGCCTGATAAACAGCAGCATCAGTAACTGAAGACATCTCATTTGCTAAAAACACTTCTTTCATCATTCAATCTATTGGATACAACTAGAGGCAATTTCAATAATTTTGTTTAAAGGAATTCAAGTTTCTACTTAGAACGAAAAATCCACGAAATGAATGCAATTCCTTTGGATTCGTGCTTGATAACGGCATTTCGGTAGATGGAATGAATGGGCGCATCCCACTGCCATTTCTATTCAATATCGCGCCTTCCTCGAGTCATCGGCAACCGACACATATTATAGTAGAGTTGCGCTGTTTGATCAACTAGAGCACTGCATTGACAGCAACAACATTATACAGAGAGGATTGACTTCGATGCAATACATATAAACATATATGTATCTATATATATTTGTATATATATATATATATATATATATATATATAAATATATATATGCATATATATAAACATATATATATATACATACATATATATATATATTTATTTATATACATTTATATATATACATTGATATAAATATGTATATATATATACAAATACACATATATATATACACACATATATATATATAAATATAGGTATGTATTAATATATACATATGAATATATGTGTATATGTATATATATAAATATATAGATATATCAATACATATATATATAAATAAATACATAAATATAAATATAAATATATATATATGCATATATTCATATATATATGAATGTATAAAAATATAGATAAATATACATTTATAAATATATATATTCATATGAAAATATGTACATACATATATATGTATATATATGTATATGAATATATATATATACAGATATAAATATATTCACACATATATACATATATATATATGCATATGTATATATGTATATGTATGTATATATATATATATATATATATATATATATATATATATATATATATATAAACATATTGATAGATACACATACATATGCATATATACAGATATAAACATATATATGTATATTTATACGTATATATATATATATATATATATATGTGTATATATATATTTATATGTATATATTTATTTATATTATACATATATATATATATATATGTGTATATATATACATATGTATATATGTATACATAGATACATATATATATATATATATATATATATAGACACATATATATATACATATATATATATGCATGTATATATAGAGACATATTTATGAATATTTATATATATATATTTAAATATATATATATATTATATACATATAGATATATATAAATATATAAACATATACATAATAATATATACATACATATATCTATATATATATATATATATATATATATATATATATATATATATATATATATATATATATATATATATATATATATATATATATGCATATATATATATATATATATATCTATATATTGATCAGGCTAGCGTCATGCGTCTAAGATCGTCCATTCACACTCAAACGCACTAAAGGGATTTAGCTGACCTTCAACGGACTTACCGAGTCATTTTCGGAAAAGAGCTGACACTCAGTGGCTGTAAAATGGACCATTGCTTTGTAATGCTAGTAAGTGCTGTTGCCATTTTCTAGAACTATTTGGGACGCAATGGGCGGTGGCCTTTTGACACACGTTCTAGAAAGATACGTAAGGCTGTACAGGTTGTTTCTTAATGACTTGTGCTGGTTAGTCTGAACCAGGACTAACTTTCGTTTTGCGTTTAATGGTCTGGTATGCGACACAAAGAAGACAATGCTCTTACCAGTTAAACGGAAATATTCATTACTGAGCAAACAACGTAGATTGCTGCTGGTGATGGGTGCAGCAGACAGCTGAGCTTTCGGGAACAGGCATATATGTTTGTTTATTCATGATAATATTTCTGACACCGATAGGCGCCTGACAACTGCAACACCTCCTTTGAAATACGATATGATTGAAGTAAACCAACGCAATGCTTTTATCTCTGAAACTCTAAAGCACACGCTGACAGTATCATGTGAGCCTGAATTACCCCTCTTTCACACGTCGCATACGCGTCATGACTGGTGACCTCTAGTGAATCAATAATGTGGGCAGCAGCGCTGAAACATCACATATGATATTGCTGCTTGCCAGGAGTGAGAAACAATTATTCAAAATATTGGCGTCATTGTGAACTGTCCGAGTAAATGTTTTCAGTTGCTCAGCTGCTCTTTCTCACTAGTTTTAACGAGAACACAGTAATCGCACTTATTTATATCCTTGCAAGCGCTCTCTTTTAAGGCAACTGTCCTGATCGACAAAGAGCTGCGTATTTCCTGCGCTCTTGTTATGCCAATGAATGCTCTTTTTAAGTTTTCGTTCCGTCTGAACTATTACTTATACGACGGCTCGGGAGTGACCTAAGATAATCTACGGGTAAAAACTGACTGTCTGTTTTCCTCTTTTAACAGAATTCAGCTCACTGGAAAAAAAAAAAAAAAATCAATAGTTACATCAGGTGATAGCTTATTCACTAGAAAATGTAATTAATTCATTTCGCAAGAAACTTGATTGATAACAGCAAAGTTGTAAATGGAACAATTTGGCCAAGCCCAACATCGATCACGTGCCACTTCCAAACTCATTTCTAATCAATATCGCTGATTTTCTCGCGTCATCGATGCCGATATTTAACAGGCTTCTGACACGAATTACAATATGAGCGCGCCGAGCCTGACATTATCCGCTGAACCACTGAATTGAACGTTATACACCGAGGATTGACTTTGATGCAATCAAATAACATCTATCAAATACCTGCTACAAAATCACCACAATAACAACGCCGCTCCATCATAACACCAATCACATTGTAGCATAATGGCGTGATGTGATCTGTCTGTGTGTCTAAAATATTATTCGTGCAGCTACGCCTTAGACGTATTGGAGTATATAATAAATTTGTTCTGAAGTGTCACGTACGTTGTCTATATCCAACTGTGATTGTATCAAGGCAGGTATCATAGATGCTGCTTCAGATGTTATGGGCTCTCTGACATTACGCTGGTAGACGCATCCTGCTTATGAACTAAACTTAGGACTCTATTCACATACCTCTTAGGAAATAAAAAAAACATATGTTCATTATTCATGGCGCTGGCTGGAATAAAGGATTGTCTCACTGAGCCTTTTTGATGTCAATTATGGATATGAAAGTGCTCGATTTTCATCATTTTTGATCTTCAGCATCTTAAATGCAATCTACTGAGAGATGTCGTCCTCACGTTTGTGAATACTTTGTGTTTATGATGATGAAGAGCTCATAGATTAAGATCCATTGAAGATGTAAAGCTGTTCACCATGAGAGTGTTCATCTAGAATTAGGGCGCTAGAACCGACAATGTCGCCGAATGGTGCACGATGAAATAATGGGACCAAGAGCCGACCCTTGGAGACCACCAAGTACTGATGGATGTGTGATGTTTCAGATGACACTAATTCCACATCTGTACGATGTAATACATACACCAATATAATGCGTTTCCATTCACACTCGTCCGACTTTTTAAAGAGTCTCAAAGCAATGATTTTTCTGTATGAGATTATTTGAATGCATGTGTTTCTCAGCTTTCCGAGCGAAGCTTGGTTCCAGACTTTCAGATAAACAAATTGAGCTGGCATATGGGAAAATTATCTAAGGCCAAGATTTCAATGGATAAGTTAACTGTGCTTGTGATAACAGGCATTAAGATAATAAAGTACCGGGTCTGGTGGCATGGAGCATTTGAGTTTTTGATGGCTGGTATCACTTCATAAAGTCAAGTTTGATCATATGGAAGTAGCAACTCTGCCAAGGTACTCATTATAACATCTTAAACATCTTAATCGGATTTTAAAGAAACCCTTTCAAGATCCTTGAAGTCGTATAAATCACACAAGAACCATTGAGTTGTTTTGTTAAGTCCAAGCACTCTTACGACGGAAGGACACACGCTTATCTCATGAATGACAACCTGGGTTTGCCAAATATAATTCAGTTGCTCCCGATAAACATCCCATGGAGCTTCATGCAAATGCCCTCCCTTTCGATACGCCTAATAAGCTTGTTCTCGTTTGTAATGTTCACATCAAAGCAAGGTATGCGAGATTTGAATACAACTGTCTTTGTGCAGTGGGAAATGTCACATAGCACTTAGTGAAATTGCTCTAAAACTGTGTGATCTAACGTTACTACCATAGTCACTCAAAACAGATGAATGACGTCGCATTATAAATCATCAATCAGTCTACACGTCCTCAACAAACCTATGGTAATTTCATGTAAAGGTCAATATACTGTGTTGTGTTGTTTGGTAATACAACACAGGTTGAGTGTCTGTGCTAGTCTTAATTAATATTTAAGATAAAGATGGCTATAACAGAGATGCCAGTAAACATCAGCGTACGGAGGCTTTACACTTTAAACCTATCCAGCCATATCAGACTATTCCTGGTTTGAATGCCACTAGTTACTACCCATTAGAACACAATATCAATGTTTTCCACCAAATAATATCCATTACAACACATTTCATCCCAGCGTTGACTGCATCCCTTTTACCGTTACGTCTTTTCACACATAACTATCACGAGCCACAGTTCAAATGCGGTTTAGCTGGGAAACCGCTGGGACAGCCAACAATCGCCTACAGGCTTACATGTGTGTGCACTCGGTCATCACTAGTTTTATGGCCCGCAATTTACCCCTTGCGTACAATTTTATTGGTGTTAAAGTGGGCATGATTGACTCTATCCCGGGTATATTTTGCACTCTCAATTATGTCGACTACTTAATACTTCTTCATGATATATCATAGAGTATTTTCAAAGAGATATGTATCACATATATACCCAGATTTAAAACCTATAAATATAAAGAGCGACCATTGTCATTGCAATGACAGTAATGTCATTCAAGAGCTATGATAAGCTACCGGTATCAACACACATTCAGATTATGATTGGAATAAAACATTCCTATATAATTGTATTTGGAGTAAGATTATGCCAACTCACGAGCAACAGTTTGTTTTTAAGCCGTGTTATCAATTCTATACGAAACTTCAAGCACTGTTTCCCTTTATCATCATCATCATTATAGTGTATGTTCATGAGCAACTATGATGTGTTGCTTCACCATGGTTTGCATCAATGCCTATCTCGTTATCAGCTCACACAAAGTGCACATCACCCGGCAATATTCTCAAAATATTCCACCCGCGTCTTTTCTAGGACACTCCATCAATTTTTCGTTGACTATCATATTCTGTCCTATAACACGAGGCAGCTAGATCTGCGTTTCTGGAATATTATGGGATAATATAAGGGTATTTAGCATAGGAGAGCGAACAGCAACCGATTTGTCTGCACAGCTATGCGGCAAACTGAGCAATTAGTACATGCTAAGCTTGTCTGATATAATGATTTATTTCAAAAGTTTATATGGTTATATTGCACTGAAAGCCTCAAATTGATTGAGTGTCCCAGAATAGACGTGGATGGGCATCCCATAGATGCCACCCGAACATATCACCAGGATTGAATAAACTAATCAAGGTTTGTTTAATTTATACTCGCAACAGAAATATACTAAGTAGCTGAATGGAAAATATGACAGCTCATTTAATGGGCTTGGTTTGCCATCTGGGGTTGATAGTATTACTGCTATGTCCTATTACTGCTCTGATATTATTGTTGAACTCTAATACCCATTCGACAAGATGATTGGTGCGATGGTGGAGCGAGGATGACATGTAGTTGTATTGTTACTGGGATTCTATAGCTCTGATGTGATTACTTTGTCTTATGAGAACGTGAAATCATGATACTCGATGTATATATACATGCTAAGTGAGGAATGTGGAGTCACATTATTCTAGAAAATAAAACTACATCTGTCCGAGAGTTATCAAGAAGTTTACCGCGTTAAACAGCTCTTATATATATTTAATGGGCCCATACATTCCATTCATGCGTAAACGGATAAGACATGTTGTGTTTATATGCTGTCATGGACCATAGGGTAGTGCCTTTATTCGTTCGCAACAAGCTTGTGTAATGTCGCGCGGAGGGGCTGTAATATACGATAGATTTGGCTGTGACGTGTGCAGTCCATTTGTAGCTGCTATATATCACGGCATGCTGTTTACGAACAAGTGGCGCTCTCTGAAGCGCTAACAAATACAATCGACGCGGATAAATCTAACAACAAGATACCATTGGCACATACTTCAGTCGGAAACTTGCTACGTTAGTAGATCAGAATTACATTGTTGTTAAATGGTCATCATTTTGAACTGGTCGTTCGATTTTACTACAGTACTGTTGCAGCAATATGATAAAACAAGGCAATACAAACAATACAATCTATTTATAGATCGTTAGTGCTATAATTATACTATTTAGGCTAGCTAGTGTGTCCTGATGTGGTGGGGCAGGTTATTGAGATATCATATCTTTTATGCGGACGGAATACGACAAGATGATTCGACGTTTGTGGTGGATTGTCGGTCGCACCAATATTGATGTGTTTGTTCTTCTGACATATGCGTGATCGATGAGGCATACCAATCTGTATTAAGGCAGAAGAAACTATCAGCATATGGATGGATTTAAATGGTATCGACAAATATATAATTAATATTAAATGCTGTTTAAAAATACCATAACAGTTGCAGATGGTAGCATGTTGACAGTCTGTAGTGTTGAACCCGCATGCTGCTGTGTTTTATGATCCGCATGTTGTTATGTTTATAGATGTTTTGTTTTCGAAATGAAATACATTAATTCCCTCATCTAGAGAATCATCAATTCCCAAACATATGTCATCAATTTTCTGCAATTCGCACTGCGGCTTATTCGTAATTATAAGGCAACATGCAGCTACCAAGCTTGAACAGAATAGTAAATATTTTCTCTTTACGATAAAGTATGAACATTCCTACCATAAACATGCCGAATCAAGTATCTAAATGCTGAAGAAACAGAAGTCATTATAGAACAGGTGTCAAGCGGGAAATATTATTGATGGTTGAAAAATAGCAATTTATACATGTCGCTATTAGTGCACTTTACATCAACATGTCAAGGTTTTTTTAATGAGCATCAGAACCTGAATGTAGTGCAAATGAAGCATGAACTAGAGGGGCGTGCAATCAATACCAAAACCCCAGTGGTGATGAATTACAGATTCCTCCCCAGCTCCCCAGCGTCAGAGAGATGGGATTTGTACCCCAGTGGTGATGAATTACAGATTCCTCCCCAGCGTCAGAGAGATGGGATTTGTACCCCAGTGGTGATGAATTACAGATTCCTCCCCAGCGTCAGAGAGATGGGGTTTGTATTGATAGGAATGCCTGGTTATAAAAAGGTGATTATCGTGTGACGTCATCAGTGTTATCTTGAGATTCCCCAATATCATACATGTTCTGTTATCTTTCTATGATTGGCTTTTCTGATAATCAAAACCTTGATCAAAGCTATACATGGGCAATTTATGGTATACAACGATAACGTGATCAACGTCGGTGACTGATCAATTTGTGTCGCGGACAACAGAGAGATCTCAAGCCTCATCTGGCGAGGTCGATGTGACAAGTTTTAATACTGATCTACTTCTGCCATGTCCTAGTTCTCCGACAGGAATATTCTAGTTATCTTTATGCTTCACCAAGTATGAGCTCCATTCACATTGTTGCTGCTTTATAAAATCAAGGTCATATTCCATAACTTGATATAGCGGATATTAAATGAAATGTGATAGGTACTTGGAGTTTTCAGGGTCCTAACATTATTCACCCATCCCCTATAGCTTGTGTATCAGAGTTGTATGGTCGATTGACCATCCAATGCGAGGCTAAGAATTGATTAATGTGAGAGCCGTCTGATGCACTCGGACGGAAAATTCATGTAATGCTACCAGGGCGGCCTTGTTGTGTATATTTCGTCACCGATGGCACTCCATCGACACTAACATCGTATTTGCAAACACCAGACTACATATAACGAGTGTGGCATTGCTGAAAGCTTACCTGTAATAACCAAGTTTGATATATTGATTCTTTTACTGCATCTCACGCGCTCACTAAACCCAAACTTGATCATTTGATTCATCCGTTGCTCCTTAAACGCAGTAAGTTCTTCCATTCAATATCAGAACTTTATCATGATTGGAATCTGTTGATAATAACATTTATTTTGAAAAAGAAGAATATTATATTTGTTTTTGTTCTTGATTCCATTAGTTGTCTGGTGAATTGGTTGTCTGACCTATTGCTAGGACAATACCTTTCACTTCGAGAACAGCGGCTGTATGCCCATCGTGCTGTTCCAGTGTTGATGCACTTAATGGTAGAACTTACGTGTATTATTTTGTCGTTCTGTTCTTATATATAAACACACGATGATCAAAATAAATTTTCATGCACCCTTAATGCAGATATCAGCACATAGCTCTCCTGTCAAGTTGTTGACGTTTGTTGTGTAATTGTGACTTGTGAGGTAGGAGTTTTCTGGTCTCGACAGCAGGTGTATAATGCAGCATCTCTTGCAGACTCGATATATTTTCTACGCAATCGGCGAATAGGGAAAACATATATGGTAAATCTGATTGGCTCTTGATATATTTTCGATGCGTATGATGGTGATGATTTATGGAAACCAATGTGGCATCCTATGGTATTATAACAATTTAACATGACATCTGCAGGTATGTCATGAGTTGATCAATTCTCACAGCCAGGTGTTTGTCGATCATTGGTTTTTGTGTTGCTTTGTCCCTTTCTTTATATCTCACTCCAGGAGATAGTAGTTTAGTTTTCATAACTTGTGCAAAACCAGCCCGTGTGTGAGCTCCCTGTGCAAGAAATACTCCAGTAATATCTGTTCGTACATTGCTTGGCTCTGTCAGCATAAAAACTTGTTTCTGCGGAAGTGCCGGACGAATATTACTCAATTTACACCTGTGATCTCATTCCCAGTGCAACGCAGGCATCGAGAAAAATAACGTGAAATAGAAGTTGTTGTGGAGCGTGGGGATGTATTTCTTGGTTCTAGGTTAAAGGAGAACATGACTGCCGCGGAAACCAGCGTTATTGCAGTGCATACAAGGCATGGCCTTGCATCTGCTAGACCCAGCAGTTAATACATCTTGTTGATGAAGCTATACACCCAAATTACAATAGGGAATAGGTACTCCCATTACAAGATTCAACATAGCACAAATCATTCGTTGTAATACGTTTCTCAGTTTTGCTGCTGTCTTCATTCGGTCAGAAGCGTTATATCAAGCGTATGAACGAATTCTGTTCCGATGCATTCGATTGCAAAAGTCAAAATCGTTAATGAAGGGCCATCATATTCACATGCAATGTAATTGTAAATGGCATTATTCATTCGTATACCATGCCTTGGGTTATTTGGAAAAAAGGCTTACAAATGACATCTAGCGATATCCGCCGCAAACGTTCCGGTCTTATAGCTCTGCTTGGTATGTCATTTGCACATTTTACACACTTTGAGAAATAGCCTCGTGAAGCTGACACAGCCGCCATGACTTCTTCGTTATGACAGTTATGAGTGTCTGATGATTGCCCGTTTTTCAAGCATTTACGAAACTCGATAGCCGAGGGTTGGGTTTGAGCTTTAAGATTCGTTTGTGCTTAGCTTATGAAAGCTTGACGATTCGTCATCTTGACCTCAATGGTCCAAGAATAGGGAAGCTTATGTACAGCTTGACAGGCGACATATTCAATTACTATGGAATTGGGGCTGGGATAAAAGACAACATGACGGGCTGAGGAAGTCATTACAGTGCATTCTGCACTCGGCGTTACATACCCTTCACCCGAGTGCAAATAAAGTGATTAAGCAAAATATCCTAATCACAAAGGGGTATTGCATGGGGACTCTTTTCCGTTATATAATTACTATGGAATTACAACATGACGGGCTGAGGAAGCATTATGCATTCTGCACTCGGCGTTACATACCCTTCACCCGAGTGCAAATAAAGTGATTAAGCAAAATATCCTAATCACAAAGGGGTATTGCACTTCCGTTGTTATTACATTGCATATATCAGTCTCCAGTTTTGCTGTGTAACGCAATGTCTGCGCCCGGTGAGGAGTGTTATATGGCATACTCAAACAAATTCTGTTCCAAAGCAGAATTTCAAAATAGGAAATGGTTTGAATTGCAATCAATTGACGGCAAGCAGCAAACAACGACTAATAGAACCAGTTTGTTGACTGATCTGTCGTTGATGACGAATCATCATATTCCTACACAATATAATTGAAAACGGCATTATTCGTTCTGATGTCGTGCTTTGGGGTATTCTGAAATCTAGATTATGTATAGGTGATCTGGAGCGCAATTCATTGGACATGCAGATGTAATATATCTCTTCAAATGAGCAGGTTATGTTTCAGTGATAAGACTCTCGCAGTCATTGACATCATCTGCTATCGGCTGCAGATGTTTTCTTCGTGAATATCAGCTTTGTACGATGTTTCTACAAGTGATGTATTGCTTACTTAAGCTACTCATGGAAAGAGTTGGGTATCGTTCAAAGAAAATTTGTAATGTGATCCGCACTCCTTCATAACGAAAGCTCTTTTTGTGTGTGATATGAATGCCCTATATTCAAAATAGTTACGTAACTTTTTTGGCCGTCGGTTGAGTTACGTCCGTACTGAGAAGGCGGGTTTCTTTCATGTCCAATATATGGCACACAAGTCGCCATGACTAACACCCAGAATATGGACTCTCCTGCACAGCTTGACAGCTGCCCTTTTCAATAATGTACACGCCAGTATTAGTCCTGCATGTTTCAGTTTCTTTTGAATATAAGAGGAAATCCCATTCGCGACACGTTAACACCCCCGCAGTTCTGTCTGCATTGTATACATCGTGTTAGACAGAAAAGCATAGTACGTTTTGGATTTGTAATTCACAAAATGGTTTATCTGGTCGAGAGCAACTCTAACTGGTGATATCACATTGGTCAATGTCGAGTAGAATAAAGAAGTGTCAGAATTATAATATTATTATGCTTCTGAGGTGATACCCTCCTTCGTGGAGTTTGCAATATTGCCCAGTTCGGGATGAGTATCTAGTCAGTAGTTGCATTTGCAGATGCTTTATCATGCTGGGCATTGTGGTACAGAACCATGTACTCTGAAAACCGCACTCTGCCTTGTGTGTCGCTTGAAAGTACTCGTTACTGTGACTATGCCGGAGTATAGTTCTTGATTGTGACTAGTGGCTTTTTATTAACTAACTTACCCGTTTATGCTCATTCAATATCATTGCTTGTTCGTTTAACAGTCTTTGCTTTTATCTGGGTAGCATAATATAGCAGACTTTTGTTTGTTTGCATATATTTCACGTCTAAAATACGAGTAATGTAATAATCTGTAGGTAAGTCAAATAGTCAGATGTGTTTTGAATCCGATCATTTCATCAGTTATCAAGTTATAAAAATAAGTTGGATGAGTGTACTATATTTGTTTCACTCTGATGGCTCTCTCTTTGTGTGTACCCAGCAGCCACCTAATGGTATGATTTCATGGTTCATTCTACCAGTTATGAAATCGAAAATAAGTAGCATGTATGTTCATTCGGATGCCTCCTTTGTTGTGTGCAAGCAACATTCGCCAAATTGTATAATGCTATGGATTCCGTTATAAGCAAAATATTGTTGGTCAGGGCCGGGCATGTGCATATTACGGCAAGATCACTTCTTACACTATGGTGACTTTTAAGGACGATTTCTGCTTAAAGTGGGGATTGCTTGTAACCTGATTGTTTGTCACACAATAAATCACCATTATGCGCTCAATGACCCTAATGGGTTGGTGAGATGTGCAGTGTTATCAATACAAACACCGCACCCCAAACGGAACACGAATCACATCGGCTTGGTAAAAATCTGTCATTCCAGTATGACTATTTATGCAGCATATGGGGCTATTCAAACATTGGGGAAAACTTTCATCTCGTAAATAACAGTTTTCTTGGCCAAACCGAGTTACAGTTTGATGTGATATATTAGGTTGTCAGGCGTGCAATCGATCGTTTAAGGTTTTCAATTATAGCGTGCAAGCTGCAAAAATAGTGTGCTAAGCGAAAGCGTATCAAATGAATTCCACGCCAGTCGGCTGTTAGGGGCAACGGAATAGTATAAATTTCACATACTGCATTCGGAATAGGGCTAACTTTATGGAACAGTATGACGGTGTTCGTTGATAGTCGATATCATTGGCTGATGTTTCCGCTTCTAGTGAGAAATGGGGGCACAATCTGTGAAAAAATTGCTAAGTTAATGACATATAATCTACCACCAAAGTGATAGGAATTCTCGATTTGCTTGCCATGATTACTTTTTATGATATGTCTAAATAGAATGACTGTTTGTCTGCCAGGAAAGTGACTAATCGATATGATTACCATTCTCCCTATTTACCATGTGTGCATCCCGATATTATCGCACGGAGATATCGGTTGCAGAACGTAAGCCAAAATACAACCATACATTGCGGCAGTGTATTGTGCTTGATCCAAGCGTTAATTGTGATTTGCTAGGGTTCTTACACACGCCCATAATAGTTATAAGCCTTAAAGACAAGACTATCCCCAATCCATTAATCCATAATATGACAACTATTATCTGATGCGGATGTATCACTGAAAAAAAAAAACAGATATGGTGCTGACCAAAGAGTGTCGTTATATCATTAAGACATTTTTAGCTAAACAAACATAGTGCGTGATTTTCGACATTGCCTTATCGCACAACGGCATCATTGACACAGGACCAGTAATGGCTACAGGCGTTAACCGCCACCCCCGTCCACCAATCTAAACAAACGTGTGCATCTAATCTTGACCAAAGCGCCAAAGTTTTTGTCTTCATCGCATTTTGGTTTCCCCCTCAATTCCACAATATCGGTCATCAAAACTGCTCTCCTTTTGAAAGCCAGGAAAACGGACAATGCAAGGCAATCAACAGCGCGTACTATTTGGCGCAACATACATCGCCTCAATATTTCGCTCAAACACAAGTAAAACCACGCATGTCAGATGAATTCAATTAACGCCTGAAAGTATAATAATATGAATAGAAAACGCTGATCCCTGCCCCTACTTTACCCATCAGTACAATATAATTTTAAGTTGTGATGAATTCCTTGGTGTATCAGAGACAGATGCGACTTTGTTTGCCAAAGCCTGTATTTTATCCCACGAGCTAGATCGCAGATTTACCCTGCATGATTTTAATTAGATACACAACATTGAGTAAATCATTTAAAAAAACTTTCGGTGACATTGACAATTTTTGACGCATTAACATTAGGACTTTCTCTGGATATAGATTTAGACCCAAGTATCTCCTTCATCTGTTGGAGAAAACACTCTGTATCCCTCTTTTTAAAATCGGTTCCGTGTGTCATATGACGAATCCTGAGAGCCAGTCATATTCGTGTCCATCATGAGGTATAACACATCTGGCCAACATGACGTCTGATGACCTTCACATACTCCATGGGTGACAGTCAAGCGCCTTGTTGTAAGTTCTGTGCTGTGCGCTTATAGAAAATGTCCGAGTTATTTCAGCGGGCAGATCTTTCACAACACTTAGTACTAGATTCATGTCATGCCATACTCCATCCTACCCCCCCCCCCCCCCACCCCTCTCAAAAATACAGAAATATATTGATAACGCAATTAAACAGTTCAGCATATGAAATCAACACTTCAGAGGGTCTTTAAGTGTTTCAGATTGTAGCACCAACAACAACAAATTTCTTTTGAAAATTGATATTTAGATTTCTGTCCTGGTTAAGGTTATGACCCATTATCACAGTGTGTGCTTACGAGCTTAACCTTCATAAAGGGTGTTCTATCCCATGTAAAAGCAACAAAAGTGTAAACCTATGAGGCTTTATTTGGCATAATCTGTTAATAATTATCATGGAAGCAGTGTACAGCACTGGAGATTTATAGATCATTAGCCGCGCGTGTGGAAACAAGACTTGAGGCACAGAGGAAGTCATCAGCACGAAATTGATAAACAGAGTAAGACTACAGGGCCAATTGTAAGAAGGATAACTAAGGGTAGGTCCAGAAAACACATAGACATCAGATCCGTAGTAGTTAAAACAGCGAACTGCAGCCGAAGCAGAAAGCGTGACCTCGTATTCTGAATTTGCCGGAAACGCTAGGCTCATTGAAGAATGGCATACGGCACGCCTAGAATTACCTGTTCAGAAGAATCCTTTATCGTAAGGAATACGAGACAAATCCTTCATCAACACCGATGATATAATCATCATTAAATTCAATAGAGGCCACTAGGACGGGCTCTATGACGATATCTGGTCGTGCTTGTTTGTCGTCTGACCTTCGACACGTAAATGTGTTAGAAAGGAGTAAACTAACAACTATGGCGGAACTGTGTGGTTTCTATGTTATAGTTGGAAACGTTTTGGACATGATGTTGTACGAAACTATCCCAGATGAGATCGGCATCAGTGCTACCCAAGATGGGATCGGCATCAGCGCTCAGTGCTACCCAAGATGAGATTGGCATCAGCGCTCAGTGCTACCCAAGATGAGATCGGCATCAGCGCTCAGTGCTACCCATGATGAGATCGGCATCAGCGCTCAGTGCTACCCATGATGAGATTGGTATCAGCGCTCAGTGCTACCCAAGCATGAGATCGGCATAGCGCTCAGTGCTACCCAAGCATGAGATCGGCATCAGCGCTCATTGCTACCCAAGCAGGAGGCAGACGCTCAGCAGTCTGCAGCTGAACATTTGTTTCAAATCAGGTACCACAAAAGCCCTGGGTGTTGTAACTGTAAATGGCTGACTGTGGTTGTAACTATTTATCTGTACCTTGGGCTTAATGCAACCAAATCAGCGGTGGAAAATATCAGCTTGCTCGCTGTTGTTGGTTACATATTGAATATTATCTTTGATTTATTTTCAATGGAAGTTTTGTTTAATATGTATGTCGGTTTCAATATGTGGCCTAAAACGATCATTCATATTTGCTGGCTGCTCAGTAAGCAATAGGTTTGAACTCAAAAATTTGATGCAACGCGAACGCATATCAACCCTGATAAGAAACGACTTTAATTGCCCACTGGAGCAGGAAAGAATATGGAATGTATCCAGACCAGTTGTTTATTGTCCTCCATCATGTTTATGACTTTTTGTTGACATGCATGAGCGCAGGAGAATTGTAATATTATGTGAGACAACTCAAGTTGGTAGCACATTCAACATGCCATGTTTATTATGGATATGACCAGCTTCTGGTAATTTTGGGGTATTGGTGTGGTAAGTTCTGATTGGTTTTTGTTCTGCAGCGATAGCCTGTGGGTACAAACAAGTACTTCGTCCACATGCGTGATCAACTTGATAATTTTCACCGCTTCACCAACGTTATTCTATATTCTAGAAAATAAATTTCTGGCGTCAGCTATATTGCCATGGATGACTAGTTACAACACTTAAAATTTTTATTTGAGAATATTCCTTGGCAGGTGCACTACGTCTGTTAACATATACAGCAGCCAACAGTCCGGTAAAGTCTCTCATTAGCAAAGTCTTATTTCACACTGAGACGGTGGCAACTGATGATGTTCTCAATTACCTAAATGATGACCTCTCGTGGTCATGGGAATACCCTTACCTATAGTTTGCGGATAGAAGCATATTATCTGCATCTGCATGAGAGAGTATGATCTGGCCTAAAGGTGCATGGACTATTCCCTCGTAATTCGATATATTAAGGAGAGGTTCAACGTATGTGAGCGTTATCATAAATATACCGTTTCTCGCAATAAAAGTAAAGCTTAACAACACTTATTATTGTTAAGAGCAATATAATCTCCATTCGAGCAAAGTTACAATATGCTTGATATGTTCTCTGTTGGTTTAAGTAAATCCCAGGGGCCAATAAAAAGAAATAAAAGGGACAATCACGAGCCCAACATTCCTTAAATCAACTTTGAATTTGTCCACAGCTCTCTTCAAGGACAAGCGAAGACAACGGCCTTACCATCCATGATTTGTTTGGCACTACACGGACGTTCACTACACACTAGACGCAGACCTTCTGCCATCATCTGGAGAAACAGCACAGGAACATAAATCACTGCAACTTCAGTAGGATCGTGTTTACGAAATCAATAAAATGTTTTAAACACGAGCATACAATTTTCGAAAGTCTCTTGGAAGGTAATTATAATATTTCAATATGCTTTATTTCTTTGTACGGAAAGTCTTATAAATTTTTGTGATAAGGATACTTCAATGAACACAATCTCGTATCATTCGTTATAGAATAAATCCGCGGCGAGAATGCATGTTTAGTCTTTGGTAGGTGGCATTCTGGCAATTCAGCGCATACATTCATAAGTGTAAAATAGATGCCTTATTTTGAATTCAGCAGTATAGTTTGTACATACGGTTAATGGCCGATAGATATGAGCCGTTTATTAAATTCTACAATTGCCAGCCAGTAGTCAATCGATGGCAATTCATTCATTTCATAAGGCGCAGGTATTTTTCTATTGGTCAAGCTCACCAGTGATAAGCACAGAACGGGTAACACTAAAAGAGCCTATGAAATCTTACCAGCTAGGGAGATCATGCCCAAAGGTTCGATGCGTTTGAAGAAAAAACAAACGATAGCCCAGATATCCAATATTATGTTCATCACTTCATTAATATTGAGCTTTATGATTTGGTCAAATTCGTCTGAGTGGTTATCAGGTTAGGCCAGACAGACCCATTATTCAATGCATGGCCCTGCAATGTTTGCTTCTGTTGATCTAGATGTTTTTCATCAATTTAATATAGCCAATAGAATTCAATATCCAACTTCATTCATGTCAGACTAAACTTCTGATAGGAGCAATCCACAGTTGTCGGTGCGATTGCATTAACATTTAACAAGTATCCAATAAACAGTCAAAAGTCAAAAATCCCAGAACATAGTACCACATTGTGATTAAATCAATTCGCTAAAAACTAAACAACATTAAAGGCTACACTCTTAAGCAGACTAATCACTTAATATCATCTGATCAAGTGATGTTTTCTGTTGTGATTTTGTTTTAGTGGCTTTTTGCTTATCCAGTTTGCCTTCAAAGTCGTTGTTGTTCGCCGGCAAAACCCGACACTGATAAACCAAGGGTAAACTACACCACCACAAAAGAACAATTAATGCACATAACTATGTCATTACTAGGGGCCGTCATATCATTTGCTCACAACAGGGATGAAGCCAACTCGATTGGATTTGCAAATGGGCTAATTTGTTCTAACTTTGTATCTATTTGTGCCTGGTAGTTTTGATAAGGAATTATCAATTCCCTAGCATTGTGCCTCACCGGCCGTTGTCATACCCTGAGTTTGATGTTTCGCCATACAACGTGTCGCACGATAACATATAAGATATGTATGCTCTCTTGTTTGAGCTATGTTAAATGTTAAGGAGAATGGTGGGAAGGGATAAGAACAGCTAGGACAGTGAATGCAGGCGGAAGTAATGACGGAATCATATGGAATTAGCATTGACACCCTTATAAATACATTGGTGATATGTCCACCAGCTAGCCACCCATGTGTTGGCATACTCACTGCATATCATCACTTTAATGTCAATTTGAAAGAATCATGGTCGTCAGGTGGAATGTTCCTCATAATGACTGCAACTAATCATACACGACAAAGCAAATCTCTCTATGACTGGGTCGGTGTCACGTCATGATTTGCTGAAACGAAATAAACACGGAGAGAGAGAGAGAGAGAGAGAGAGAGAGAGAGAGAGAGAGAGAGAGAGAGAGAGAGAGAGAGAGAGAGAGAGGAGAGACAACAGACACAGAGAGAGAGAGAGAGAGAGAGAGAGAGAGAGAGAGAGAGAGAGAGAGGGAAACTTTAACGTCAATATCGTGACAAAGGAGTGGATGCAACAGTAAAAACTTCATTCGCATGGTTATGAAAAACATATTTTATCATGGCATATATAATTCCTATCAAATGGTTATATTTAAGAAAATGCAAGTCAGCTGCAATACGTCTGAATTAAGGAAAATCATGGATTGTTGGTCTGATGTAACAGAGACACCACACAGACCACTTACACATATTGTTTGTAAAGTTCATATTTTTATTACGCATGAAATACGACTGACACACCGTTATATGTATAAATTTCTGTTAATTGTGGTATACAATTATCTCAAGACTTGAATGTTTGTTGTTTCATGTCTTTTCAGAATCATAACATGGAACAGCGGATTTTCGTTCAAAGTATTTATATACAGTGATTGTACCGCGTTCAAATTTGTCTTGATTCTCGGGACAACATAAGAAATACATTTCCTTTGAAGAGCCAGCAACGCTAAAGTAGATGCAACAATTAAGCCTAGATCACCAAAATGTACTTTCCGCTATTTCAATTTCCATCACGGCTTAGACAAACCAACGGTACCAGTATTAAACTATCTGTTGACATCTATTACAAGTAAATGCGCTGTGCCTGACATTGTTTGGCTATTTGCTGATTTGCATTGACAGCAACTGCATGACAGATGCTGATTGTGAAGCAATAAAACCACATGTTGTTGTGTTATCAGACGTCGTGACATTAATTCTTTATTTAATGTGGATGTAGTCATTCAGTCATTTCATCAATTTGAATAATATTCCGTCGGCATCTACAGAATGTTTACATCACGAGAGCCTGATATAAAACGAGTTGGTATGGAATGATTTTGAATGATATGAATTGCTTAGATATCAAAACTGGCTGACGCAAACCTTGCAGCGTCACACTTTGCATAATGTGGCAATTGGCTAACCCAATAATAACTGACGTAATTTACATTACAAGAAATGATTCACAGTTGATATTAATATGATATAAAACTGCCATATGGTTAGTTTTAGTGTGGTTGAAATTATTCGAATGCGGTCAAACATCGCCAATAGATATCCATTATAGTTGTTCACAGTACTAATGTTAGCACTGCAGCGCTCACTTCAGGTTAAGTCAGACATTACCCATATTAGATCCACAAAACGCCACATCGAAGCGTCACTAATGCTCTCTCTGGTGACGTCTAAAGTGATTTCAACACATTCTCAATGTACATTTGGAGATTGCATTACTCAACATGGCATAGATTTGGTTGTCCGGACTGTGGCAGAACCATTAAGGAGAGTGAGGCATGTCAAATCATGTTAGGCTGTTTATGTGTGATGAGTTCGTCAGACAATTGCATGTATTCTCGACAAATACAGCCCAAAGTTAGATGGAATCCGCACAGCTTATTACATTTCATAGGCTCTTTTAGAGTACTAATCGTTTTGCAATTTGAATGGCTCATGTGCTTGACAAAGCAATTATGCTATCGGCTCAGTAAATTGACTACGCTGTCAGTGGACAAGACTATTCCTGCCCGATAATGTTGTTTCCATATTGAAGAATCACACATGACGGCCATTAAATAAATGTTAGACAACGCATGCAAATTAATAAGGAGCTTGTCCCAAGCCGATTAACTTTGTCAGTCAATGAAAGACATGGATAATAAACTTTAGGATCTAAGGTACAAAAAACAAAGCGATGTCATTAACTGTTCTAAAACACGCTCAATGTGTGATTAGTTTGCCATTTTTACTCATTACCTGGATTAATTGAAAAATAAGATGCTTTGAAAGCACTAATGGTAATGTATAATGTGATACGAGATTTTCCGGCCAGTCAATGTAGCTCGTCAAATATAAAGCGTAATATGATCTTGTATGTATGTCTTAGATATTATTCAAGCAGCTACGCCTTGGATATGTTGGAGTATATGATACATTGATTCTGTAATGCAACGTACCAATGCGTTGCCTATCCCCAATTTTGATTGCACAAAGGTAGGTATCAGAGATGCTGCTGATTCAGATGCACTGTGCTTCTTGATAAATTGGATATTACGCAGGTACTCTGCATATACAATCAACCTAGGCCTCTTTTCTCGTCGTTCTCATTACATATGAAGCGGCGTTTCCTTAAATAAAGGCGATGGCTTGATTAATTGATTATCAATATAAAGTAGTCTTGCAATGCTCCATTTTATGTCGGTTAGACATTGATAATGGATAACAAAAAGCTTGATTTCAAAATTGTTGAGCTGAAATGTGCCATAGAGAGTTTTGATGTCTGATTGAAATCAAGCTGCAAGTTTTGAACAAACCTGTGGTTATTTGTTGCAATGATCAAATTACTGATAGTACTAAAGGACGTAATGATCAGCCTGTAATGATGATACGTTAACATCGTCTCTAATAAGATCAACAGATGAGGAGGTCGTGGTAATGCTGTCTTCTTTCATCAATTTAAGGATCTGATAAAGGCACTACCTCTATGGATCATAATCACATCAAAGTGAATGCTCTTGAATATTGTTGACTCGTTGACTTTACTAGATTTGCAACTACACCTACTCTTATCCCCGAACGGGGTATATGTATAAGCTGATAACCGACGAAGTCAGTTCAGATGATTCTGTATTTTGACTGATAGTTCATTGAAATTATGTTCAACACATGCTGTAGTCTATGGTTGATATGCCAGTAAACATCAGCGTACTCAGGATTTGCAAACTAGGTAGATAATACCTGGTTTTAATCGGTATCAGATTAAGCTGGCTGTGATATTCTGACGAATATAGCTCTCCCACCATTCCTGTACCGCGTGTTTTCACAGGAGATACAAGAAATTACTGGTTAGGCTTGCCAGGGTTTTATGCCGACCTGGCTCTAGATCTTTTTATGCACAGTCAATTGAGAGGAACACCTACCTTCGGGATCAGAAATGACGTACGTGTGACAAATCTATAAGACCATCGTTCCAATTACATCACTAAGTATTTTACCATAGTTTTTCTCATTTGAAAGGGTTTACTCAAAACAATTCTATCACATATATAGCTCGACTCATCACCTATGCATAACAAGAGTGAGTAATTTCATTGCAGCTGAAGTTGCTTAATCAAAGAACGAACAAAATCTTTCTGTATTAAAGCACGCTCTAATAATGGTTCATGGACTTACATCTTACGATATAATGGTATCCCTATCTCCCACCTAATGAACAAATGCTCTTAATGATTGCTATGAAACTATATTATCAATCTTATACGTGTAAGTGAGTGGTTCCTTAGACAACTATTCCTTAAACAACTATTATATAGCGATTTACAACCTTTGGCCTCAAAACTTACCTCACTATTTACTCGCTCAAAGTCAATTACACGCGGTAATATTCTCGCAAAACCGAACTATTCCACCAACGTACTTTCTGGACACTCAATCAACCTTGTCAGCAAGCGGTGCGTCTCTGGAATATGTACAGGCAAATGAGGGTGTAGCGCATTGGATAACCATAAGATGCTGGTTTATCCAAATGACTGTACTGCATAGCCGAAAACATGATGAACTTACCCGACCTGATCATTGATATGTTTCTAATACTAATACAATTCATTCATTGTATTGCACAGAAAGCTTCATATCACAAGAGTGCTTGTCGTACAATGCACAGACCCACGCAAGGAAACACGCAACTTCAGATTTGAACATAATTAACTTCATTCCGGTTTATTGCATTTACAGCTTCATAACACAAGATTATTCATGCACTGCGTTCTACAATACACAGGCCATGTACGTAATGAAACGCACAAGTACGTAGCATCCGACCGTCGACCATTTAACCTTCGCGCTGGAGGCTTACGTTATAGCTTTTGGTAAGTACATTTCCAACTGTGTGAGTGAGGCAGAAAATGCTCACAAAAATGTAAATAGACGACATAATTAGCATGGCATAGGTAGAACATTACGGTAGCATATTTTTGTTAGGTGAATGTATAAGCAATTAAGATGGAAATATGACCCATAGTTATGTATTGCCCTTGGACGAGCCCTGTGATTACTAAATAGCGACCCTTAATGGAATAGATATTGGTTAGATAAAATTATTCTCGTTATGTGAGGAAGATATTAATTATGTCAAATAGACTCAAAAATTATTAAAACTGTCATACCTGAGTTTTAGTTATTCAGACACAGGTGTTCTATTTAGATATTGTAACAATACATGTGCATCTTCTATGAAACGAATGTTTCGTTGCATTGTGCATTTTTGTCTTTGATGCACAAAAGTGCTCGTATATGAGTTTTTTTCTTTACCAATTTGTGCTCGGTGTTCATTAGAAGTTGGCATAAAATGTGTCAGAGTATTTTTTGTACATGCATTTAGCGGTATGTGAGGCGTCTAGATGAAGAAGCATACGATGTTTGTAGTTTCCAATAACTATTCGTGTAAAAGGAGTCGGTTGTGATGCCAGAGTAACATCCAATGCGCAGAGGGTAGGTTTCCCTGGACGAACTATGTGCAGTGTTTGAAGAGAAATTATTTGTCGTGAACCATTTGCAAATATGCATGAGGTCGATATATGCATTTGCACTACAGTTCAGACAGAAAAGCGTTTACGTATATCAAGCCTTCTACATTCGATCGTTTGGCAACCATATAGAAAAAAAAAGAATCTGATGCGCTTCATCATAGTTTATATTGTTTAGCGCAGTCCTTTATGTTATGGTGAACCAAATTTCCACTGCAAATTATACTCTATAAATGGCAATATATATATATCATCAGATCTTATTCCCATTTTTGTCGAATACCTGATTATCGGACAAAACTGAATTTGATAGCACATTTCCTGGCACTTGCAAATTGAACTTGGTCAAGACCGACGTACGCATTAAGTATAGAGCGCATTCTCATGGTATTGTGGTATTTATGACCAAGGCTTGGCATTGCAGTCACACCTCACTAGCATCCCCAGTCCATCTTTATTACATTTGCCAGTTATCGGGTCGAAGACATGAATGGAAGTCAACTGAATCTGTAATAACCATGATGACGGGTGGTTATACAACAAAATATGCTGACTGTTGTGATAGGCTATGTTCTGATGGTCGTTTGCTGTCCGAAACTGAAATGCGAGTGATTATTGCATTTGTGTTTGATTTGCAAGAGAGAGAGTTCACGAATAGGGTACCTGCCACGTTTATCAATCTTTGCACGAACGGTGATTGCCTGCTTCAAGTGGTAGCGGAGAGTTATATTGGCTTGATAGCATCGCTGATTTTTTACAAACAATATTCCACATTGTCAAGGGCTTGTATTCAGGGTATTATCGCAACACGGAACAGCTGACAGCGTTTTTGAGATTTCAAAATGGAACGCAAATGATTCAGCATATACGAGTGCATAGACAAATCTATTTTCCGAAGACTACACTGAGCCACAAACCGTTGTTTTTCATACAGCTCGTCACAAATGGCGTTATCGTGTTTCCAAAATGCAAAATGCACGTATACCTACCCTATAATTCAAGGACGAAGGTCGAGTATAATCAGAAAGCAAACAGGATGTACTTAAAAGAATATCTAATAGACAATTGACCTGTGATCTCAGGCTCATCAAGCAACCTATTTCTGTCCAAAGGCAAAATAGTAATCCATGCCATCGGAACCCGCATTTAAAACAGTTCACGTTCTGGGACTTTTTGTGTACGTCAAGGGATAAACGCAAAGAGCAATAACTCGCTAACTATTTATTATGGTCTCTACTGAGAGCAGCCGAGGTGCTTTATGTAAAAAAAAGTAAAGCTCTGTGTAACTTGTTAAATATATTTATTCAATTTGATAACATGGAGGATATATAACGACATCCGTGTGTACGGCAGATATGCCCTGCATGTGGCAGGATGTTCAAGCTATGCGAGACATTAGTCGCATAGATAATGCATGGAGCTTGTAATATGATACTCGAACATTTCTTGTTACAGAACTGGTTGATGCCTTTTCCTATGGGAATTTAATAACACAGGAATATCATTCTCGTACACTTAATTCGGAATAAAAGTACGTTAGTGAATCAGAATTACAATGCTGTTCAATTGTCAACATAATGAACTGTTCGTTTGGCTTAGCGATGGAAATGTTTACACAATTTATATGATAGGCTTGTCTACCGTGAACAATGTCACATATTTAATCTTCCATCTAAGTTATACGACAAGACAATACGAATTATCGTATGTGTTGTTAGATAGATTGAGCTATGACCATGCTATTAAGGCTGGCTTGAATGCCCCGACTATGGAGCAAGCTGTATATGTAAAGAGTAGACACTTAAAACAAATGTTGAGCTATATTATTCTCGACTGAAGGCTGTCCTACAGCGCTAATCACGCCAAATAGCTTCAGAACGAATTCGAAGTTGCTACTTTATTTGATCAAGTTACTGAAAAGCTCACCATATTTGGCTTAATTCGACTTATGAGGTAACATGCAGATACCAAGCTTAAACAAATTAGTAACATTTTGATTTTGTCTGCACGATGAAGTAGGAAACATTCCCTGTCTAAAGATGCTCTATCAAGATTGTTCGCGACCAGTAGGTCCAACTAGCTGTCCTTAGTTCTATTTGCGGTTATTACTGAGTATATCAGCATAGTCTCAGTAAGACATCATCCGCCAATATTGTATGCGTGTAACATGAGGACACATTTTGAGTACAGTAAACAGCCACTGTTGGTGATCTAGAGTTTAGAATGAGCAACAGAACCTAATTATATTGTCATAAATCTCAAGCGTTCAATCAGCACATCTAGTTTCCAACGTACTACTATGTCCAGAGGTTAGTACTAGTAATAGATAGCTGATCTTTCTCCAATCATATTTTTCAACGGGTTGCTACTTTGGTGGTGGGCATTAATTCTAACTCGCCAGCCAATACAAAAGCGGTGTGATCTAGAAACTATCGCAAGACTCCTCCTAAGCTGTATTGCATGCAAGTAAATATGAATAAGAGCGAATGCGAATCATTACCGAAGCCCTAGTGGTGCTAAATTTACAAATTTGGATTCATTTCTCTTTCGCGATGCAGTCGCCATGTCGCAGCTCCATTAGTTAAGGACATATTCCACAGATTTATGGAGCGTACACAGAAATAAAATGCGGTCAAAGGAAAAGCTCAGCTATGTGAAGGATAATTAACATTACAAGCAACCTTATATTTATCATCCATTCTCTACTGCTTCCAAATTAAACTGGAAGATTAACCATCCAATGCATACCTAAGAATTTTTGAATGTGCTGATGGTCTGATGCATGCTAACGGAAGATTTATTGCAGGTTAAATGCTATATTTCATCACAGACGGCACTGCATCATTCGTAGCTTACATTTTATCTGCAGACACTAGACTACATACTAACTATTCTTTATTTTATGCAAGTAATAATTCAATCGGTTAAGAGCAGACAAAACTGGCACGCATTCTGAAAGAAGGTGACTTGCATTTTCCACTTATGCTGGAGGTGCCTCATAATCAACTTCCACAAACGTGGCAGATATGCACAAGAGTTCCCTGATGTTGGTTCAGATTCATCAACTCTTCCAGAATGATTTTATACATATGATTCATATAATATATTTTGATTACAGGCTTCACTTTCCGTTAGTGTGATGCGACTTCAATATTGGTATAAAATATATTACCGTAATATTCAGCAGACCTCATTGCGTAGTGTTCAATGTTCAATATTGAATACACCTCAAAAACCAGCCGTGGTAATATAAGTACTGCGATAGCCAGACACGTCGAACGGTCTCGCTGTTCCCAATTACTACAAGTAATTAACAGGAGATGAAAATGTCATGATATATGTTTTGACATAATAGCAATTATAACCAAATCAAACTCGTTTAATACATTACATTTGAGGATAACGAAACACACCAACATTAAGAAACATAAAGCGTAACATGAGGCTGGCTCATGACCCCGTGTCACCTGATTCGGGAAGAAATAGGGGGGAAAACATCGTTGTCCTAATTATGTGATGTCATAATTATGTTATGTTTCAAAGATTGGTGGCTTCCAATGATGCTGCATCTTGCTGTTAAACAGTCACTAGTATTGCATGTAGCCAGGCGTTATCGAATTTCCTAGGATCTAGAATTGTCGCCATGCATTTGTACAGAGAGATCGCCCGTTTGCACACAACAATTTGACAAGAATAATACAATATAATTACTATGGCAATCTGGGATGTAAAGGATGGTTATATTGGACTACGTTTTGGCCCAGCTGAACAGAAGTTTTGGACTCTTTAATGGATTATACAATTACCGTGACTTATGTTTGCACAGCGCAGTGTGACTGCTTTATCGATCGTATGTTGCAATGAATAATTATACCAAATACATTCTACTACCGCAATGAAAGGGAGACTTCGTTCATAACAGAACCAACAGGTGTAAAAGTAATTATTAAACAGGACGACTATATATCCATTGATGCATTCCACGTTCCGATACTGCTTAATTCGGCCTCTGCTAAAAGCAGAAATGTAGGATGATGGTTAAAGAGAACATAGCGTACCAAGAACCTAAGCGTAATTGTAGTGCATTCCAAACACGGCGTTATGTTGTTGCAACGAGTGCAATTAGATGATATCAATCAAGCAATACACCGTAACTACAAGATGAGTTGCATTCCCTGTACAAGTTGCTATATGGCATTAATCAGACCCAGCAATATAGTCCTTATCAATCATTCGTAAGGATATTGTCTCAGTTCTGTTGCTGAGTTACACCATGCCTGTGCCTGGTAAGCAGCGGTGTGAGGCATACGAACGAATTCTGTTCCAATACAATTGATTGCACAATATAAAAAAGATAAAATAATTGTCGATAGACGTTAACCAGTATATTTAACCATAACAAACAGCGAATAGTATCTGTCCATTTTCTGGCCTGTTATTGAATAAGGGCCATCATATTCCCGCGCAAGTTAATCAAGATGCAGCATGATTCATACTTGTGTTGTGTTGTGATAATATGACGCAACACACATACCACGTTCAGTTGTGAATATGGTCCTGGTCGTTTCGTTAGGACAATGGTAGTCAATGGTCATAATGAGTGTCGCTTGGATAGACGTCAATCACATACACGGGAATTAAATCCTCTGCGGTTCGATATACTCGCATTTACCTTGTTAGCACAGCACTATTTGACTGTACTCCCCATCTTGTGCTAAGTAATGTATCTGACTGCGAGCAACTATAATTGATGCTATCACATTGGTCAATATCGAGGGATGCTCTCTGTCTTAGAGTGTGCAATAATTGCACAGTTGGTCCCTTTCTTTTCAGTTCGAACTGAGTGATCAGACACACTATCAGTCCAATACTCCCTCATACCGAATGAGGATGTGAAAGGGATGATTGAATGTAGAACTCACATGAACACGTGGAAAACTATGTAGACAGACATGGCATAAATCTCAGTATTTGTATCTGCAGCTTATGTACCATGTTGGGCATGATAGAACAATACTATTTGATCGTGCAAACCACACACTGCCATGTTTGCCGCTTGAAGATACTATCTTCTTGCCATAGCTATCATTTCAGAGTACGGTTTATGGTTGTAAATAGCGGTTATCTATTCTAAAATACCGTTAAATCGATATAGCTCTCTCAACATTAGAGCCTATTTCTTAAATATTCTCTATTTATTTGGGTTACCGTTGATTTCTTTGGTCCGCATTTATTTTACGTCTTAAATACTAATAATCGGTGAAAAAGTAAAACGGGTTCATATATCCTAATTCGATAATTTTACCGGTTATCATGTCAACAATGAATGATAGGTATGTGCTTTATTGGGAGAGAACGGGTGAGAGAATGTTGGGGGGAGAGATATAGGGAAAGCATGAGTGAACGAGAGAAAGAGAGATATAAAGAGAGAAAGAGATATAAAGAGAGAAAGAAAGATACAGATAAAGAGAAATACAGATTGATAGATACAGAGAGAGAGAGAGATAGAGAAAAAAATATATATACAGAGAGAGAGGAGCGAAAGAGAGAGATAGATAATGAGAGAGAAAGAGAGCGAGCGTGATAGAGAGAGCGAGACAAAGGGCAGCGTTTACTCCGATACCACAGCAGAGCAATTTTACATCTGCATGTCGTCAAATCATCACATTTTTCTGGCACTTCTCACCACAGTCAAATGAACATGTATAGGTGTAAGGGATCAATATTTGATGTTATTTATTTTACTCTCCCATCTACACTATCACCCTTTGAGATTAGAAATCGTGTAATGTGCTAGTGTGCAATCTGACACCATAAAATCTTCTCAGTACAACGGTGCCATGATCGTTTGCCGTATTCTAGTCAGGCAAATACACGCCTGTCAGCAATAAGTAGAGATGAATAATGAACGCCAGTTCTATGAAGTCCGACTTTCTCCGAGGGATCAGCATATTTGCAGATAGTTAACACAAACAGACAGAATAAACTTGCAAATCTGTGCACCAAAAGATGTCTCCTCTGTAATTCCGAGTTAAGCGGTCGTAAGGAAGGAAGACGGGGGAGCGTGTCCATTTTAGGAATTCTGTTTACAGATGTTACTGTAACTCCATTATCGAATTATACATATCCGAGGCCCCTGAGAGCATTTCTACGGGCAATTATTCATTTCCATTAAAGTGGCCGTTCATGTCAGCCAACTGCAATTCCTAGTTAAGGAAATGTGCTTGTGTTGATTAATGAGGCAGCTGGTCCAATCGCTCCTACAGCAATGGGCCGTTTGGCTTAAGTTAGCTGCCAATAAAAAAGCTACGATTATCTGAAAAGACGTTAATCGGGAACTATAAAAGAAGAAATTTCAGCCAGAAATCGTAATATCACGACGCTGGTCGAAAATTATAGAGTATATCAGTTAAGCTCAATTGCCAGTCAAAGACAAATGGGACAATCATTAATTTACACCATCTTGTACTTGTAGACGTGTGCCTGCAATTTGTATGGACGAAAACTTGAATGAAAAAACAGCCGCTCAGCGACAGCCGGTAACCTATTGTGGTTATGCAATACGCTAAAAACCAGCCAGAATAATGTGTTTAAACCTTAAAGCAGTCCTCTTTGTAATTACCTGTACTTATAATTCTCATCGCAGGATGCGTAAATGCAACACAATTTCACTGCTTACCTTCAGAAATGTAAGATCACTCTTTACATAGATATGATTGCGGCTTTCTTTATAGCCAACAGAATACTTATTTTACTAGTTATTGTAAATTTGCTGCGATACAGGTTATCTTCGTTTGTTAGTTTGTTTGCTGAGTTTACTCGCAAATGTAGAAGAAGATATAACTGAGAAGAAACATAATCGCCACCCCAAATAAGCAAATTATACATAAGCCCATGCCATCACAAGCCGTGTTGATAAAGTATATTCAAAGCAGGAATATATCCAATCTTATTGAATCCGAAATCTTACTGTTCAAGCATAGTATTTGTATGCTATCGAATGATCAAATACATGTGGGAAATGCCAAAAGTTATCAAGTCAAAACAATAAGATATATGCCTCCTCGATCAGCCGGCAGAACAACCTTATTCCGTTACTATAAATAGATACTCACCACATTATGGCATAGCTGGTCTCAATAACCTACATTTAACGCGAGAAACTTAACAACAGATTGGATGACTCGTATTGCAGTGTGTAATCATCTAAATGTCAGACAAAACGTTATTAAAATAGGAAATTACATTATATTGACCATCGAGCAGATTTGCATCTGCATATGCCGCACTGTTCAGAATTTAGTATGTGCGAACGATACTGGTTGCTTGGTCGCTTAGCCTGTTTGTCTATTTCATCTTAAATGAGCGCCCCTTGTTTACAACCCGTACGCAGGGATAGATAAACGCTACTTCGCTGACAACTTGACCACTTCTTTAAGTGCCTCGGTTTGGCCATGGAACTGATTATCATGGACAAATAAAGTCGATGACATATGAACTAAAGCACCATTTAAATGATAAGGTTTTGATTATTTACGTATCATTGAAATGTGTAGGAAAACGAAAACATTCCGGATAACCCTCTATTTGACCTGTTTTATCTCTGGCCAAATGAAATAAATAAGATAACTAACGATATGACTGTAAGTTGTTACTCTCACAAAATGGGGTTTAGCGAAAAAGCAAAAGTCCAATTCATCCGGTAGTCTCTCACGTGATAGTCATAAAGCGACCAGGCGAAATAATGTACAGCCCTTTGAGAAATTCGCTGTATGCATAACGTTTTCAATTTATCACAAATAGTTATCAGAGATAACCTGTCACTCGTTTCACAATAGTTAAAGTATGGTGTTAACCTATAAGATGTAAAAGCCGAAAGATGCTTTCAAGTCGATAGCGTATAATGTGTCACTGAGTCGCTGCTCATCGATAAGATCATTTGATGGGCAATCATTTAAATAGCTGCTGGGCTGGATTACCGAACAAACATCATTTCCACGTCTTTAAGTCCCACTATTATGCATTTCAGGAGAGCGCCTGTCAACGATCACCATTGATATATTAATAAATACGAAAGAAACAGCCACTTAACTGTAACTACTAACACTATGAGTCACAAATAGTTCGCAGATTATCAGTTTAAAAAGAAATACTGTCACTTTGTCATTTCCAAATCCCCACATGAGATACACAACCACCACAATTAAACAATTTATGCATGAGATCTTACCATCATGAGCGGTCGTAATATAATTTTCTCATGGAGGGTATGTATTCAACTTAATTGAATCCGAATGTTGGCGCATAATGTGCGATAAGTTGAAGCGTTCATGGGCTCTATTCAATGTGACACATATCTATCGGTCACATCGCTTGCATTACTAAAGGCGGATTTTTTGTCATGCGATGCGACTGATTAAAACAGATAAGGCATGTAAGTTCTCTTATTTGTGTAAGGTGTAAGTTAAAAAAGAGGAAATAATCGAAGGGTGTAGGACAAATAGGCAACTGAATGCAAACTGAAGCAAGTACTTCATCATTGTATGTAATTAGGTTCGGCATGCAAAAAAAAACATATAGATATACTCCAATATGTCCTACATGGTAACAGCAATTAAGTATAGCTCGAACAGAAAAGATTTATGTCATGACAAGTTTCTACTTTACCCTTTAAGAATTCAGAATAATGTTTTGAGAAATGCACGAAGCCATGAAATGTAGGTTACGTCACTACTGTGGACGAACGCTTTAAGTACCCGATACAATGTCGCAGCGGAATAAACATTTGACACTAACAGAAGAACTATCATACACAGTTGAGCCAAAAAACATATTTGCTACTCACCATAGCTGTGAACTTCAGATCGTTCTGATTCCACCTTGCCAATAGCAGCTACCCATCGACACGTGGGCAGTGAAACTGACCTTAGTAGATGCCATAAAAATACAACGAGCGTCCCTTACGTTGTCGCGTCGCGTCACTCCCATCTCTGATACAATTAAAGGTTATCCATGTATATTGTAGCTCCATATATAGGGCGATTTGATGAGAAATGTATTACAGATATATAAATTTGTACAGCAAAATACAAACAAGTGAGTTGTGTTGCTTATATTGTGAACTGTATATGCTAATGGGAGCGGTGAGGTACGGGAGGTATTGCTGGCTAGCCTAACATGGTTGTTGTTTAACGCAGTAATAAAACTAAAGACTGGCTTTTCCACGATATACACTCATCTATATTCTAAAACTAAGTTTCATCATCATCATTACTGATTGAGGTCACGTGCCTCAATGGCTTTGATACGTTACCTGGTCCATAAGATTGAGATAAATGTAACGAGCCGCAAGTGAAAAACGAAAAGCCTTAGCTATATAAGCGTCAGTCACAAGTGAGCCAGTGCCTCTTTTTACGTGTAATAGGAAGCGGGTTATTGAAGAGTTGACTTTTCAAAAACCAAACTGTTTATGCTGATTTTGTTGACCATTAGCATAGCGATGGCCGTAGTGTGGATGTGTCTACTGCAGCTCTCTTAGATTCGCTTGAAATAGAATTACGAGGATCAATTAGGTCATCATTATCCCGAGATGTGCTCAACCGGAAATGGTTGCTCGCGTGAACTACTTAACATCTGACCATGTGTTTACGTCATTAAAGTTTCACCATTACCATAAGAATGCCTAGTTCACTGCTATGGTATTATACATAAGGTACATTGAACACAAGCAATATTGGCGTGATGGCACTGTCGCAATCATTTACAGAGTACTATACGTGTTATGTTTCTATGATCTAATATGTGGCGTTGTTATTGGTGTGGCGTCGTATCACTGTGATACTACTGCCTATGCATACTTCGATAGTGCTCGTCCTGACATGCTATTTATGACGAATATCTGCGATGAATAGAATCAATATGAGCTGCGAACACCTGTGTACAAGCAAAGCAGTAAAATTATAGGACACGCATCCAGATAACTCTCTACTCGCAAGTGGGTGATATGCCAGCGCGTTCGTTGATCTCGCGCTCAATTGTACCCTTATTTAAGTCATCACCCTTTCTGGAGTATGTTTATGTCACTTTTAATGGACAACTTGTTGGGAAATTACATCTGCATAACTCCCACAACGCGCAATTGTTCATATCATATTATGTGATGAATGGTCACTTTTTTGGAAGAATAATTATGTCTAAACTTATGAATACATCCTTCCCGATCACACACACACAAAATAATCATTCTCGTCTTTTTTCGAATCATTATGTCGTTACTTTCAACCCGCCACCCGCCACAAAGGGGCATGTTAGCTTGCCTAGATAGAACAGCAGAAAAATAAAACGCGAGTCAGGTTCATCATTCGACTTTGCTGTATACTTTCAATATTATTTAATCACGTTTTATGCGGATATTTTAGTTAACTTTTTGTATACAGCAATAGGTAATACTAATGTTATTATAATATTATGCCTTGCATTGGGTGCGTTCAGTAGCAATTCTGCTATAGAAGCCACAGGTCAACCGCGGAAATAACACCACACCGCCACAAAACTGGTTAACAAAGTGAAATATATATTTCTATACAGTGCACAATATGTCTTTTGATTTTTCTTGCTGGCTGAAACTCGCAAAATACCGCCACTTCCCACATAATGCAATACGCAATAAGCATCAGACTGCAAACAACTGTCTTTCACTTAATCTCGTTGAATCGTTTTTCTTTCCAACTTAACAGTGTCAATAAGAAAAATTGTATATCATTATCCATTTATTTATCATTCCGATGATTTGTATGACGAATCCTCCGGCTTTAGAGATGTCTAAAAACATCATGCAAATAACCTATTTTTCCAAAATCTGTGGCCGTCGTACCTGTCACGTGGGCACCAGTACAAGCATACTGCCAGATGGGTGCCAGGTGAAATGTTGCTCATAAACGCTGAAGCCAATGATTCATGATAACGCACACATATTGCTGGGGTGATTTTTATTGCATGGTTTGTTTAAAGGCAGTATTTTATGGTCCGATTCACGTACATGTTCGATAAATAATCATTCACCAGAACGTAGATAAAGCCACTTAAACAGAGTTAGATCACTTAAACCCTCACCCCATCACCCATACCACCCCCTAACCTTAAGTTATTTAGTATCAGATGCAGCACATATTGTTCATGAATTGTGGAAAGTGTTGAAGTTATGAGGCATTTTTATGTTCCATGAAATACTATATATATATATATTATATATATATATATATATATATATATATATATATATATATATATATATATATATATATATATATATATATATATATATGTATATATATATGTATGTATATATATATATATATTTACAGTATATATATATATCAAATATATATATTTATGTTTATATATATAGATATAAATATTTATCTTTTTGTATGTATATCGATATATATATAGATATATATTCACATAAATATCTTTATATATAGAGCTATTCGCCGAGTAAAATGAAAAAGAAAAGCATTTGCAATTTATAACTGTCCGTGAGAAGTTAAAGGGTATACTCCAGATAAGCGTAAAAGGCGTTACTTGTCACTCATTTCTTCCTTTTCATGGTGTTGGATACAGCATCAAATATCGTTCTTTTCCCAAGGGGTACATGCGCAGTAGTGTTACATTAAAGTACCTAATTATTGAGATGGGACCCAATGCGATTTGGCGTCAGAGTATATCTCCATAAAATATATCGTTAAAAAGAACTTGATATCAACCGTCCTGTCGATCAAAACAAGGTCGTAGAAACATGGACGTGTTTGTGATATCGAAGGCATTCCTCACACATGACGGCTTTCCCGATGAGCTTTCCAATGGCATTTGTCTTTTAGCGCACGAGCGGTCTATCCAGAACATTGTCTGACTTGTTTGCTGCTTTGAGATTTATGACATTCGTTCGGTTTTAGACATTGCTTAGCGAACGAAAAAAATGCCTTCCATAAGCATATTCTTTGAATGTAATTTGCACCAATGCTCTGTGTGCAATGTTGTCGGACAAATCTTAGCAGAGGCTGTTGGGGCAAGCGGAGGCTTAAACTTAAACCTTCTTGGGCAAGGTTTGTTTTTTGCTGTAATTTCATAGAAGTCCCAAGGCATCGGATACATCATAACAGTGACTTCGCAGTGGTGAAATAACAGCAGTCACATCAAAAGGTGTGATTGCCCAAAGGTATATAATTAAAACATATATTCGCAACAATGCAAGTATGGGTACCAATGATGTTAAAGTAGCCGTCACCTGGGTCTCATGCATTCGTATTCGAACGAGACAATACGGTATACAACAATAATTTTCATCTCGCCTTCGCCCAATCCGCTACACCAAGCAGTTACAGTAATCTGACGCTAACAAACACGGCACTGACTGACGGAGAACCAAATGTGCTTAACAATCTAAGCATAAATCACCATAAATTACTTTTCACAGATTTTAGTTTGCGCGAGATTTCTAAAGGATATGAAGTTTTTATATGGATCAATGCGGTGTTATTTCTCTACTTATCTGAAGTCTTGTACTATGGGTTTGGGGTATGTATACAAGGTTGCTGCGCTTTGGGCGTAATTGCAACATGACGTTGATATTTACCGCTATTCGTGAACCAGCTTAGCTCGGTGTATCCATTTGGTACAATGTACGGTTTGTCAAGAACACACAACCTGACGCGATGCATCATGTGGGTTTTTGTTAGTTTATATGTGTTTCAGTATTCACACTTTCACTGTTTTAATGGTGATGCAAGGCACCGAAACACTGATGCATCGGTGGGTCTCTGTATAGAATATTCCGATAACCGCGGTGAAGTTGCTTCATTGTCGGGAAGCAGGGTTTCTAAACGACACTGTGAATGATTAACACTTTTCCAATGATGTATCACACAAATGACTCACATGATTTGCAACTTATTTGATCAGACAAATAACTGCGTAAGGTGAATAAAGGCGAATGCAACAGCACCACGTCATCGGTGAATCTTGATTGATAACAGTGCGTGTGAGAGATAGTACAAGTGGGCCTTGCCCAGCAGAGATTACTTGCCACTGCCAATCTCATTTCAGTTCGATGATATATGATGGATTTCTTGTGTTATCAGTGTCGATATTTCACCGGCTACTGACAAGTGTTAATATAAAAGTGCGCCGTGTTTGACATTGTCCGATGGACCACTGCATTGCTTTGACAGCCAAAAGAGTACATACAGAGGACTGACTTTGAAGCAAACACATAACATTTATAAAATTCCAGTAAAATATAACAACAATAACATCGCCGCGCCATCATTACCTTATCGAATCGGTATCATTATTGAGCAAGCACATCAGAGAAGTAAACGGACACAATAGGGATACCATCCACAGCAGATGACAAACCAGGCTGATTTATTATCCTGTCGCATTTACCTATGACTGCATCGTCTTAGGTGAAACTGCAAGACATGACAAGAATTTTTCTAGCCGATAACTTATGTTGTGGGTGTACTGAGGTAATCGAAAACCGTAAGCAGAACAGCAAGACAGAAGGGATGTTATATCTGCTTGACATTGAATGAAGCTGTTGACATCCTAAGGTATATGTAGGTTCAAAGCATATACATTGAAATAAGATCACAGAATCATATCAAGCATGCCGTGACTTTATGTAATGGATATGTATACGGCAATTACTGGATTGTGTATTGGGCTGTATTTTACACTAACGACAGTGTATCGTGACCAGTATCCTGATGATAGTAAGAGTTCGTGACTCATTGGTGTTCTGGTGATGGCGATGTAGATAAGTGGCTGTAATGCAAGTCTTCGTGACTTGCTCGACTCTTATTCAAATGATGTTTCTTTGCCTGATCATGTGAGTCCACAGTTTGCCATACATATACTCCAGATATATAAGTATATGTTTGCCGCTGGCAATTCAGATATTTGTTTGGATGTGATCGTGCTTGTAACGACAATGACCAACGGATTAATATGCAGTAGTTATACCACGACTAAACTAGTTATTGAAAGATTTAGCATCAGAGTATATTTCCATTATTTATACACGACGTTTGCTGTCATGCGTCAGGTATTAGAAAAAACCCGCAATGCTGATCGTAACAAGTTCGCCGAAACGTGGGTGTGTTTGTGATATCGAATGACATTCTTAAATCAAGACGGCGCTGTAGAATCTATTGGCTCACGAATGGTCTATCAAGAGCACTGTCGTACTTTTGTGGTGCTTTGAGATTATTTAGGGATTTTCACGACGACAAACATGCATCGACTATATGTGAGGACCAGTTAGTGTATATATATACATTTATACATATAAATATATGAATATATATATATATATATATATATATATATATTTGCATTTATATATATAAAAAATATATATATATATATATATATTTATGCATACATATGTATAAATATGTATACATACAGATATATCTTGATAAATACATATATATATCTACATATATATATATATCGATATATATATCTATATACACATATATATATATGTTTATATATAAATATATATATATACATATCGACTATATGTGAGGACCAGTTACTGTAAATATATACATTTATACATATAAATATATATATATATATATATATTTTATATATATATATATATATATATATATAATATATATATATATATTTGTATTTATATATATAAAATATGTATATATATATATATATATATATATAAATATTTATACATATATATATATATGCATAGATATATAAATGTGTATATATACAGATATATCTTGATATAAACATATATATATCTATATATATATATCGATATACATATCTATATACACATATATATATATATGTTTATCTATAAATATATATATACATATATATATTTATATATATATATCTCCCATATATATATATGTATATATATATATATATGCATATATATACATACATATATATGCATGGATAAATATGCATACATAAATATATATGTATATGTATACATATGTGTGTGCGTAAAATTATTAACACCACTACAGTTACACCACACAGTGGTGTCACAACTGTAACGTGACAGTAGTAGTAGCACAGTTCTCCTATTACATGGACACCACATAATCAACCACACACACATATATATATATATATATATATATATATATATATATATATATATATATATATATATATATATATATATATATATATATATATATATATATATATATATATATATATATGCAGAGATATATATAAATATATATATATATATATATATATATATATGTATTCATATTTATACACATATATATATACATATATATATTTATATATCTATATATATATATATAAATATATATTCATTGATATACATATGTGTATATATATATATATATGTTTATCTGTATGAATATATATGTACAGTTGTTTTGATCATGTATATAACACTAGTGCCTTGCGTCTGACATAAAAGGATTTAGCTGACCTTCAAAGGACTAACGAAGTCATTTACAGAAATGAGTTGACACTCAGTGGCTGTAAAACGGACCGCTGCTTCATAATGCCAGTAAGTGGATAAGTGAAATTGCCATTTTCCTGGAATTACTTGGGATGCAATGGCCGATGGGCTTTTGAAACACACTAGAAAGACACGTAAGGATATTCATGTTGTTTCTTCATGGCTTGTGCTGGATAGTCTGAATCTTGCTTACACCACATTACCTAGACCAACGTTTATTTTGTGTTTAATGGTCAGGCATGTACCAAATAGAACATAAGGCTCTAATTAATTAACCTTTTAACCGTATACAGGCTTTCGCTAAGCCCAATGTCATTGTTTGTCCTTCGGGAAATATTCAGTTATCATTACTGAGCAAACAACGTAGCTTGCATCTGGTGATGTGTGAAGCACACAATTGAGCTTGTGGGAACAGACATTCATGTGTTTATGACAAATATGTGCGGGTCTGGCATAGATGTTCATTTATCCATGATAATATTCTTGACACCGATAGGCGCCTGACATACTTTGAAATACGATATGATTGAAGTAAACCAACGCAATGCGATTATATCTTAAGCTCCAAAGCACACGCTGACAGTATCATGTGAGTCTGGACTACCCCTCTTCCACACATCGCATACGCGTCATGGCTGGTGACCTCAAATGAATCATTAATATGGGGAAACAGCGCTAAAACACCTCATATGATATTGCTGCTTGCCAGGAGTGAGAACCAATTATCCTAAATACTGATTTGTTTGAACTTTCCGATCGAATTTTTTCGGGCGCCCAGCTGATCGTTCTCCCTGGTTTTAACGAGAACATATTTATCAAACTTTTCTAAACATTTATTCATATCCGTACAAGCGCTCTCTTATAAGACAACTGGTCTGATCAGACATAGAACTGCGTATTTCCTAGGCTATGGTTATGGCAACGAGCGCTCTTTTAAAGTTTTTGTATAGTCTAAACTATTATTTATACGACGGTTTGGAGAAGTGACCCAAGACAATCAACGGGCAAAAAAGCTGACTGTCTGTTTTCCTCTTCTAGATAATCCGGCCCACTGAAAAAATAAAATAAAGGCAAATCCAATAGTTACATCAAGTTCAAGCATATTCATCAGAAAACGCAGGAATCATGATAAGAGCGAATTTGGTGATAAAACAATTTGGCCCAGCCCTATATCGATTCCGTGCCTCTTCCAAACTCTTTTCTTATCAACATGGTGGATTTCCCGTGTCATCGATGCCGATATTTAACAAGTTCCTGAGACGAATAACAATTTAAGCGCGCTGAGCCTGACATTGTCGGCTGAACAACTGAATAGAATTGATAGCAACAACATTACACAAAGAGGATTGACTTCGATGCGATCACATAACATCTATCAAATACCTGTAACAAAATCACCACAATAACATCGCCGTTCGATCATCACACCAATCCCATTGTAGCATGATGGCGTGATGTGATCTGTCTGTGTGTCTTAAATATTATTCGTGCAGCTACGCCTTAGACATATTGGAGTATATAATAAATTTGTTCTGAAATGTCACGTACGTTGATTATATCCAACTGTGATTGTATCAAGACAGGTATCATAGATGCTGCTTCAGGTGTTATGGGCTTCCTGATCAATCGGACATTACGCTGGTAGATGCATCCTGCATATGAACTAAATTTAGGACTCTATTCACATACTTCTTATAAAAAAAAATCATATGTTCATTATTCATGGCGCTGGCTGGAATAAAGGATTGTCTCACTGAGCCTTTTTTATGTCAATTATGGATATGAAGGTGCTCGATTTTCATCAGTTTCGAGCTTCAGCATTTACAATGCCATTTACTGAGAGATTTATGGTGTTAAAGAATTCATAGATTAAGATCCACAAAAGATGTGAAGCTGTTCACCATGAGAGTGTTCATTTAGATATAGGGCACGAGAATGGTGCACAGTGAAATTGTGGGATCAAGATCCGATACCTGGGGCCCATCACGTACTGATGGATGAGTGGTGTTTCCGAACATAAGCATTCTCAAGAACACCTTTCCAGATCCTTGATGTTGTATGCATCACACAAGAATCATTGAATGATGTTGTTAAGGCAGAGCACCCTTACGACGGAATGATACATGACTATCTCATGAATGGCATTCTGGTTTTTCCAAAAATAATTATTTGTTACTCAGTTGCTATGACATTAACAAAAGATTGCTGTATTTAAAATGTTTGTTCCCGATAAATATCCCATAAACATTTACGATACGCCAAATAAGTTTGTTATCGTTTGTAATATTCTCATCAAACCAAGGAATGCGAGATTAGATTTTAGTTTGCGCGAGATTTCTAAAGGATATGAAGTTTTGATATGGAACCCAATTGTGCAAAAATCATTGCTCAATGTATATTTAAATGATTTCCGTATATTAGAATATCTCATTGATTAGGGTTTAAAGAACCGGTATAAGCTTCGGTAATGTACATACCTGGCGACGAATCCACAAGACCCCAATCATTAAACGCTCCTTCAAACCCGTCAGCGACTCGTTAGCGATTCTTTCAATTGATATACCCCTTGAAAATATATTTGATCTGCCTTATGTACAGTTAGATCAATCTTTTCGGTCGCTGCACTGACTTAGGTACTTTCTCTGAAATATTCGTATGTTTAGTACGTCACAGGCAATATCTCACGATTGGCTGCATACAGATAACGCTAATTGAGCACTCTTGGAGTGTATTACACGCCAATATAAATAATCATCCCTAAGATGGAATGGCCCGAACATTGGCCCGCTGCTGATCAAGAAGTTTAAGCAATAGGATATCACCTGATCACCTATCTCATGTAAGTTTTTAAAAATATCTTCAGCTTCTCTGATTGTACCATCTCTTTTCAACTGATGATAGTATATATATATAGATATATATAGATATATATATAGATATATAGATATAGAGAGATCTATAGAGATATAGAGAGGTATATAGAGACATATAGAGAGATATATAGAGATATATAGAGATATATATAGGGAGAGATATGAGAGGTATATATCTATATAGATATCTCTAGTATATATATGTCTCTATATGTATAGAGATATATCCTATATAAATATATAGATATACATCTCTATATATATGCATATCTATAAAGATATATCTGTAGTATATATATCTCTGTATACAGATCTCTAGATCTCTATACATCTATATCTCTACATATCTCTTTTATTTATATCTAGATATCGATATAAATATATATATATATCTCTATATATATATCTATATATATATATATATATATATATATATATATATATATATATCTATATATCTTTATATTATGTATAAGAGACAGTGCCAGTTACATGTTTGTCTAAACTACACTATGAATGATTGACACTTTTCCAATGATGTATCACACAAATGACTCACATGATTTGCAACTTATTTGATCAGACAAATAACTGCGTAAGGTGAATAAAGGCGAATGCAACAGTACCACGTCATCGGTGAATCTTGATTGATAACAGTGCGTGTGTAGATAGTACAAGTGGGCCTTGCCCAGCAGAGATTATTTGCCACTGCCAATCTCATTTCAGTTCGATGGTATGACGGATTTCTTGTGTTATCAGTGTCGATATTTCACCGGCTACTGACAAGTATTAATATAAAAGTGCGCCGTGTTTGACATTGTCCGATGGACCACTGCATTGCTTTGACAGCAAAAAGAGTACATACAGAGGACTGACTTTGAAGCAAACACATAACATTTATAAAATTCCAGTAAAATATCACAGCAATAACATCGCCGCGCCATCATTACCTTATCGAATTGGTATCATTATTGAGCAAGCACATCAGAGCAGTAACAGGACACAATAGGGATACCATCCACACCAGATGACAAACCAGGCTTATTTATTATCCTGTCGCATTTACCTATGACTGCATCGTCTTAGGTGAAACTGCCAGACATGACAAGAATTTTTTTAGCCGATAACTTATGTTGTGGGTGTACTGAGGTAATCGAAAACAGTAAGCAGAACAGCAAGACAGAAGGAATGTTGTATCTGCTTGACATTGAATGAAGCTGTTGACATCCTAAGGTATATGTAGGTTCAAAGCATATACATTGAAATAAGATCACAGAATCATATCAAGCATGCCGTGACTTTATGTAATGGATATGTGTACGGCAATTACTGGATTGTGTATTGGGCTGTATTTTACACTAACGACAGTGTATGGTGACCAGTATCCTGATGATAGTAAGAGTTCGTGACTCATTGGTGTTCTGGTGATGGCGATGTAGATAAGTGGCTGTAATGCAAGTCTTCGTGACTTGCTCGACTCTTATTCAAATGATGTTTCTTTGCCTGATCATGTGAGTCCACAGTTTGCCATACATATACTCCAGATATATATGTATATGTTTGCCGCTGGCAATTCAGGTATTTGTTTGGATGTGATCGTGCTTGTAACGACAATGACCAACGGATTAATATGCAGTAGTTATACCACGACTAAACTAGTTATTGAAAGATTTAGCATCAGAGTATATTTCCATTATTTATACACGACGTTTGCTGTCATGCGTCACGTATTAGAAAAAACCCGCAATGCTGATCGTAACAAGTTCGCCGAAACGTGGGTGTGTTTGTGATATCGAATGACATTCTTAAATCAAGACGGCGCTGTAGAATCTATTGGCTCACGAATGGTCTATCAAGAGCACTGTCGTACTTTTGTGGTGCTTTGAGATTATTTAGGGATTTTCACGACGACAAACATGCATCGACTATATGTGAGGACCAGTTAGTGTATATATATACATTTATACATATAAATATATGAATATATATATATATATATATATATATTTGCATTTATATATATAAAATATGCATATATATATATATATTTATGCATACATATGTATAAATATGTATACATACAGATATATCTTGATAAATACATATATATATCTACATATATATATATATCGATATATATATCTATATACACATATATATATATGTTTATATATAAATATATATATATATATACATATCGACTATATGTGAGGACCAGTTACTGTAAATATATACATTTTATATATATAAATATATATATATATATATAAATATTTATATATATATATATAAAGATAGATATATTTGTATTTATATATATAAAAATATGTATATATATATATATATATATATATATATAAATATATATACATATATATATATGCATAGATATATATAAATGTGTATATATACAGATATATCTCTGATATAAACATATACATATCTATATATATATATCGATATACATATCTATATACACATATATATATATGTTTATCTATAAATATATATACATATATATATTTATATATATATATCTCCATATATATATATATGTATATATATATATATATATATGCATATATATACATACATATATATGCATGGATAAATATGCATACATAAATATATATGTATATGTATACATATGTGTGTGCGTAAAATTATTAACACCACTACAGTTACACCACACAGTGGTGTCACAACTGTAACGTGACAGTAGTAGTAGCACAGTTCTCCTATTACATGGACACCACATAATCAACCACACACACACACATATATAATATATATATATATATATATATATATATATATATATATATATAGATATAGAGAGATATATATAAATATATATATATATATATGCATTCATATATATATAAATATATATATATATATATATATATGTATTCATATTTATACACATATATATATACATATATAATTTATATATCTATATATATATATATAAATATATATTCATTGATATACATATGTGTATATATATATATATATGTTTATCTGTATGAATATATATGTACAGTTGTTTTGATCATGTATATAACACTAGTGCCTTGCGTCTGACATAAAAGGATTTGGCTGACCTTCAAAGGACTAACGAAGTCATTTACAGAAATGAGTTGACACTCAGTGGCTGTAAAACGGACCGCTGCTTCATAATGCCAGTAAGTGGATAAGTGAAATTGCCATTTTCCTGGAATTACTTGGGATGCAATGGCCGATGGGCTTTTGAAACACACTAGAAAGACACATAAGGATATTCATGTTGTTTCTTCATGGCTTGTGCTGGATAGTCTGAATCTTGCTTACACCACATTACCTAGACCAACGTTTATTTTGTGTTTAATGGTCAGGCATGTACCAAATAGAACATAAGGCTCTAATTAATTAACCTTTTAACGTATACAGGCTTTCGCTAAGCCCAATGTCATTGTTTGTCCTTCGGGAAATATTCAGTTATCATTACTGAGAAAACAACGTAGCTTGCAGCTGGTGATGTGTGAAGCACACAATTGAGCTTGTGGGAACAGACATTCATGTGTTTATGACAAATATGTGCGGGTCTGGCATAGATGTTCATTTATCCATGATAATATTCTTGACACCGATAGGCGCCTGACATACTTTGAAATACGATATGATTGAAGTAAACCAACGCAATGCGATTATATCTTAAGCTCCAAAGCACACGCTGACAGTATCATGTGAGTCTGGACTACCCCTCTTCCACACATCGCATACGCGTCATGGCTGGTGACCTCAAATGAATCATTAATATGGGGAAACAGCGCTAAAACACCTCATATGATATTGCTGCTTGCCAGGACTGAGAACCAATTATCCTAAATACTGATTTGTTTGAACTTTCCGATCGAATTTTTTCGGGCGCCCAGCTGATCGTTCTCCCTGGTTTTAACGAGAACATATTTATCAAACTTTTCTAAACATTTATTCATATCCGTACAAGCGCTCTCTTATAAGACAACTGGTCTGATCAGACATAGAACTGCGTATTTCCTAGGCTATGGTTATGGCAACGAGCGCTCTTTTAAAGTTTTTGTATAGTCTAAACTATTATTTATACGACGGTTTGGAGAAGTGACCCAAGACAATCAACGGGCAAAAAAAGCTGACTGTCTGTTTTCCTCTTCTAGATAATCCGGCCCACTGAAAAAATAAAATAAAGGCAAATCCAATAGTTACATCAAGTTCAAGCATATTCATCAGAAAACGCAGGAATCATGATAAGAGCGAATTTGGTGATAAAACAATTTGGCCCAGCCCTATATCGATTCCGTGCCTCTTCCAAACTCTTTTCTTATCAACATGGTGGATTTCCCGTGTCATCGATGCCGATATTTAACAAGTTCCTGAGACGAATAACAATTTAAGCGCGCTGAGCCTGACATTGTCGGCTGAACAACTGAATAGAATTGATAGCAACAACATTACACAAAGAGGATTGACTTCGATGCGATCACATAACATCTATCAAATACCTGTAACAAAATCACCACAATAACATCGCCGTTCGATCATCACACCAATCCCATTGTAGCATGATGGCGTGATGTGATCTGTCTGTGTGTCTTAAATATTATTCGTGCAGCTACGCCTTAGACATATTGGAGTATATAATAAATTTGTTCTGAAATGTCACGTACGTTGATTATATCCAACTGTGATTGTATCAAGACAGGTATCATAGATGCTGCTTCAGGTGTTATGGGCTTCCTGATCAATCGGACATTACGCTGGTAGATGCATCCTGCATATGAACTAAATTTAGGACTCTATTCACATACTTCTTAGAAAATAAAAAACATATGTTCATTATTCATGGCGCTGGCTGGAATAAAGGATTGTCTCACTGAGCCTTTTTTATGTCAATTATGGATATGAAGGTGCTCGATTTTCATCAGTTTCGAGCTTCAGCATTTACAATGCCATTTACTGAGAGATTTATGGTGTTAAAGAATTCATAGATTAAGATCCACAAAAGATGTGAAGCTGTTCACCATGAGAGTGTTCATTTAGATATAGGGCACGAGAATGGTGCACAGTGAAATTGTGGGACCAAGATCCGATACCTGGGGCCCATCACGTACTGATGGATGAGTGGTGTTTCCGAACATAATCGTATTCTCAAGAGCGCCATTCCAGATCCTTGATGTTGTATGCATCACACAAGAATCATTGAATGATGTTGTTAAGGCAGAGCACCCTTACGACGGAATGATACATGACTATCTCATGAATGGCATTCTGGTTTTTCCAAAAATAATTATTTGTTACTCAGTTGCTATGACATTAACAAAAGATTGCTGTATTTAAAATGTTTGTTCCCGATAAATATCCCATAAACATTTACGATACGCCAAATAAGTTTGTTATCGTTTGTAATATTCTCATCAAACCAAGGAATGCGAGATTAGATTTTAGTTTGCGCGAGATTTCTAAAGGATATGAAGTTTTGATATGGAACCCATTGTGCAAAAATCATTGCTCAATGTATATTTAAATGATTTCCGTATATTAGAATATCTCATTGATTAGGGTTTAAAGAACCGGTATAAGCTTCGGTAATGTACATACCTGGCGACGAATCCACAAGACCCCAATCATTAAACGCTCCTTCAAACCCGTCAGCGACTCGTTAGCGATTCTTTCAATTGATATACCCCTTGAAAATATATTTGATCTGCCTTATGTACAGTTAGGTCAATCTTTTCGGTCGCTGCACTGACTTAGGTACTTTCTCTGAAATATTCGTATGTTTAGTACGTCACAGGCAATATCTCATGATTGGCTGCATACAGATAACGCTAATTGAGCACTCTCTGGAGTGTATTCACACGCAAATATAAATAATCATCCCTAAGATCTGTATCCCGCCCAGTGCCCGTTCTCTGTTGTTTTCCCCTTCTCTAAGCCAATTCTACTTCGTGGAACTCAATGTTATTTACTCTACTTGTACTTGGGTTTTGGGTATGTATACAAGGTTGCTGCGCCTTGGGCGTAATTGCAACATGACGTTGATATTTACCGCTATTCGTGAACCAGCTTAGCTCGGTTATCCATTTGGTACAATGTACGTTTTGTAACACAACAACGCGATGCATCATGTGGGTTTTCGTTAGTTTATATGTGTTTCAGTATTCACACTTTCACTGTTTTAATGGTGATGCAAGGCACCGAAACACTGATGCATCGGTGGGTCTCTGTATAGAATATTCCGATAACCGCGGTGAAGTTGCTTCATTGTCGGGAAGCAGGGTTTGTCTAAACGACACTGTGAATGATTAACACTTTTCCAATGATGTATCACACAAATGACTCACATGATTTGCAACTTATTTGATCAGACAAATAACTGCGTAAGGTGAATAAAGGCGAATGCAACAGCACCACGTCATCGGTGAATCTTGATTGATAACAGTGCGTGTGTAGATAGTACAAGTGGGCCTTGCCCAGCAGAGATTACTTGCCACTGCCAATCTCATTTCAGTTCGATGATATGACGGATTTCTTGTGTTATCAGTGTCGATATTTCACCGGCTACTGACAAGTATTAATATAAAAAATCGCCGTGTTTGACATTGTCCGATGGACCACTGCATTGCTTTGACAGCCAAAAGAGTACATACAGAGGACTGACTTTGAAGCAAACACATAACATTTATAAAAATTCCAGTAAAATATCACAGCAATAACATCGCCGCGCCATCATTACCTTATCGAATCGGTATCATTATTGAGCAAGCACATCAGAGCAGTAACAGGACACAATAGGGATACCATCCACACCAGATGACAAACCAGGCTGATTTATTATCCTGTCGCATTTACCTATGACTGCATCGTCTTAGGTGAAACTGCAAGACATGAGAAGAATTTTTCTAGCCGATAACTTATGTTGTGGGTGTACTGAGGTAATCGAAAACCGTAAGCAGAACAGCAAGACAGAAGGGATGTTTTATCTGCTTGACATTGAATGAAGCTGTTGACATCCTAAGGTATATGTAGGTTCAAAGCATATACGTTGAAATAAGATCGCAGAATCATATCAAGCATGCCGTGACTTTATGTAATGGATATGTATACGGCAATTACTGGATTGTGTATTGGGCTGTATTTTACACTAACGACAGTGTATGGAGACCAGTATCCTGATGATAGTAAGAGTTCGTGACTCATTGGTGTTCTGGTGATGGCGATGTAGATAAGTGGCTGTAATGCAAGTCTTCGTGACTTGCTCGACTCTTATTCAAATGATGTTTCTTTGCCTGATCATGTGAGTCCACAGCTTGCCATACATATACTCCAGATATATATGTATATGTTTGCCGCTGGCAATTCAGGTATTTGTTTGGATGTGATCGTGCTTGTAACGACAATGACCAACGGATTAATATGCAGTAGTTTTACCACGACTAAACTAGTTATTGAAAGATTTAGCGTCAGAGTATATTTCCTTTATATATACACGACGTTTGCTGTCATGCGCCAGGTATTAGAAAAAACCCGCAATGCTGATCGTAACAAGTTCGCCGAAACGTGGGTGTGTTTGTGATATCGAATGACATTCTTAAATCAAGACGGCGCTGTAGAATCTATTGGCTCATGAACGGTCTATCAAGAGCACTGTCGTACTTTTGTGGTGCTTTGAGATTATTTAGGGATTTTCACGACGACAAACATGCATCGACTATATGTGAGGACCAGTTAGTGTATATATACATACATTTATACATATAAATATATGAATATATATATATATATATATATATATATATATATATATATATATATATATATAATATTTGCATTTATATATAATAAAATATGCATATATATATATATTTATGCATACATATGTATAAATATGTATACATACAGATATATCTTGATAAATACATATATATATCTACATATATATATATATCGATATATATATTTATATACACATATATATATATATGTTTATATATAAATATATATATATATACATATCGACTATATGTGAGGACCAGTTACTGTAAATATATACATTTATACATATAAATATATATATATATATATATATATATATATATATATATATATATATATATATCTATATATATATATATATTTGTATTTATATATATAAAATATGTATATATATATATATATATATATATATAAATATATATACATATATATATATATGCATAGATATATAAATGTGTATATATACAGATATATCTTGATATAAACATATATATCTATATATATATATATCGATATACATATCTATATACATATATATATATGTTTATCTATAAATATATATATACATATATATATTTATGTATATATATCTTCATATATATATATATATGTATATATATATATATGCATATATATACAAACATATATATGCATAGATAAATATGCATACATAAATATATATGTATATGTATACATATGTGTGTGCGTAAAATTACTAACACCACTACAGTTACAACTGTAACGTGACAGTAGTTGTAGCACAGTTCTCCTATTACATGGACACCACATAATCAACCACACACACACATATATATATATATATATATATATATATATATATATATATATATATATATATATATATATATATATATATATATTATATTTATATATTTATAAATATATATATATATATGCATACATATATATATAAATATATATATATATGTATTAATATTATATCACACATATATATACATATATATATTTATATATTATATATATATATATAAATATATTTCATTGATATACATATGTGTATATATATATATGTTTATCTGTATGAATATATATGTACAGTTGTTTTGATCATGTATATAACACTAGTGCCTTGCGTATAACATAAAAGGATTTAGCTGACCTTCAAAGGACTAACGAAGTCATTTACAGAAATGAGTTGACACTCAGTGGCTGTAAAACGGACCGCTGCTTCATAATGCCAGTAAGTGGATAAGTGAAATTGCCATTTTCCTGGAATTACTTGGGATGCAATGGCCGATGGGCTTTTGAAACACACTAGAAAGACACGTAAGGATATTCAGGGTGTTTCTTCATGGCTTGTGCTGGATAGTCTGAATCTTGCTTACACCACATTACCTAGACCAACGTTTATTTTGTGTTTAATGGTCAGGCATGTACCAAATAGAACATAAGGCTCTAATTAATTAACCTTTTAACGTATACAGGCTTTCGCTAAGCCCAATGTCATTGTTTGTCCTTCGGGAAATATTCAGTTATCATTACTGAGCAAACAACGTAGCTTGCAGCTGGTGATGTGTGAAGCACACAATTGAGCCTGTGGGAACAGACATTCATGTGTTTATGACAAATATGTGCGGGTCTGGCATAGATGTTCATTTATCCATGATAATATTCTTGACACCGATAGGCGCCTGACATACTTTGAAATACGATATGATTGAAGTAAACCAACGCAATGCTATTATATCTTAAGCTCCAAAGCACACGCTGACAGTATCATGTGAGTCTGGACTACCCCTCTTCCACACATCGCATACGCGTCATGGCTGGTGACCTCAAATGAATCATTAGTATGAGGAAACAGCGCTAAAACACCTCATATGATATTGCTGCTTGCCAGGACTGAGAACCAATTATCCTAAATACTGATTTGTTTGAACTTTCCGATCGAATTTTTTCGGGCGCTCAGCTGATCGTTCTCCCTGGTTTTAACGAGAACATATTTATCAAACTTTTCTAAACATTTATTCATATCCGTACAAGCGCTCTCTTATAAGACAACTGGTCTGATCAGACATAGAACTGCGTATTTCCTAGGCTATGGTTATGGCAACGAGCGCTCTTTTAAAGTTTTTGTATAGTCTAAACTATTATTTATACGACGGTTTGGAGAAGTGACCTAAGACAATCAACGGGCAAAAAACTGTCTGTTTTCCTCTTCTAGATAATCCGGCCCACTGAAAAAATAAAATAAAGGCAAATCCAATAGTTACATCAAGTTTCAAGCATATTCATCAGAAAACGCAGGAATCATGATAAGAGCGAATTTGGTGATAAAACAATTTGGCCCAGCCCTATATCGATTCCGTGCCTCTTCCAAACTCTTTTCTTATCAACATGGTGGATTTCCCGTGTCATCGATGCCGATATTTAACAAGTTCCTGAGACGAATAACAATTTAAGCGCGCTGAGCCTGACATTGTCGGCTGAACAACTGAATAGAATTGATAGCAACAACATTACTCAAAGAGGATTGACTTCGATGCGATCACATAACATCTATCAAATACCTGTAACAAAATCACCACAATAACATCGCCGTTCGATCATCACACCAATCCCATTGTAGCATGATGGCGTGATGTGATCTGTCTGTGTGTCTTAAATATTATTCGTGCAGCTACGCCTTAGACATATTGGAGTATATAATAAATTTGTTCTGGAATGTCACGTACGTTGTCTATATCCAACTGTGATTGTATCAAGGCAGGTATCATAGATACTGCTTCAGATGTTATGGGCTCTCTGATCAATCAGACATTACACTGGTAGATGCATCCTGTATATGAACTAAATTTAGGACTCTATTCACACACTTCTTAGGAAATAAAAAACATATGTTCATTATTCATGGCGCTGGCTGGAATAAAGGATTGTATCACTGAGTCTTTTTTATGTCAATTATGGATATGAAGGTGCTCGATTTTCATCAGTTTCGATCTTCAGCATTAACAATGCCATTTACTGAGAGATTTATGGTGTTAAAGAAATCATAGATTAAGATCCACAAAAGATGTGAAGCTGTTCACCATGAGAGTGTTCATTTAGATATAGGGCACGAGAATGGTGCACAGTGAAATTGTGGGACCAAGATCCGATACCTGGGGCCCATCACGTACTGATGGATGAGTGGTGTTTCCGAACATAAGCATTCTCAAGAACACCTTTCCAGATCCTTGATGTTGTATGCATCACACAAGAATCATTGAATGATTTTGTTAAGTCAGAGCACCCTTACGACGGAATGATGCATGACTATCTCATGAATGGCATTCTGGTTTTTCCAAAAATAATTATTTGTTACTCAGTTGCTTTGACATTAACAAAAGATTGCTGTATTTAAAATGTTTGTTCCCGATAAATATCCCATAAACATTTAGGCAAATGCCCTCCCTCTCGATACGCCAAATAAGTTTGTTATCGTTTGTAATATTCTCATCAAACCAAGGAATGCGAGATTAGATTTCTACTTTTTCTGTGCAATGGGAAATGTCATATAGCACTTGAAACAGTGCGATCTGACGTCACTGACATAGTCACTCAAAACAGATGAATGACGTCATATTGTAAATCATCAATCGGTCTGTTCGCCCTTAACAACCCCGTGGTTATTTCATGCAAAGGTCAATAAACTGTGTTATGTTGTAACGTTTGGTAATACAACATTGCTCGAGTGTCTGTGCTAGTCCAAATTACTATACGAGATAAAGTTGTCTATGGCAGAGATTCCAGTAAACATCAGCGTACGGAGGCTTTACACTTTGAAGGTCTACAGCCATGTCAGATTATTCATGGTTTGAACACTACCAGTTACTACCTACTTGATTAGCCGCCTGCCTTCGAGCTGGACCAAAGGCCGTAGCAATTCACATTTGAAAGCAATATTAATGTTTTCCACAAAGCAACATCCATTACAACCAAATTCATTCCAGCCACGAGCCACAGTTAATATGCGGTTTTGCTGGAGAACCGTTGGACAGCAAGCAATCGCTTACACGCTTACATGCGTGTGCATTCGGTCATCACTAGTTATATGGCCCACAATTTACCCCTTACATAAGTATTATCGGTGTTAAAGTGGTTATGATTGACTATACCCCGGTACTATGATTTGTATGAACAGCTAACTATAGTTGCGTTGTATTGCACCGAAATCATCATTGCTCATTCACTTTCAGATTGGTACATAAATAATATCATTCCCGTTTATTGCTCCGACAGTGTTTATTCACTGGGTTCTAAACAACGTTCCATGTTGGCAAGTACCATCCGACCACCGCCATTAAAAACGTTTTTAACGTTATAGCTTTTGACAAATACCTTTCCTGATAATCAAAACTTTGATCAAAGCTATACATGTACAATTTACGGCCTCGGACGATAATCGCGATTTGACGCATTGATTCATCAATCAGCAAGAAAGCATTTACCAAATAAGAACTCGGTTGCATTAGTAATTGCTACTTTGTAGCGCCGTGGCTGTCCGAAATTACACATGGGATTTGACATGTGACTAGTTTTAATACGGATCTACTTCTGCCATGCCCTAGTTCTTCGACAGGAGTATTCGTGTTATCTTTATGCTTCACCAAGTATATGCTGAGATTGACGTCAAAACTGGCATCCTTTCGATCCATTCACATTGTTGCTGCTCTATTACACCAAGGTCATATTCCATAACTTGATGTAGAGATTATAGGGAATAAATGTGATAGGTGCTTTGAGTAGTCAGCACCCTAACATTTATCACCCATTCCCTATGGATTGTGTATCCGAATTTTATGGTCAAGTAACCATCCAATGCATGTCTTAGAATTGATGAATGGGCTAGTGATGATGCACACTGACTGAAAATTCACGACAGGTGCCAATGCTATCAGGTCGGCCATGTTGTGTTCATTTCGTCATCGATGGCACTGTATCGACACTAACATCTGATTTGTAAATAGCAGACTACATATAGCGATTGTGGCATTGGTGATATGTTACCTGTCATAACCACGTGAGATATATAGATTCGTTTATCTCACACGCACACTTTACCCAAACGTTTGTTATATATTGCACATTTTACCCACTTTGAGAAGGAGCCCTGGGTATCGTCAAAAGAAAGCCCGTGAAGCTGACACAGCCGCCAGGACCTCTTCGTAATGACAGTTCTGAGTGTCTGATGATTGCCCGTTTTTCAAGCAGTTACGAAACTTTATAGCCGTTGGTCGAGTTAAGTTTGTGCTTAGATGAAAGGCAATACGTCTTGACCTAGACCCAGAATAGGGACGCTTCTGCACAGCTTGACAGGCGCCATATTCAACTATCTAAATGCGAGTAATGGTCATTTCGTGGTGTAACAACAATGGCGTCAATGGCTGTATTTGCTTTAGGATATATGAGTATAGCAATACTTGGATTTGTACTGCTCACTTTGTAGTGAGGGATGTTTCTGTCTGAGAGTAACTTATACTGATGTTATCACAATCAATCAAAATGATTAGTAATGTAACTAACTTGATCAAGTTATGTAAGTAAACAGACCATAATCTCATTACTTGTAAATACATCTTATGTTCCATGCTGGAATAATACTATATGCAAACCACACTGCCATATTTGTCTCTGGAATGTTTTGTTTTAAAAACTGTAACCATTGCGGAGTGTATATAGGTGGTGTGTGAATAGAGACTGTTTACGCTTCATGACTAGTTTTATTTTATGACGCTCACACAACTTTGAATCATACTTTGTTGATTTAGCTGATCCATGCATCCCAGACTTTCAATTATCTGCTTATATTACAGGTCCATAAAACAATGATGTAGTCACCAGTGGATTAGTTAGATGAATATATACATCTTGTATTCACTCATTTTTGCCCGTCATCAATCAAATGTGATACATATTATGCATTAGGATGACTCACTCGTTCTGCAAAACCAACAGTCATCAGTCACCAGCAGCTTAGGATTTGTTAAGACTGGGGATGCGCGTATAATCAGCGCAATGTAGATGTTTGAAGTAATACCTAGCCTACTATAGATGCTGCTCCATTGTATGGGAGACATCAGCTCAGATATGTCTAGTTTCAGATGTTTGAAGTAATACTTAGCCTACTATAGATGTAGATGTTTGAAGTAATACTTAGCCTACTATAGATGTAGATGTTTGAAGCACTCGGCCTATCTAACACGTGAATGATAACCAACAATGTAGGGTAATATGTGGTACGAATGCATACAAACGAAGCAGAGGCATGCCATTAAATATGTCGATACAGGAACAATACGATACACAAATAACACAGACACAAATCATGTTCATGCCAACACGCCACAGCATAATCTTTTTTCACCCGGGTTTAAGAAGCTTTTGTTTGCCTCCAGGCAAAAGCACAACGGCAAGTTACACACATGACATTAACCAGCTATACACACGATGTAGATCACCAGTTACACACATGACGTAGGCTCCAGCTACACACATGGCGAACCTCACCAGCTACACACATGGCGTGCATCATAAGCTACACACATGGCGTGCATCATAAGCTACACACAAGACGTATTGCATCATCTACATACATGACGTGCCTCACCAGCTACACAATTGAAATACTTCACCAGTTTTACACTACACGTACTTTGCTTGCTTTGCACATTGCGACTCTTTTTCTGTCCTATATAATTACTAGGTAATTGGGGCTTGGATAAAAGAGAACATAACAGGCCGAGGAAGTCATTGCAGTGCGCACGACGTTACATACCCTTCGCCCAAGAGGAAATAAATCTGTTGATTAAGCAAAATATCCCAATTACAACAGGGAGTTGCACTCCCAGTTATATGTTTTTACATTGCATAAATCAGTCAGTGCGATATTTTTTTTTATCAGTTCTGCTGCTGTAACACAATGTATGCGCCCGTTGAGGAGCGTTATATGGCATATTCAAACGAATTCTGTTCCAAATCAGAATTGCAAAATAGGAAATGGTTTAAATTGTAATCGCCTGTCGGTATCCAGTTTAATGAATCAAAGCAAATGACTAGTAGTACCTGTTCGTTGACTGATCTGTCGTTGATGAAGATCCATCATAATCGTACGCAATATAAAGGAAGGCGTTATTCGTTCTGGTGTCGTGCTTTGGGGAATTATGAAATCTAGATTATGTATAATTGATCTGAAGCGAAATTCACTGCACATGCAGATGTAATAAATCTCTACAAATGAGCAGGTCATGTGATAATGCTCTCGAGTTCATTAATATCACCTGGTATCGGCTGCAGATGTTTTCTTAGAGAATCAGCTTTGTACGATATAATTACGTTAGTGATGTATTGCATACTTTAGCTACTAGAGTTGGGCATCGTTCACAGAAACCTGGTGGTGGGATCAGGACTCCTTCATAATGACAGCTCTGTTTATGTGGGATATAAATGCCCTATTTTCAAAGCAGTAACGATCATTTTTGACCATCGGTTGAGTTACGTCCGTGCGAAGAAGGCGCATTTCTTTCATGGCCAAGATCTGGCCCACAGGTGGCGATGACTAACACCTGGAATAGGGACTCTCTTGCACAGCTTGACAGCAGTGCCACTCAATTATGTACACGCCAGTATTGGTCCTGTATATTTCAGTTTTATTTGAATATAAGAGGCAATCTCTTGCGCTACACAGTTCTATCAGCATCGAATGCATCGTGTTTGACAGAAAAGCATAGTACGCTTTGCATTATTGAATCAGTTCAGTTAGAGATAAGTATCCAGTCAAAAAATGACTGTTTGTATGCCGGGAAGTGATAGGACTTATTTATGTGGACATATCTTTCACAAGCTACCAGATTCATGCCATGCAATACTTTGTCCCCCTTAGTAATACAGAAATGTATTGATAACGCCATTCAACAGTACAGCCAGAGTTTGACTGAAGGGCAAGTATAACCAGTAATATGAAGAGTAACTTCAGGCCGGTCAATAAAATACACAGGTATCAGATCCGTAGTAGTTTAAACAGCGAAGATAGGGCAGGACCTATAATAAGTACATAAGAGGTCTTTTTTCAAGTAGCAGAAAGTGTCACCTCATATTCTGATTGGCCAAAAACACTAAACACATTTAATAATTGAGTACGGCACACCTGTTCAGAAGAATCTCTTTAACGTAAGGAATACGAGACAAAACCTTCATCAACACCGATGATATAATCAGGATATTTTCCGCGCATTAGGCTACTAAGACGGACTCTATGCTGAGCCTGACGATTTCCAGTCGTGCTTGTTTATAGCCACTTAAACAACCGTATGTCGACTGCCCTTCGGCACGTATTTGTGCACGGGATCCGACTGGTTTCCGACGCCTTAGATCGAGCAAACAACATGGTTTTTACTTTGGCATTGACTAGGGCCAAAAGAGGAGGCTGGTGTTGTTAAGCCTAGCTGACACCAGATAATTTTGGATTGATTCAGTGAACACGTGGCTTAAGTCATGTGACATTCTTGAAACTACAGCTAAATCACGCTTAGACACTATTGGTGAAATACATAGTATGCAATTATTCAAAGAGGTGCATACAACTATTGATATGTGAGTCTATTTTCGTTGCATGCTTTCACATGCCGATACCAAACTAGCATTTCCATTAACACACAGACCAAGAAAGTGATGATGCTGAATTCTTTGTGGTACTCAGTACTTTATATAATTGTAAATAATTGCACACTGATAAATCCCTGCTTGACTAAATGTCTCAAATTATCGCGACAACTCTCTAAAATATATTTTACTTAACTCAACTGTGAAACTGTGTCCTGAAAGATTTAAATTTTGACCATGAGGCTTCGTAGCGGATATTTTATGACAGCCTGATGCTGCTGATGTACATTGAATATTGTTAAATTTGATAATCGGTTTGCAAATATAATCATATCTAGTGAGGTGTGATGCCATGTATCTGTGCGGGAAGCCATGGCGGCAGAGATTGCTTAAGAACTGGAAGAGATTAATTGCCACATGAAAATACGGATATCGGTAGAGAATTTGTTTTCATCAAAGAAATTGCAGAATTATTGTACTTGTGGCATGATTGGAAGAATGCACAGTCGGGCATAATCGAGTGAAGTATGATTTCTAGCCATGTTAGCGTACCGAGAAATTACGTCCGTTGTAACTTATTTAATTTTTTCATTGCAAATAACGAACACTGCAATGGCAACATCAATGATCATATTTTGAAATGAAAACAAATAATGAATGCTGAAATTGATCTGTACCTTAGGCTTAATACGGCCAAATTAACTGTTGAAAATATCGGCTAGCTCGCTGTTGTTGTTTACACATTGAATATTATCTTCGATTTATGTTCAATGGAAGTTTTGTTTGATATGTCGGTCCGTGTCAACATGTGGCCCAAATCGATCATTTATATTTGCTGAAGTAAGCAATAGGTTCGAACTTCACAATTTGAAGCAATGCCAACTGATGTTTACTCTGGTAGCAACGACTATACTAGGCAACTGGAACATGGAAGAACAGGGAATGTGTCCAGACAGGTTATTTATTGTCCTCCATCTTCGGCTGATAGCATGTTTTATGAAATGCATAATTGCAGGAGAATTTAAACATTATGTGAAGACCTTGAGATAACTTAGGTTGGTAGCACATTCGAAATTAGCATGTTTATCATGGGCAATGCCAGCTTCTTTCGATGTATTGGCGTAGTAAGTAATTATTGGTCTTTCTTCTGCATCGATAACCAGGTGCGTTCAAACAAGTACATGCGTGGTCAAATTGATATTTTTCACTGCTTCACCAACATAATTGTATATTCAAGAGCAGCTTGAGCGCCAGGTTAATAAATTAATTTCTGGTGTCAATTGTAGTGCCATGGATGACTAGTCAAAGCACTTGAAGATTTTATGGGAGAATATTCCTTGGAAGGTGCAGTACGTCTGATACCATATACGGCAGTCAGCTTTCTCAACTAGCCCATTCTCTCAACAGACAAGTCTAATTTCACACTGCGATGGTGGCAGCTGATGGTGCTCGCAATTATGATCTCGTGATGATGGCAATACGAATAGGAGAGTATGATCTGGCCTAAAGGTGCATGGAATATTCTCTCATAATGAATAACGAGGGGTATTAATTGGATAGCGCACAATACACCACACATTTATATATGCTTTGGTATATTAATGAGAGGTTCAATGCATGTGAGCGCACTGTTTCTTGCAATACATAGAAAGCCTAACAACCCTTACAACTGTTAATTGCAATATATAAATTCCAATTGCGAACTGCTTGATATGTTCTCTGTGGGTTGATGGTAATCACAGGGGCCCATTAAAGGATATAATCGGTACAATTATGAGCAAGACATTCCTTAAATCTGCATTAAAGTTTGATTGTCTACAGCTCCCCGCAAAGACAAGCGAAGACAACGGACTCACCATCCATGAGTAGTGTGGCACTACACCGACGTTCACCACACACTAGACGCATACCTTCCGCCAAGATATAGAGAAACAGCACCGGTACATAAAGCACTGCAACTTCAGTGGGAAATGTTATAAACACAGCCACTTTTTAGGTATCTTTTAATCACCTGATATTACTTGAGTGACGGTTAGGTTTAAATTCTTCCATAATTCGTTATTTTTGTTATTGTATTGATAATTGAAGTTCCACCGAGGAATGCATTTTTGTCAATAATTGTGGCATCTCATGCGCTTGGGCATGATTCCATGATGCCAGTCAAAAATGACAGACCATAGATGACAAACTGGATTTCCAAACAAACACAACTAACCGGTACCACATTATGATCAAAGCAATTCGCTCAAAACGTAACAATATTTAAGACTACACTCTTAAGCAGACTAATCAATAAATGGCATCTGCTCAAGTGTTGTTTTTCTGTTGTTGCTTTGTTTTATTAGTTCTTCGCTGATCAAGTTGATACCATTTATTGATCGCAGGCAAAGCCAGACACAGATAAATCAAAGGGTAAACTTAAAAACGGGCTAATTTTGTTCTACCTTTGTATCTATATGTTGCCTTGATAGAATACATCTGGAATGGTTAATTCCCTAGCACTTTACCCCGTTGGCTATTGACGTTCCCAAGTTTGATGTTTCGCCATACAACGTGTCGCACGATAACACATAAGATATGTATGCTCTCTTGTTTGAGTTACGTTAAATTTTAACGAGAATGCTGGGAAGGGATAAAGGCAACTAGGACAGTAATGCAGACGGAAGCAATTACGGAATCATATGGAATTAGCCTTATAAATGCATTGTTGATATGTCTACTAGCTAGCCAACCATGTGTTGGCAAACAAACTTGTCTGCATAGCTTTCTTACAGTGCACAAATGCATAGAATGCACGAGGGCTCTTGCCGTCACAATTGTGCTCGTACGAGCGTTTTAAGATAAGAGCGTTTTCTTCGAGCCACGTTTTAAAAGAGAACCACAATGCCAAACGACTGCTGGCACATTTCTGGCGTATAACTATTCTGAATTAAGTTTGAGTTCACTTTGTAATAAAATAAGTCAGGGCATCGTGACTCAAATGCCCACATCGTTGCACAGCACGAACGAAACAGTGAAACAACAGCTTGGTTTGAGACTATTTGTGATGCTCATTTTCTCTGGATAGTCTACATAAGTGGAACCAAAACAATCACAATTTGAAACTATTAAGGCATTACGCAACTAGCGAACATCCATGGTCGTCCTCAAGCAGTAGCGCTAAATTAACTGTATCATTTACAGATAACATGCTGTCGCTTTCAATTGCCAATATTGTATTGTGAGCATCTGACTACGTGTTCCCGTCAACAATTTAGATACATTAGCATTGGTATGCCTGCATAGGTCAAATATTTATCACACGTCACAATGGCAAAAAACCCATCACTCTTCGCAGAATGGATTTAGTCTGTTGTTTACCAATACACCAATACAATGTAAGCGCCGACTTATGCTTCGCCGTCTTATGACTCGTTATGAACATCTAAGCAGCCTTGATAGCATTTATACGCCCCATGAATATTCTGCCAACGTGTATCAGAGGCCCTCAAATTACAAACCACTGCATTTAGCAACACAATGACTACTCGTGTTATAAGGCGTTTATTGTTCCTCGCACAAAATAAAGAAACTTTTTGTAGTTCTGTGGTGCGAAAAAGTAAAGCGTTGCAACATGTTCCCGAGCAACTATTGAAACCCTGCATACTCAAATATATTCATTTTGTTTTTCCCCACCCACAATTATACTGAAAATTTTGTAATGTCATGGTTAATTCAAAATTATATTAGGTCATACCATACCGTATATCAAGTGCAAGGACGTAATTTGAATTCAATGAGTTGCCATTTTGTGATGTCTAACCCAGTGAAACCTTTTCCGATAAGCACTCGTCAATGCTTGTCAGATTCATAAGTAGTTAAATGGGGATCTACTTTTATTGAGTTCTTGAACAACATATAAAAGTTAAAAACCAACGATATCTACTACGGGCCAAACGTCACGTCATGGTGGATAGTTTTTTGCTAGGCCGGACTAAGAATGATACGGTGTAAAAGCCTCGGTTAACCTTTACCGTTAAGTGGCTCTCAGATGTTCATCACGGTAGCGTTGATCATCTTAGATATAAAAAGCTTGGCATCTCCTGCTTTTGCCGTACTTAGGTCTTGCCGTCCTTGAAGGTGTCACATATACCCCACATAGTCATTCGTCAATTCACCAAATGAAGGCAAGAGATTATTATCATCTCATAGGTAGATGCATCCCGACTGTAATCGGGGGTTCTGCAGTCTGTTGTGATAACGAAGCGACCATTCGATTACGATCTTCCATTACATACAGTCGTTATCTACGGCTGCAACTGACAACCATTGGATTTGTGTAAACAACAAGTGTGGGTGTCAGTTAGAAAGGATCAGGGGTTTCAGGAGGAATGTTCCTCATAAACACTGAAACTAATCATACACGACCAAGCAAATCTGTCTATGGCTTGGTTGGGTGTCACGTCATGATTTTGCGAAAAGAAATATGCTTTAATGAATTTTCCAGTTGGTCGTGTTCATTTTGGTTTGCTTTGTCTCGCCGGCACTCTTATTGCAGAAACAGTATGAACGAGCAGATTCGATGAAAACAATCCACCGGTCACATTCTGACCGGATACGGAAAGTAATAAGCCGATCCATTCATTAACACTTACATTGCACATGTATTGTAAATCACAAAGCAGGATCAAAAAACCGATTTATTCAGCAATGGTGAATAGAAATGGTGCCTCGACAGTAACTATTCCATTCTATCAATTCTCCCATAATTGCCAAACAGATAATTTCACACTATTGAAATATCAACAGGCGAGATTCAATTGGAATACTGCAACATAGGTTACAATGAATGTGGCGCATCTGCGAGTCGTGAATTTGAATTACTCAAACAAATATATTTGTGATGATATCAAATACGAAGTGGAATATTGTTTTCTTTCCCAAGTGGAGAATATCCAGTGATGTTACAATGAAACTTGCTGTTGGTAGCCAGGGACTTTCGGCAATGGATATAATCATAGATCAAACTTTGGGACGGATACATTTTTGTCAATGTATATTTATGTGGATGGGCTGGTAAAACACAACGCTCAGTTAGCAGCAATACAGAAAGTTCTGTTTAATATGTGTGATTTTCTCACAATCAGTCATGGAAATTATCCGGAACATTCATCGGATGTGCATCTGTTGTATTTCTTTATTTTGCTCACAAAACAGGTGATCAGCGCACTGCTTTAACTGCTTGCATGGATCGACGTTTCGTGAAGTAATGGTTGCCTAAAATGACATAAGGCTGAAATCCCGCGCATGGGTAACTGTTTCGAGACCTGTGGTCTCAAAACATGATATACAAGTTGCCCAATATGTGCTAAGGCAACTATCTATCAGCTCACGATCTGTCTACGCAGAGAACTGTCGACCTCTTGTGCCGCTTTGATATTTCAGACGGATTAAGTGCGGGTTTAGGCTTTACTTCGCGAACACAAAATAGACTGCTTGCAGTATATTCACCTGCAGTATCATGAATCAACGCATCATGTAGACTTCAAATGTCGCCGGAGAAACCTTATTCGAAGCTGTTTGGGCTAGTAATGGATTTGGGCAAAACCTTAGAGAGAGAGAGAGAGAGAGAGAGAGAGAGAGAGAGAGAGAGAGAGAGAAGCTATTTGGAGAGAGCCCCAGAAAGAGACAGAGAGAGCCAGAGAAAGAAAGATATAGAGATATAGTATATGGATTATTAGATATATATATATATATATAGATATATATATATATATATATTATATATATATATATATATATATATATATATATATATATATATATCTATATATCTATAATATATATATATATATATATATATATATATATATATATATCTATATACTATATATATATATATATATATATATATATATATATATGTATATATATATATATATATATATATATATCTATAATATATATATATAATATATATATATCTATAACATATATATATATATATATATATATATATATATATATATCTATATATATATATATATCTATAGATATCCTATATATATATTATATATCTATAGATACATATATACATATCTATATATATATATATATATATATATATCTATATATATCTCTATATATCTCTATATATATATATATATATATCTATATATCTCTATATATAGTATATATTATTTGACGTTTGATATACCCCCCAAACCTCCATAGCAACTGTACATAATAACACGATTAGAGTTAACTCTAATCGTGTTATTATCTACAGTTGCTATGGAGGTTTGTTGGGTATATCAAACGTCAAATAATATACTATATATACATCAAAGTGGAATGATCCGCTAAAGTAAAATGGTCGGCATCTTGGCCATTTTATACATTACGCTGCTGGTAATACTGAACTTATACGAAGAATACGAATGGGTGCATCATATTCTATAAATATAACCATTGTTGATATTGTTTACATTTTCCACCTTTGCTATCCAATGTCAATATATAGAGTGTCTATTGTTTTTCCGTTAAATCATCTTAGGTTCAATTGATACGATCAAATCTGTAAAACTAGCGTCTTGGGTCGTCCATTATAACACACCGCTGTCCTTCAAACGACCTATAAAGTCATTTTCTGAAATGAGCTACCACATGGATGAGTTATGCATGTTGCCAGCAAGTGGATGAGTGCCAATCATCAACATAACAAGCACCAGATTCACGAGTTCTCACGATCATCAGGTTACTTGTCTATACACTATTGTAAAAGTGTGTATATGTATTCTAGTTCTGCTTACGGTCGTCGATTCCTCAGCACACCAACAGCATACGTTAGCGGCTGGGGAAAACCTACTTACTGTATGTCAGTTTCACCGTGCAATTTATATGAAGAGGTTGCTGTTAGATATTGAACCCAATTGCACGCAAATCATAACTTAATATACATTCATTTATGGCTGCAAACAGTGACCAATAATAGAACATTCGAATGCAATGCACCCCCTCACAACGTTGAATGGGCGGCACCTAAGCCACCTTATCTGCTACTCTGTTGATAACAAACTTGAAATCATACGAATAATATGAATGGGCGCACCCCAGTGTATAATTAATACCATGGTTGTTATAATTTCCATTTATCACCTGCGCACGAAATCTTAAAAGCTGATACCATCAGACTCTATTTAGAGGATTCGGTAAATTATATCCTTCAGCACAGCAACAGCAAACAACGAATTGGAGTAATTTTGACGTGCGTCATCATCAATGATCCGTGCACTAATGACATACTGACAATAGCCAGGAATAATTTCCTTTTTGATGTCTTCGTCAACTGGAAGCAACGATTGTTTTGTTGCTCTGGGGCGCGCTGGGTTCAAGGTTAACATAACCCAGCATAATCAAAAATCACAAACACGTTTCCCGTCGGTTGGTGCAATTAGTGTATTCGCAGCGATTAGGAAATTTAAGGCAAAATGTATGTGTTGCTGAACATGAAAGGATTATCACTTGTAAATGTGGCCTAGTAGTTATTGATAAAAAGGATATGTTATATTTGAAGCCATTGGATCAGACGAGCCACTGATTTGCTATCATCAGCCACGGCAAGAGGGCATATAACGCATATAACGCATATTGTCCCTAGGTCATAGATTAATGACACTTTCATCTCACATTGGCACATCACAGAGTGTGTTACGCCACTTCGACACTATAATGCAATATTTGCAAGACCATATTAGTTCTAACGCTTTCTTATTTTGATCTAGAGGAGAAAATACGGATATCGTTTTCATCTAAAAGATGCAGAATTATTGTACATGTGTCATGATTGGAAGAATGCACCATCGAGCATAACTGAGCGAGGTATGATTTCTAGCCCGGTTAACTTGGTTTACTGACCCGTGAATTGCACCATATATGTTTGTATCGACAAACATGTTTCACCTCACAGGATGTCATTGATAGGTTATCCACAGCGCAAAACATGGACATCCATCCTGAACTGACTATCACGCAAGCCAGAAGTTAGTCTTTGATTCATTGTGTTTATTTTACTGTGCTTTGCCTTGAAATGATAAAGGAACCGACAGGAAGAAATTCCGCAGTGGCAATTCGATAGCGCATGCCATGGAATTACATCCGTGGTAACTTATTGAATTCGTTCATTGCAATTATCATGTCTTCAAATGAAAACAAATAATGTATGCTGATATTTATCTGTACCTTAGGCTTAATGCAGCCAAATGATCTGTGGAAAATATCGGCTTGATCGCTCTTGTGGGTTACATATTGAATATTATCTTTGATTTAATTTCAATGGAAGATTTGTTTGTTATGCCGGTCGGTATCAACGATCATTTATATTTGCTGACTGCGCAGTAAGCAATAGGTTTGAACTCTACAATTTGAAGCAACGCCATCTGATGTTCACTCTGGTAAGTAACGACTATGCTAGCCAACTAGAACAGCAAAGAACAGGGAATTGGTCCAGACAAGTTGTTAATGGTCCTCCATCTTTGGCTGACAACATGTTTATGACATCATGTTAAGATACATAAGCGCAGGAGACTTGTGAAGACCTTGAGATAATTCAGGTTGGTAGCACATTCCAATTTGGCGTGTTTAGTATTGACATTGCCAGCTTCTGGTCATTTTGGGTTATTACCGTAGTAAGTCCTGATGAGTCTAATTTCACACTGAGACGGTGGCAACTGATGATGTTCGCAATTACTTAAATGATGACCTCTGGTGATCACGAGAATACTTCTACCTGTAGTTTGCGAATAGGAGAATATTATCTGCATCTGCGTGAGAGAGAATGATCTGGCCTAAAGGTGAAAAGAATAATCCCTCATAATAAATTATGCGGGGTATTAATTGGATAGCACACCATATACCACACATGGATATATACTTCGTTATATTAAAGAGAGGTTCGAATTATGTGAGCGTTACCATCAAAGTGCTGTTTCTTGCAATAAAAGTAAAGCTTAACAACCCTTACCATTTCTAATTGCAATATAAACTCCCATTGAGCAAAGTTACGGTATGCTTGATATGTTCTCTGAGGGTTGATGGTTATCCCAGGGGCCAATAAAGGGAAATAAACGGGACAATCACGAGCCCAACATTCCTTAAATCAACATTGAATTTCGATTGTCCACAGCTCTCTTCAATGACAAGCGAAGACAACGACCTTGCCACCCATGAGTTGTGTGCACTACACGGACGTTCACTACACACTAGACGCATACCTTCCGCCATCATCTGGAGAAACATTACCGGAACGTAAAGCACTGCAACTTCAGTGGGATTGTGTTTACGAAATCTACGATATGATATAAACACAAGCATATAATTTTCAAACTATCCTTGAAGGTAATTGTGATATTTCTATATGTTTTATTTCTTTGTACGTAAAGCCTTACAAATTGATCGGATAAGGATAATTCATTAAACACAATCCTCTATCATTCGTTATAGATTAAATTCGCGGCGATAAGATATTAATATACTGCATGTTTAGTCTTTGGTAGGTGGCATTCTGGCAATTCAGCGCATACTCTCAAAAGTGTAAAATAGATGCCTTATTTAGTAGTCAGCGGTATAGTTTATTTATTCTTAAGGTGCACCATTGTTTATGTTCATTGCGCTTTTCCAAATTGTTTGATCTTTTCTAGTCATACAGTTAATGGTTGATAATGGCTGTTTATTAAATTCTACAATTGTCAGCAAGTAGTCCATCGATGGCAATTCACTCACCAAAAGGGCGCAGGTATTTTTCAAGCTCACAAGTGATAACCACAAAAGGGGTAACACTAAAAGAGCGTATGGTATCTGACCAGCTATGGAGTGTATGCCCAATGTTTCAATGCCTTTGAAGAAAAAACAAACAATAGCCAAGATATCGAATATTATGCTCATCACTTCATTAACATTGTGGATCATATTTTTATCATAATTTTCTGAAATTAATCAGGTAATGCAGTCCAACATACCCATTATACAATGCATTGCCCTGCAACGTTTGCTTCTGTCTCGATATTTTCTAACCTTTTAATTCAGCCAATAGGATTCAATATCCAACTTCATTCATTTTATACCAAACTTTATCATGATAGGAGCAGTAGTATCCAATAAACGTTCACCTATAACAAAGAAATGTATCAGGAGTCATTGTTGAATTGGCACTATGAACCAGTTGTTTTCCTCATTGGTGTGGCATCAGATTTCGTAAGGTTATTGACAAATAACAGCGCTACCAGCTTGATATTCATTTTGATGGTTGCTATTGGTAATATTGTGGTAATAAATGTAACTCCAATGTAGCTCCAATGATTCCAAACCTGCGAGCCCCAAAATATGAACATTCCTTCTTTGGATTAATCGTGGGATCAAGTAGAGCTGACGGTTTATTTTGTCAATTGCGATTGATTATTAACAAAGGCATAAGGTGTGTAGTCCCGTGAACTCATTTGTATGAACATAATGGGAAAATACACGCACGTCCAAATCTGTTACTTTTGTTTGCAAACGATGCTATCATTGATTGACCAACGGTAGCAAGCCTCTTTGTATCACATGTCAATAAGTAGATCCCCAATTGGGCAATGTACGATGTTGGTTTCCGTATCTAATACCGTCAGAAGAAACATCTGGATTTTAAAACGCCTTATATTGCTTGGATCATTATCCACAACCGGTCTGTTCGACATGGGTATCTATTAATTGACGTACCTCACCAGTTACACACATGACCCACATCACCAGCAACTCACATAGCGAGCCTCATCAGCTAAACACATTAAGCACATCCCCAGAAACTCACATGGCGTACCTCACCTGCTACACACATGGCTTACCTCCCCAGCAACTCACATGGCGTACCTCACCTGCTACACACATGGCGTACCTCCCTAGCAACTCACATAGCGTACCTCACCTGCTACACACATGGCGTACCTCCTCAGCAACTCACATGGCGTACCTCACCTGCTACACACATAGCGTACCTCCCTAGCAACTCACATGACGTACCTCACCTGCTACACACATGAAAATCATAGAACATAGATGCCAATCTGGGTTGCCAAACAAACATAGCTAACCAGCATAACATTGTGATCAAAGCAATTCGCTTAAAATTAAAAACATTAAAGCCTTCACTCTTGAGCAGAAATAAATCTGAAGACAAGCACTTGTAAGTGGCTTATCCACCACATAACCCATTTATAAATTACCACGAAGTTTTATCATCACCACCATCAAGGTAATCTCAATGGCCAATAAGAGGAGACGCAAGTGAGACACTACAACACAACTCAGCATTTGTCATAAATTCCACAACAGCATAAGGAACAAGCAGTCCAGTCACACTCACACGGGTTTGATCATGTTGCACGTGATAGGAAGCGGGTCTTTACGAAGCTAGCACTCATTGTTCAATTGATATCCTCTGCGAACATTTGGATTATCAAACACTAAACGGTTTATGCCAACAATGTCGCACTTGGGTTAATGTGTATACTGAATTTATCCCTGGGTCTCTTGAGATAAAAGTCTTGCTTACCGACAATCTTATCATTTTATTGCGTTGTTGACACGTTTTCCCAAGGAAGAACCAATCAAGCCGCCATTATGTAGAGATCTTCTCAACTGGCAACGATTAATTGTTTGAATCGCACAGCATCTGACCACGTGTTCACGTCAACATTTCTGATACATTAGCATAGGCATGCCTGCATAGGTCATATAACTATCACACGTTACATTGGTAAATAACCTTTCTCTCCTCTGTTGTTTACAGATACGGCAAGCGTCGACTAATGCTTTGCCGTCTTAAGACTAATTATGAACAAACGCCTTGATAGCATTTATACGTCCCATGAATCTTATGGCCAAAACATTATAAACCACTGCATGTAGCACCACAATAATTACTCGTGTTATAAGGCTATGATTGTTCTTCGCACAAAATAAAGAAATGACAGTTTGGTGAAACCGATTTGTAGGTCTCTAGAGCGAAAAAGTAAACCTTATATAATTGATTTACAACAAGCTCCCGAGCCCTTGCTTACCGTTAATAATATAATCATATTTCATTTCGACACCCCCTTCAATAATACTGAAAATTTAGTATGTCATGGTAATTTCATAATTCCATTAGGTTATACCATACCGTATATCAAGTGCAATGACGTAATTTAAATACGATGGGTTACTATTTTGCGATGTCTAACCCAACGAAACCTGTTCTCATAAGCACTCGCCGATGCTTTTCAGTGTCACACGTAGTTAAATCGGGATCGACTACGTTTATTGAGTTCTTGAACCACATGTAAAAGGTAAAAACCAACAATATCTACTACGAATATGGGCTTGGCACAGTACAAGACCCATCGTCAAGTCATGGTGCGGGCTAAGAATGATGCGGTGTTGAGCCTCGGTGAACCTTTACTGTTAAGTGGCTCTCACATACTGACCACGGTAGCAATGATCAACCTAGCTCGAAAGGTAGGGCTTTTCCTGCTTTTGCCGCCCATGAAGGTGTCACATATACCCCACGTAGTCATTTCTCAATTCACCAATTGGTTGCAAGAGTTTATTATCAGCTCATCGATGGAGCTGCATACCGAATGCTGAAAGGGGGTTTGCAGTGTGTTGTGATAACGAAGCAACCAGTCGATCACATTATGCGATTCTGTACAGTCGTTACTTACGGCTACAACTGCCAACCATTGGATTCGTGCATAAAAATGGTGGGTGTGAATTAAAAAGAATCATGACCGTCATGTGGAATGTTTCTTATACAGACTGAAACTAATCATACACGACGACACAAATCTCTCTATCGCTGGGTCGGGTGTCACGTCATGATTTGACGAAAAGAAATATGTTATAATGAACTCTCCAGTTGGTCGTGTTCATTTAGGTTTGAGATGCTATGACTCAAGTCAGGCTCGCCCTCACTCCTATTACAGAAACAGTATTAACGAGCGGTGACGCTGTATATGATACACGATTCACATTCTGACAGGATATGGAATGTAATTAGGAAGCCGATCCATTCATGAATCCTTACGTTAAGCTGGACCAATAGCGATTGAATAGGCAATGGCCAATAGAAATGGTGCCTAGGCATGACCTATTCCATTCCCTTATTTGTCGCATAATTGGCAAAAAGACTATTTAACTGCTATTCAACTGCTATACTGCAACATAGGTTATAAGGAATGTGACGCATCTGCGAGTCATGCGAGAAAGGGAAGCATCAGCATTACTCAAACGAATTTATTTGTGATGATATTGGATACGAAGCGTAATCTTATTTTCTAGTCCAAGTGGGGAAAATCCAGTGATGTTACAATGAAACTTGCTGTTGGTAGCAAGGGACTTTCGGCAAGAGTTATAATCATGGATCAGAATTTGGGACTGATACTTTTTTGTCCATGTATGTTTATGTTGATGGGCTGGTCAAACACACAACGTTCTGTTTAATACGTGTGATTTTCTCGCAATCATTTATGGAAATGATCATGAAAATCCATCAACTGTTTGCATGCATCGATGATTTGTGAGGAAAGGGTGGCCTAAAATGATTTTAGGCTGACCTAATTTGTAGTGGTCTGAAGAATCCTCAAAGCATCGTGTTTTTGTGCTGTTGCTAATGAGCCAGTATACGCCGTCAATTACCCCTGCACAAGTTTGACAGGTCAATAAATGTAGATTGGCTACCGCTGTGTCCTGCTATGATGTTATTGCTGAACTCTAATACCAATGAGACAAGGTGATTCATGTGATTAAGGGGATATGTTGTGTTGTGATGGGATTTTATGGCTGTGTTGTGATTGCTTTAAAGCCAGTCCACTGTATATAATCTTGTTGCTGTCAAAGCAATCTAGTGGTCCATCGGGCAATGTCAGACACAGCGCACTTTTATTGTAATATTTGGCAGTAGCTGGTGAAATATCGCCACCGATGACACAAGAAATCCGACATATTGAATAGAAATGAGATTGGCAGTGGTGCGTAATCTCTGCGAGGCTGAAACCCATTTGCTCCATATACAGGGGCGCTGTTAGAAATCCAGATTCTAGGGGAATCTACGTTTTACCGTGCATTAGAAGAAACTTGTTATCGGGTTGCCGAAAACGATGTTGATGGGTTTCGTTATGAAGGCGTTGTGTTTCAAATGAGGTTTTCCAGCTGTTAGTCACTTATAGGAGTCTCAAATATTACCTTTGAATAAATGAACATCTGTACTTAACCCGCTCCTTTTAGTCATAAACAAATGGTCGTCGGTCCCCGAACACTCATTATCATAAGCATAAAAGGATGCAACACGTTCGCTCTTATGATTTATAATTGTGTATGCTGTCTGCAATCACCGGCCACCAGCAATTAGCTTCGTGTAAGCTCAGCAATGATAACATCACTGGATATTTCCTCCATGGGTAAACGACGACATTGGACATCGTTTCCAATATCTCCTCACCGTTAGCTAATTAAAGCCTTATGTTCTTTGTGGCAAAAAGGACTAAAAAGACAGCAGCAAAATTCCACTGGACTAGGTAATGTGCCTTGCACGACCATAAAGAATCACCCTGCGAATTGTATCCGGACTTACATTTTCTTGTGTGGTCCAAAAACCCACAACCTTTTGTTCCCGAAGTGATTCGAGAAACACGGCAGATGCATTTATATACCTTTTGGCAGCATCAATTAGTCGTTTTAACTTACTTCAGAAAATGAATTCGTAGGTCTTCTGAGGGTCAGCGGAATTTGTGCTGTGGGCGTAAATGGACGATCCCAGACACAAGATGTTTAGCAGATTTGATCAATCAACTGAACCTAATTGATATATCATATAAGCTAGAGACAATATACACGACATGACAAGGCGATAATGGTAATGATTATAAAAGGTAATAATCATATAATGAGGTGCGCCCATTCGTTTAATTCGAGCCTATTTTCCTCATCAACAAGGTAATTAATGATTCAACTAAGCAAGGAGGTTAATTATATTTGCGTGGTCAGTTATTGTTTGATCGATCGTAGGTATAAAATCCATATCTTACAATAAGCTTACCTCAGTACTAACCACCCATGCAAGATAGAACAACAATACCGAAAGCCCCTACTACTGTAAATATCCACATTATTGAAGATTGAGTATGAATGTATGTTCCGCGGATTTAATCTATTTACAATGTGTACAGCAATTGACACAGTTACAATCGAGTCGCTGACTAATGAGAATGAACGTTCAATGCACGTACAGTGTTCTTGTGAATTAATTGCCCGCTGGGTACTTTCCTAATTCATACACCCAAATGTGTGAGACATTTCAAAATACGAAAAGCATTCAAATGTACATCTTTCATTGATGCGTTCAATATAAAACAGTAACATCTCCATATAAATGCTATGATATAAATGCTGTGTTGTAACTGCTGTGGCGCGACTGCTGTGATGTGACTGCTGTGATGTGACTGCAGTGATGTGACTGCTGTGATGTGACTGATGTGATGTGACTGCTGTGATGTGACTGCTGTGATGTGACTGCTGTGATGTGACTGCTGTGATGTGACTGATGTGATGTGACTGCTGGGATGCGACTTCAGATATCATGTATGTGGTGCTACATATGTAATATCATAGTTGTGATATAATAGCTTTGATGGAACTGGAGTGGGGCTACTCCTGCAATATTCCTGTCACTATTTCGGCTAATAGTTCTACTCCTATCACAGTTGTGATATCTTTTTTCAATTATTGTTCATCAATGACGGCTGCAATTGTTGCTGCTCTAAGTGCAATGCCCGAGTTGATCCAACCATGCAGTGCACAGCCCTTTTGGGAGGAAATGCCATCAATGGTTTGCAACAAACAGGCGTCATTGACAAGAGTTCAAATTGCTTACAATGGGAATTATTATATATTCTCATTAGTGTGGGCCAGTCTCTGGAGGGGCCTGAGGTAACAAAAATGGCCAGATGTAGCACTGATACCCCTACTACTATTGACCTCTACTGTCAGATGTAGCACTAGTACATCATACCAGTATATCATCAAAACCAAAACCAACGATATTGCTGGCTGCCAAGTAAAGCCTCATTTACTAATGTACTGTACCTTTATTCATGCTGAAGACAGTGTCTATGAGTATGTGCCGTTGTTTAACCCATGCATATGTCCAACGGATAATGTAATGAACTCTTCTATCACACTAACTGCTGTAAACAAGAAAGGGGATTCTATTGCGATACAAATAATCACAGGCCATTTGTTCTTATCACTCTCTGTTCAAAGCTAAGATAGTTTTGCTCGATATCGCATAACAGTCTCTGACAATCAGTTTGACTCTAAGGCGGGTCACTCTGCAGACTTATGTTTCTACATCGTTGAATATATCATTTAACATTGTAGAGACCGAAGAAGTCATGTATAAACAAGCTTCGCAAATGCACCCAGTCAATCACTGCTTGCTATTTCTAAAGCTAATCAAGCGTATAATTTTGTCATTATGATCCGATCCGATTAATAGGTGTAAGGTTAGGTAGGGCTACGCATCATTTCGATATATTACTCTATCCAATGGCTGTTGGAAAGGCGGCATTTAATCCCCTAAATCATTCAATGCGCGCGTTGATGATCTTTCCAATGTGTTACTGTTATCGCGCACAGGCTGTTTTCACCCTAAGGGATGAAGGTAAACCCAGCATAGTGGTGCTGTTTACCTTCGGTACTATTACGGTAGGTTACAGCTTATTTTCTTATAACAGCGGATAGCTCTCCAGCTAGCTTTTGATTGATACATACCGTTGCAACCAGAATATGGTTTATCATTGCTTAATCCGGAAAATCCTGTCGCAAATAGCTTTTACATATATTTTTTTTATATATATATATATCATATACATATATATATATATATATATATATATATATATATATATATATATAGATATATATATATATATATATATATATATATATATATATATATATATATATATATATATATATATATATATATATATATATATATATATATATATATATATATATATGTAGAGAACCATTTGTCGATCTGACCCATCTGCTGATGTGTCTGACCCGTTTACAGATCCACACATGGATCAAATCCCATGCGTAACGTTGTAAACATAAGATGTAAAAGAAAATTTTCCACAAATGGTTTTGACGCAACTGCAGATTAGGAACTCATTGCAAAAACATTACCGATATTTATTTATTTCCGTTACGTGCAACCTAATGTACGCAATTTTGTGCCGTAGTACCATATTCTAAGCAACACAGAGAAAACATGATAGAGAAAAAAAAATAATCTGCAGATGGTTCTGACCCATCTGCAAACGGGCCACACCCATCTGCATATGCTTCTGACCATTTCTGAGATGCATAAGACCCATAGTGTGTGAAAAGAATATCATCATCAAAAGTAATAGAAATCAACATCAATATCAAATCCAACAGATATCATCATTGAAACAGTGGAAGCAAAGGCCATCTTAAAGTGACATAAGAATGTCAGGTGTCCGCATCACTATGCTAGATGGGAATGGGGGCAATTCACCAGCTGGCAGTGAATCCGCAAGGTGTGGTCTGGGGTAGATATAGCTTTGGATGCAGGGATCGTGTGCTGTTAGTAGGGTCTTGGCAAACGCGATGGCAAATACTCCACAATCGCTGCCGTTGGTCTGACGGTGAATCAATTTATGGGAGTTTCAGCAAATTCTGCTTGGCGATAATGGCGTATCGGGAATGGGTGTTTGTTGGAAGTGACAAGTGCAATTTAACGACGGACCAGGCGTCTCGGAGACGCAATCATACATATACACACTTCAGAACGCGCTCGTTGAATGAATTGACTTGAGCGCCTGTGATCAGAACAGGAGACCAGGTTGGTAACTCTGAGATAACCAGAATCCAATCAATGGCCTGACATCCGCATGCACTGGCTGTGCCACCTGCCGGTGAAATTCGGAGTCCCAAGTTTGCCTCTCTTGATCAAGAATGGGTCCTACATTATATGTACAATGTATTGACCAATCAGAAACCTATGACTTACCACAGTAGGCCCCTTTATACGGCATTTTAAAGATTTTGCTAAGAATCCAAACTGATTAACAAGTGTTAACAACTGCACACATCTGTTGAGTTCGTCACTGACCGGCAGCACTGTTCATAATTCAACACTTTAGTAGGACTGCATAATAATCGAAATCATGTAGTCAATTTGTAGGAAGGTATATACATAATATATATAATACTTCCTTCGGATCCGTATAGGGAATATTTTTTCCGTTGTCTGGTCTATTTTGGTACGTGTTTCTACCTTATTCTATTTTGCATGTGTATGCACCTCTCACATACCAGTCACACATAACGTTTGTTCCTCGTTCTGAATGGTGCTACTTTACATGAGTGTTTAATGGGTGAGTTTGAGTGAGTATGTAACTTATGTGTAATATTATAACTTATTTATTATATTATTATATATATATATATATATATATATATATATATATATATATATATATATATATATATATATATATATATATATATATATATATATATATATATATATATATATATATATATATATATATATATGCGAAGTCATTGGTGTGATGTAACCGATATGATGTGACTGCTGTACAGCAAACACAAACTGTGCCCAAGAAAGGCTTAAGTCTATTACTGCGCTTGCCCTAACAGCCTCTGCTGATGTTTGTCCGGCGACATTGTAAGTCCACTCGAAGCATTGATGCAAATTACTTCTAACGAATATGCGTCTGACAGGCTATTTTTCGTTCGCTTAGATATGCCCTAAACCGATCGTCATAAATCTCAAAGCAGCAAACGAGTTAGACAGTGTTCTTGATAAACCGCTCGTGAGCTGAAAGACAAATGCCATGGGACAGCTCCTCGGGGGCCCCGCCGCGTGTGAAGAATGCCTTCGATGTCACAAACATATACATGTTTGTTACGAACTTGTTATGACCGACAGGTACGGTTGATATCAAGTTCCTTTTAACAATTGGCGTATGATAGCAAACTTAATATTTAATGGAAATATGCTCTGACACCTATTCCCATATCAATAACAAGATAATGTATTGTATCACCACTGCATATGTATCTCTTGGAAAAAAAAACGATATTGGATGCTGTATCCAATACAATGAAAACAAAGACCTGAGTGACAAGTAACGCCTATTATTGTTCTCTGGAGTAAATCCATTAACTTTTACGGCCAGTTAGATTTTTATATATATATATCTATATATATATATATATATATATATATATATATATATATATATATATATATATATATATATATATATATATATATATATATATATATATATATATATATATATATATATATATATATATATGTGTGTGTGTATATATATATATATAAATTATTGTTAATAAATTATCGGTTATTGTTTGAACGAATTTTTATGGACAATCACTATCAGCACTGTAAAATATCAAAGATATCGTCACATATTGTAGTGAATTGTTCCAGTTGCGTTAATTAATCATTGATAATTAAGTGCTGTTTTCTAGACACATGATCATCATTACACCATAATGTGTTACATATGAGACCACAACCAGTAGAATGGCGCATGCCGGTTGTCATGGCAGCCATCTTAATTGCCTTTGATTTTATTCATGTGTTGTATACTCACCACATGCGACGGAAAACTTTAGTGTGTGTATGTTATTCTGTTAGATGGCGAAGGCCGCAAAGTACGCCCTTCTCTTTTCTGTGCCTATAAATCATGCAAACAATTATGCCAGTACTTCAGTTTGTCTCAGCTCTGTGTTTTTGTACATCGAGAATACGAACCGAGGCATATATAATGCTTTAAAGTTGGCTAAGAGGTTGGGCGATCGAATTGACGCATTGTCTATTATTGCGTGCTGAATGCAAACAAGAGGCGTCCAGCGAGGCTTTACAATCGTATTTCACGCCAAATCGACCATGTCCCCTAAAAGCTGTAGAATTGTTACATACTGCATTCCGAATAACGTAGTAGATCATAATTACAATGCCGCTTGACAGCATTTTTATATTGCGATTGGAATTGAACTACAGTTCATATTCTTACATGCACATTTTATCTAGAATTGAAGTGGCAGCAGACGATTTCTGTGTAGGTGGTGTTGGGTAGCTGAATGATATATCAGCCATCCAAAATTAACGATGGAATAAGGAACACGGCCAACACATTTTTAGGCTTGTATATTGCTGGGGTTTAATTACTTGTAAAAAACATCTGTCGCATAATCTACAGCAAGAACTGCGAAATATTACCTGACCAATATGTGGTATTGTTAGGGCTTGTAGCTATACTCATCATATGATTCTGAATTGAAAGATGTTAATACGTTGTCTTATAAGTGGACAATATAGACGCACGGCATGACATTAATCTGGCCTGTCCGTTTGTCTTCGAGTTTTACTTATTGACCTGGTCACGTGTAAACTAAGTTGGATGCAAGTAAAAAATAAATACATACGATGCTGTTCGTCCCTCAGTCTGCATTCAGCAATCCATTGGTTCTATTCCCGTTACCTGTTTCGCTCGCCATTAAACTGGGCAAACTTGGAAACTAAATATCATAACTGTTATCTTCCGACGTGTTTGGAGACGAAATATCCGACTTAAGGAATATCAACCGTTAACATGTATATTGATTGACAATCAATCACTTAAGCCGTGGTCCCAACCCGCAGTACTTGCAAGTGCGTGCTGTCTACTTGCTAAAAAGTGGGCAAAATTTGGGGATCCGTACGTGGTGAGTACCGCCTCAGTATGGATTTGGGAGCACGCAGACCCGCCGCAGCACTTTTAGTGCATGCAGAGCTTTCGCTGCGTTCGCTGCGTTTGGGTGGGACTTCTGGATAACCTCGGAAGGTCGTTCGATATATCCCCCTACCCGACATTGGGCGGAAAAACTCACGTTCATCGCACTTCCACGCACTTACAACATGCGAATGAGTAAGGACACCGTACGTTAGCATCACGTGTAAGTACGGCCTCCGTACGATAACGTGGCAATCGCACGGAGAACGTACGTTGTAAGCAAGTTGTAAGCACGTACAACTCACTTACCACGTGTGCCAGGCGGGCCACGTACTTACACCTTGCGCAACCGTGCGAGTGACGTGCGTTGACGTACTCTCTCCCTGCTCTTGCTACTCCCTCCCCACGTTTTCAGAAAAACATGGCGGCCGTGGCCTCCCCAAAAAACGAACGGACTAAAAACACGCACGGTGGGTTGTGACCGGGTCTTTAAGGAGCGTAGCCCCGGCATTTAGCATTCGAATGAGGCCCACACACGCGGAATCTAACCATACAGGCAGGCAGAGGCTGGGTTAGTTTTCATGATATAATTATCTGCCAGAGCGTTTGCATAATACTTCTGCTTGCATGACCGTGTTTATTTCAGTTTGAGATGCATTCTCCGAAGCACTCCCAAACCCTATTCATTTATTTATGATAACGGAGTAGTGTCAGCTTCAGTTAAGGAACGACCATTCCAAAATATATTGCATCAAAACTAGCACGCAGCGTAGTCTCGCCAAGCTTGATAAAAAATGTTATAGGTCAGATGCAATCCAGTATGATGCATTGATATGTTCTTGAATTTATTTCGGCAATGCCATCTCGCCAATAATGTTTGTGTTCAATATACTTCATGTATAATACCATTGCAATGAACTATGCAAGCATTCGTATTGTAATGGTGCAACATTTTTACGTACACTCATGGTCACATTTTAAGTACTTCAAGCGAGCAACCATTTCTTGTTCAGTGCATCTCGGGGTAATGGTAACCTCATTGATCCACGGGAAAACGCTATGAAACGGTGTACAAGCAAGCAACATCACCCAGTACATCCCCGCACTGCGTTTTTCTCCATCACCATATACAGTTCACGATAGAACCAACATGTTTCACTTGTTTGTATTCTGTTGCACAAATTAATATTTCTCATTGTTCACCAGGTTCCGTATGAGTAGCCAATCTGAGAGATGTTGCAGAACCCCGCTGTAGCCCACCGGAAGCTGTGCTTAACTTCAGAGATGACACCCGATACAGATACCCAAATGGATGTCCTTTCAGTGTGAAATAGGTGATGCATAAGAAAACAGATTGCGATTGCATGGACGCATTAAAACGAGACAGACCGTGGTGTGACTGATAAGGAAAGCAATGGGTGCACAAACGGAAGTAAAATGCAGTCCACTGAGTGTAAGAATCGGTCAGACAGAACAATGCACATCCGTGTATTATCAGTCATTTCTTTTACTGCATGCTTGTTATTTGCATCTATCAATCCAAGTCTCGGCTCAAAATACCTTACCACAAATAGTAATCTACTATAACTGTGTATACATGTCGAAAATGGAGTTAAACTGTGCGCGATGGAGTAGTGGCAGATGTCTAACATGGCGTGTTGAATACATTTAAGGGGACCCCGCGACGATAAACAAATGAATTCCAAACTTATTGGCCATGCGGCTAATGAAAAGTGCAATTCCAATACACAGCATTCGAAAGGGTGCTATGTTAGTAGATATGTAATACATTGCTCCATTATGATCCTTTAAAATCGCCATATGAATGGAGCTACAATATACAGGAAAAACCTACAATTTTATCTGACATTAAAGGGACGCAACAAAGCAATGGACGCTCGCTGTATGTGCATAGCATCCATTTTAAGTAATCTACTAAGGTCAGATTACCTATTATTGGCAAGGGTGAATTATAACTAACTGAAGTTCACGGCTTATGTTGAGTAGCAAATATGTCTTTTAACTCAACTGATTGATAGCATATAAGCTTTGATCTAAGTTCACAGCTTATGTGGAGTAGCAAATATGTCTTTTAACTCAACTGATTGACGTCTGTTCTGATAGCATATCATAGCTTTTATCTAATCAGCAAACTTGAAACCAAACGGACCTTGTAACTGCTTACAACCAGGCTTCCTATCAAACACAGATAAAACGCTAATTAGTAAGGAATTCCAATTTGTATATTTAACACCATTGGGGCTTTGACAATAACCTGAATACCCTATGCTTCATTATTTATTTGTATGTAATACAGTTTGAAAAATATAATTGGAGAAAGAGTTGCCACCTATTATCAGTAAACGAGCCTTGGATAGTGCAGGACGTTGAAAACTAGAGCTGCTGGTTGAACTCTTTTTTGCATTGTTAGTCAGATTAGGCCGTATGAGGTGGGCATTTCCGTAACTTAATCAAATATCTATTGGATATGGCGAATCCCCCAGCTCGAGCTGATGTTTTCATGTTTCCATAAATCATTTCTTGGCGTCAAGGATTGTGGGAATGATGGGGCGACTGTATGACGATTGCTGAAGCAACAGGTGTCTCTGAATTTTAATTATCTGATTCCGCTGGCCTTTTTATACCATTACACAGCTTCGCATTGAAGTGCAGCTTGTTATTGGGCGAGGGAGCATTGAACTACTACGACGTAAAATAGTAATTTCTAGTGTAATCTGGACACCAGTTCAAGACTAGAGAATGAGCATTGCAATCTAGCAGACGCCCTCGACGATCGTCAGCGTAATGTGCAATTTGAATGAGTCGGAGCGAAAAAATGGTGATATTGAAATCCATACAATGAGGATGTTCTCCATCCTAACTGAACTTTATATATATATATATATATATATATATATATATATATATATATATATATATATATAGCGTATATCCGATATATCACTAGGGCTTATATAGAGATATATATACACAAAGATAAGCGAGCATTCTATATCTCTAGATATTAGCCTGAGATACAGTAAAGTACGCGATTACGCCATTTGTATGCCATATATATGTATCATATATATATACTATATATTTTCCGCTATATATATGATGAACAATATACCATATAGATAGCATATAGCTATATTTGTGTAACATCGCTGACCTATCATATATAGTATGTTGCGCACCCGTGACTGGGGCACCGTCAATGAAATTTGTGTCTGCTCCGAAAACAAATAGCATTCTTTCCTTGATACATGCCGTAAGTGAAAATCATCTGAATTACAATATATGATCAGGACAAGGCTATTCACGAACTTATACTCAATTTTCCGCTATTTGTTTTTGATGACGGAGACATCACCAAGCCCAAGCTAATTTAAAACGTTCAAAGTCATTCAGTTAGTCAAACCTGTTGAAATCAGTAAGCCACTTAACAGGTAATGTTTATGAGTGATCTACACAGCATCAGTAGCAGATATGGTGACCAGATTAGAGGCACAATGACATATACACGCGTGATATAGAAGCCAAGGAACAGTACAAGTATTGGAAATAACCAGCCCTGTAAACAAGCAATGGCACAAATAATGACAATTTCAAAAGTCATTCAGAGGCTATTTTTTTTAGTCAGCGCTGTAGAGCAGCTTTCAGTTGGGAATCACATCAGTCAACATTTGCTGTTATTGGCGTACACAACAAGTTTAACAACATGAATAATGCATTTGCCAAAACCTATATCCTCCATAACATGGACATTTTCTATTAAGTCTGGACAGCTATCAACTAGTGCGATTGTCAAATGTTTCAGTAGCACGGATGGCAAACGATCATCCTTAAGGCACATCTTGTTTTTGCTTTCATACTCGACATCGTGGTAATAATAGCGTAGGTATACGAGCATGTTTCATTTTGCAAACACGATTTTCGATAACACCATTTGTGACGAGCTGTGTAAAATATACCGGTACAATATTTGAGTCCGTTTGTTGCTCAGTGTAGCCTTCGGAAAATAGGTTCGTATATGCAATCGGCTTGGTAATAAATGCCACCATACTTTTGGAAAATGCGTTTTATACTTTTTACGTAGTGGGTCATGACCAAGTTCATTTTGCAAGTGACATGAAATGGTAATTACAGATCTAGTTGACTTCCACTCATGTCTTCGATAGGTTTACTGACAAATGTAGCTAAGATGGATTGGGAATGCGAGTGAGCTGTGCCTGCAATGCCAAGGCTTGGTCATGAATGCCATCATACTTCATGAGAATGCGTTGTATACGTTATTCGTATGTAGTGGGTCTTGACCAAGCTCATTTTGCAAGTGGCAAAAAAATGTGCTATCATATCCAGTATTATCCGATGGTCAGATATTCCAAAGAATTGGGAATAAGATACTCTAAGCTGATGATATTTATGTATTGCCATTTATCAGTATAATTGCAGTGGAAATTCGGTTCACCATAAAGGGCGGCGTCAAACTCTACACACGGTGATTAAGCGCACCAGATTCCTTTTTCTATATGGTTGCAAAACCATCGAATTTTGAAGGCTTGATATTCGTAGACGCTTATCGGTCCGAACTGTTGGGCAAATACAATTACCGACCTCTTATATATTTGCAAATAGTTCATGACAAATAATTTCTCTTCAAACACTAACGTGCAAATATTTCGTCCATTGGTACACCTCCCCTCTCCGCATTGGAGGTTACTCTGGCATCACAAACTGACTCCTTTCACATGAATAGTGATTCGAAACTTCAAACATCGCATGCTTCCTCATACTATTATCCAAACCACACCTTTAATGTATAAAATAATAGCTTAATATTCTAATCAAAGCATACAGAATACAACGCCAATAGTCACCATCTTCATCAAGCATAGTGTATCCGTAAACCGAAGGATCAATATGCCTCACATGCTGCTAAATGCATGTACAAAAATACACTGACATTTTTATGCCAACCTCTCATGGCAACCATACAAGAAGTGGAAAAGAACAAACGCATATACGAGCACTTTTGTGCACCATTGACAGACAAACACAATGCGACGAAAAATTCGCTTCGACAGCAGATGTACATATATTACGATTACTACATAGAACACAGGTGTCTGAATAACTCAAACTCAGTTTTGATTATTTTTGGAATTTATTCAACAAATTAATAACTTCATCATATATCAAGAATAATTTTATTTAACTAATATCTATTCTATTTAAGGTCGCTATTGAGCAATCAGAAGGCGTTGCCTTGGGTTCGTCCAAAGAACATACATAACTTGAACTATGGATCATATTTCCATCTTAATTGCTTGTACATTTACCTGACAAAAATATTCTACCATAATGTTCTTCCTTTGCCATGCTAATTATGTCGTCTTTATCTATTTTCCAACTTTTCGGGTGCATATCTTTACAACATGTTGCCTATAGAATTTTTAATGCAACATCGATGAACATTTCTTTCTTACATGCACAGTTGGAAATGTACTCACCAAAAGCTGTAACGTAAGCCTGCACATGATGGCTTATCTCCAACGCGAACGTTTAATGGTCAAAAATGTGTGCGTTTCATTGTGTGCATGGCCTCTGTATTGTAGAACGCAGTGGATGAATAATCTTGTGATTTGAAGCTGCCAATGCAATAAAAGGGAATGATGATAATTATGAAGGTGCGTTTGTCATTACGTGGGTCTGTGCATTGTACAACGAGCACTCTTGTGATTTGAAGCTTTCGGTACAATACAATGAAATTATATTAGTATAAGAAACATATCATTGATCATGTCAGGTAAGCTTATTATACTTTCGGCTCTGCAGTACAGTCATGCAGATAAACATGCATATTGTGGTTCTCCAGTGTGCAACACACTCATTTGGCTTACAAATTCCAGAGACGCACTGCTTGCTGACAAGATTGATTGAGTTTCTCAACAAGGGCATGGGTGGAATACGTTCGGTTTTGGAGAATATTATCGCATGTAGTTGACTTTGAGTGGTGTTAATATTGAGGTAAGGATTGAGGCAAAATATTGTGAATCGCTATATAACACGCCGCTCTCACGTACACTTGTACGATTGATAGTATGGTTTCATAGCAAGCATTTAGAGCATTTGGTCATTAGGTGGGAGATAGGTTTACGCTCTGGTGGCATATCTGTACCTGCAATACCATTATATCGGAAGATGTTAGTCCATGAACCATTATTAGTGTGCTTTAATACAGAAATATTTTGTTCGTTCTGTAATTATGCAACTATTTTTGCGCGCTTTTGTTATAGGTGATGAGTTGAGCTAGATAATTAATCAAATTTGTTTTAGTAAACCCTTTCAAATGAGAAACATGGCAAATGCAAAGCAGAGGTAAAACCTATGGCAAAATATCTAAGTGATGCCATTGCAAAGGTGGGCGCATAGATTTGTCACACGTACGTCAGTTCTGATCCCGAAGTCAGAAACCAAGTTGTTCCGCTCAACCAATCCACTGTGCATTAGAATATCTAGAGCCAGGTCGGTACAGTAACCTGGCGAGCCTAACCAGTAATTTCTGGTATCTCCTGTGCAAATACGAGATACAGGAATGGTTGGAGAAAGACAAGGCGAGACAAGTTGCACATGAACATCAATTCTCTAATATAATCGTTTACATATCACAGCCTTGCCTAACTTACAACACAGGAGCGACAGTAACTGATACCGATTAAAACCAGGGATAATCTGTCTGTTTGTAATTCCTGGTACGCTGATGTTTACTTGCATATCTACCGTAGCCTACAGAATGTGTTGAAAATGACTTCAATGAACTATCAATCCACATACAGAATCATCTGAACTGACTTCGTCGGTTATCAGCTGATTGATATACCCCGTTCGGGGAGAAAGGTAAGTGTAGTTGATCAAATCTATTTAAGTCAACAAGTCAACAATGTTCTAGAGTATTCACTTTTTTCTTATTGTGATCTATGGAGGTGGTGTCTTTGTTCCATCTGTATCAAAATATATACTCAAGAAATGCATATAAGAAGAGAAAAGTAGAGCAATGAAACAGTAATGATATTCTTTGGAAATTTGATTGTTTTCGTGTTGCAATGTACACTAGGACAGAATATTAAACAATGTCACTTGGAATATTTAATTGATGAAATAATACAGCATAACTACGACCTCCTCATCTGTTTTTTTAAAGATGTCGTTCAAGGTATTGACGTATCATTATTATATGCTGATCATCACGTCATTTCATATCGTATATCTATTGACCGTCGCAAAAAATACCACAGGTTTGTTCAGAAATTGCAGCTTGATTACAGTCAGACATCAGATATCTGACTTAAATGACTTATGCTCAACAATCATCAAATCAAGCTCTTTGTTATCCATTATCAATGTCTAACCGACGTCAAAGGGGCATTGTGAGACTACTTTATATTGATAATCAATTAATCAAGCCATTGCCGTTGAAAGAAAACGCCGATTCAAATGTGATAAAAAATATGAGAAAAGAGGCCTAAGTTGATTGTATATGCAGAGTAATATCAAATTTATCAAGAAGCACAGTACACCTGAAGCAACAGCATCTCTGATTCCTACCTTTGTACCATCAAAATTGGATATAGGCACCGCATTGGTACGTGGCATTACAGAATCAATGTATCATATACCCCAACATGTCCAAAGCGTAGCTGCTTGAATAATAACTGCTTGAATAATAGTCACATTACGCCTGTTTTTGACGAGCTACATTGACTGACCGGAAGATCTCGTATCACATAATACATTACCATTAGTGCTTTCAAAGCATCTCACTTCTAAATTAATCCAGGTATCAAGTAAAACTGGGCAACTAATCACACCTTGATCGCGTTTCAGAACAGTTAATGACATAGCTTTGCAGCAAACGCACCCGGTCGATTGAATGTGCTCCAACAATTCTGTTTTCCCGTAGAAAAGGCACTTCCACGATGCTGGCTTGATTCAGGCCAACCTCTGTAACCTTGATAACAGAGATTGAGACCAGCGCCTTTTGGTGGACATGGGCGAATATAAGGGCTTTATAAGTCCACGAATTTCATTGCATTACACAAACTCTAGTATCTCAACGTGAATTGTACGTCCATGAGCATAACCATACAATATTTTTACACACGAAATAAGCACCAAGCTTGACAACTCCCCATCATTGTAAATACCCATACCAATGTCTGTTGAACAACAATATAGCCAACGCGATGCGGTTGTCGTAGCTTAAGCTTAAAATGCATACCACACGGTTATAGGTACTTCGCTGAAATCAATTCATAATGTGATCAATTTACTCAAACCGTTCCAATAACCGTCGCATGTGATCAGTTACGGCCAAAATTTGATAAAATGTCAGTTCAAATTAGCGCGCTCGACAAAACGCTGCGGGAGCCATTATCTAGGTCAGACCAGGCGTGTGACGTCAGTAAAGTAAGCTCGTTCTCAGAGACGCAGGGAGTTCCCCGTTGTTTACATGGTCGGAATTCGTCTCTCGCGTTTTGGATTTTTGATCGTTTTCAGCCATCTTGTGACCAACTGAACACGATGTTTAATCATTGTTGTGTTGGGGGCTGCTCGCGTTCCAGTCGGGACGGCGTGAGCTTGTTCAAGTTTCCTGGTAAGGACGATTTGAACAAAAACCAATGGACTGGTCAGGTACTACGATCGCGTGACAAATGGCCGGGCCCGGGCAAGTACTCGTTTGTGTGCTCGGTTCATTTCACCGAAGAATGTTTTGAGCAGGCACCGAATCTTAGAGAAGAGCTTGGTTGGATTCCACGGTGTAAGCGGGTTTTGAAGCAAGATGCTGTGCCTACTCTTTTTGCGAAGGCCTCTGCTGTCAAGCAAGTAAGAAAGGATGGTGAGGCAAGTGAACCCCTCCCACCCCAGCCCAAGAAAAGCAGACCTGCCTTTATCTAGAGAGAGAAGCAGAGGTTTACATCCACAGCTTGAAGGCAATGCTGCTAGGACGAAATGGCTGGAAACAGGTTCGACTTTTTGGGCATCATATTTTATTCATTATATAGTAAATGGCCTAGTTATATGCCTTTACAAGTTTTACGAGATGCTTATGTCATATGTTTCTACAAAAAACTGCAATGATCGAGCTACCCAATTACCTACATAACTTGGTTCTAACAGGCAGTCATGTAGCTGTTAAGCTTGGGAAGTTGGTCAACAGCCATGTACTATCCCAGGATGTTCGCAAACTGTCAGGCGACTTGCAAACATCATCGGTTGAAGCATTCCATTTTTTGGTCAACCACTTCGCCCCCAAGATGCTGGTCTTTTTCTATGAGGGTATGGTTGCCAGGCAAGTACCATTCTTATGATATAATTTGTTGTTTTTTACGGTGCTCCTTCATGGTGGTGTTTGTATATTCTGAATTAAATTTGCGAGTCATTAAATTTGTTTACATGTGCTGATATGCCAAATATATGAAGGTCATTGTATCACAGATTGAGACTGGCTGCCCTCCATTACAATAAAATTGGGGGAGGAGAACAGGCGACAACTGAAGCTGGGGATCCAGTCTTCAAGCTAAGATATCCCAAGTTTAAGCAGGGTATGTTGTCACTAAAGTAGCAACAAAGGCAACATTTGGTGAATATTTTTACTGATATATAGAATGTAAACAACAACAAATTCAATTACCATGGGGATATAAGGTTATTAGCGACAGTCTGGTGTGCAAGCTGTGACTTGATTCCTGTTATGTTTCACAGTATGTCGAGTGCTTGATGGCTGAGTTCTTGCTGATTTGCTATGAGCCGACCCTGTCCAAGACAGAAGCACCACCTCCAACATGTGCAGATGCGATGAGACCAGATCCACGACAAGCCATTGAGGCACACCAGAGTAGGTTCCGCATGTATCAAGACAAGTCCTAGGTGAGTGGTGGGTAGAGGAATCCTTGATAGTCTGGTGCTGGGAAGTTATCTTGTATTGTTGTAACAGCGCAGGCTTGTAATGGAACTCTTATATGTTGTCCAAGATGTCCCCAGCACCAGCGAACAAATTGTCTGTATACAGTATACCTGTAACGCCTGTAAAATAACCATTTGACATTGTTGATTTATCCATGCTCAAATATTTTTTGTCATACCAGTTTCAATAAGTATTTCAATAAGTATACAAAATTGTAAATAATGACTGCTAGCCTTCTTACAGATTTATATGTAAATAATAGGACAAATATCCCACTTGCAAGGCCCAAGGGTTCAAACAGATTGGTCTGAAACCAGGATGCTGGGTTATGCAACCAATGGGAATGGGGCTGTTCTCTAAGGAAGGTCATGACTCGAGGAATCTCCACACAGCACACAGATTCTTCCACCTCTGCCATTGGTTGACAGTAGCCACACAAATACCTGTAACATGATGTAATGATGGGAATATTGATGTATGTACTAAAGGATGACATATTGTATGGCAAATATGTTTAAGCCTCGACATTCATAGAAACTCTGATGTAACACTGACCACGATGATAATATAATACCATAATCTTCACTTCCTTAAGTCCAGTCATACATTCATTTATGGGCTAACTGAAAATCCTATCAGAAAACAGCTGTGGTACTTGCCCTCCTATATATGTTCTAGCTCCTAATCAATCTACATCAACTTTTAAATATATTGTAATCAGCCTTTGATAAGGCCTACTTTAAATAAAAGTGCACCTCTATTTATTAACAGCAGCTAGTCCGAAATTAGTTGCTGTTCGTTAACAATTCGTGTGGAGGAGCATTTACAGGGTACAACTTTGTAAACATGAACCTTTGCAACCACTTGACAAGATAAAAACTTTGTGATATCTCATGTCTGCTGTCTGATATGGAAGAATTATTTGCTGCAAAGCTCTGTTTTATACTGTTAGGAAAAGTGGTTACATATTTTGTTGGTGAAATTTATTGAGTAACATGCCAACGCATATACGATGAACTGGTGCACAAGTACGATCAGACATAGCTTACGAGCATTATTCTGTAGCCGCCCTATGTCCTGGGCAGGATGACCCGCGTGAGACCCAGACGCAGCAGTGACATCGCCAGTGTCTTTTTTCTCTTCATCGGAGACGTCTGAATCGCTCATTTCTGGTTCGAATCTGTAAGGCAAAATTTGATCTGTGCCATATCATGTCTCTTCGTCGCTCTCATGAAGTGATGAAATAGCGAAATTACCAGCAGCCGTTTTGCGCTAATCGTAGTGCAGATCACGCCTCGCAACAAAAACTATTCCGGTGTTGACGTCACGCGGAGGCGATGAATTATTCATGAGCTCGTCGTCTCGATACGCCGGATCCATCTTTAAAGTCGAATATCGATCCGAAAGCGCGCACTTTGACAATCAATACATAGACAGAATAGATACTTCTGGGTTATATATCAGTAATCTGGCGAAAAAAATGACATGATTTTTCGTGCGATAGGCACTTTAATTCAAGTGGCCCGTACGTGAAATAAACGGCACATTTCACGAGCCATTCGTTATATCTTCGTTTAAAATCCCTTGTCCAGAGTTCTGTTCGATTGTTGTCTGTAATAACAACCCTCCCATCTGCCAGTTCTGTTTTATGAGATGGACTTCCAACCAGCACCTCATATCATACTGTATCAGCTTGAGAAACAGCTCGTGTTCTCAAGGGAAGACAATGTTTTGTCGGACTGTTTGTCACGTGCTCTTTGGAGTAGATCATTGAGATCGCAATCGACTTTGCTTGGGCAGTTGTTTTGCAAACCTATCTTTGGATGCTTTTTGTATCTTACATCCCAAAGTTTAAATTACATGTCTTCCATTGACTGATTAAGTTAATCGGCCCGGAACAAGCTCCTTATTAATTTGCAAGTGTTTACATGACACTTGAGGTAATGGCCGCCTTGTGTGATCCTTCAATATGGAAACAACATTAGCAGGCAGATGGGAATAGTCTTGTCCACTGACAGCATAGTCAATTTTCTGAGCCGACAGCACAATTGCTTTGCCAAGCACTTGAGCCATTCAAACTACAAAAGGAATAGTACTCTAAAAGAGCCTTTCAACTTTCAAATGCAACAAACTGTGCGGATTACATCTAACGTTGAGCTGTGCAAACTACAAAAGAGAAGTACATCTAAAATTGTTTGATGAACTGCTCATACATGAACAGCCTAACATTTTTACATGCCTCATTCTCTTTAATGGTTCTGCCACAGTCCGGACAACCGAATCCATGTCATGTTGGGTAATACTATGTCCAAATATATACATTGAGAAAGTGCTGAATTCACTTAAGACGTCATTCGAAAGAGGATTGGTGACGCTTCGGTGTGACGTGTTTTGGATTTGATATGGGTAATGTCTGAAGTAGGCGCTGTAATGCTAACATTGGTACTGTGAACTACTATAATGGATATCTATTGGCGATGTTTGACCACATTCGAATAATTTCAACCACGCTTAAACTAACCATATGGCAGATTTATATTAAATTAATATCAATGGTGAATCATTTCTTGTAATGTAAATTACGTCAGTGATTATTGGGTTAGCCAATAGCCACATTATTCAAAGTGTGACGCTACAAGACTGCATACCGTTTACATCGTAAATATGATATTACTGGACACAGCTGTCATTATCGTTGTCTCGCATTTAGATTACATCAAGATCTGATATTTATTTTAAAAGCAGCAATGTAATTGCAAAAGCAGAAATAAGAAAAGCCACGAGATCATTTTATGACAATACAGCAAATCATGTGAAAACAAACCCAGGTCAAAACCGAAAACTAAAGAAACCATAGGTTCTCTAATGGATAGTGCTAATAACGGAAAACAAAGAAAGCGCAGCATTACTTAATGGATACTTTACATCAAGAGTAAATTATTTCGATTTTCAAAATGCGTTTGATTAAGTTCCCCAGCAACGGTTAGCTATCAAACCCATTGCATCAGCAGTACAGTGAGAGCACGGATGGATGAATGGCTGGGTAATAGAAGGCAGAGAGTGGTGATAAACGGCGGTGAATCAGAATGGATGAGGGTTATTATTGGTGTCCCTCCCAGGACCCGTTTTTTTTCTCTTAATCTACATAAATAATCAAGACAGTGCATTTGATATAATGTTAAAAACATTTGCAAATGACACCAGACACACATTTATTTGGTTTCTTTTTCTATGAATAAAACAAACCTCATCTTTGCTGGCCATACCACACCCAAAACTATCAGTGGCACTTGGTGAATATGGTTATGACATTATTAGTACTTCATAGGAGCCAATTGTGTTATTTAACTTGACGAAGAGTGAATAAACCTTCTCATGTCGTGATGTCTTGCGATAGGTAATATTCAAAAACGGGATGCCCTTTCATGGTTTTATTTCATGAAAAATATGATATTAACATTGATATACACTGGCGTGACGTGTAGATGTTTTAATGGTTAATAACAGCATTCGCTGAAAACATCATGGAATGAAACATTTACAAATTGATCATATACACTATCCGTTAAATTCATTGAATATGTTCTTTTAAATTGCTATCATTATGATATTGAAACTATGCCATTATTTGTCTGCTTACTCTATGGCTTACCTCAAAGACATTATCAGGGGCTTAAGTAGAAGGCGTACAAACGTGTTAATTGTAAAATAAACGACCTGTGATGCCGTGCGTGTTAGACATTTAGGTTGATGCGAAGCGTGAACAGGAAGATCACACTTTCGCTGAAAACAATCGAAAACCTTTCAGACGCCTTTATGGTAACCCGTCGTTCTATCATGAATTTATGAATGGAAGAATTAAATGAATTACATTTGTCTGCTTGGCAATTAAAATGAGGGGGATAAAAATATCAAGTTTTAACTGTCAAAACCACCCCATCTCCCCGCCCATCCCATTTCGGAGAAACATGTAACCAATTACGCATGAATATGAATCCTGGATGAAATAAATGATTAAGTCTGCAATGATACGGACGCAAAATGTCAGGCCGCCGGCTATTTGTTTATACTCATGATGCCACCAGGTGAACTCGTTAATTTTTATGTCAGTCTCCCTTTCAGATGACGCCCGCTGATTGTTTATTTGTCGATTATTTATTCAATGGCCTTCACGATGAAAAGATTTACGATATGGAAGTTGGTTCAATAAGTGTCGTCATTTTAATGAAAGCGTATAATTCTCTTACTGGATTTCGCTTGAATCGCAACTATTGGAGCTGCTTGTTGTGTCGATTATTTATTCAATGGCCTTAATCGCAACTACATTTTGGCTATATAGTGTCTTGGCTCATATGGCAATGTGAGTAGTCGTACATAACAGGCGAAAATGATACTCACCAGGATGCAACACATTAGACTAAGAAGTGTGAAATGGACGAATAACGATTATCTATCCTAGTTAAGGGGTTTCAAACAGCGGGCGATGAGAGCAGTGGAGCAAAATAATATCATTCTCAAATATTACATTTGTAATAGTGCTACGTTAGTAGATGAGAATATATGGCCGCTAAATAACTTTTTTAATTGCTAGTTATTTCATATGACTATTGAAATGGAACCGTGATTTTCATGATTGGTCGGTCTCATACAAATTACGTTTTATCTGACATCAGAGGGATAAAACGATGCAATACGAGCCATCCAATCTAATGTTATATTGCTTGTGCTATAAGCACGCTATTTGGGCCAGCTAACATCCCCCGTCGCTGTGGTCGGTTGCTGGTTGATATTTCAGCAATCCATCAGTCGGACCGCAAAAACCCCACGGTGTGAAACAGGATGTTATATTGAGACACAGCAAACCGTGTTCTTCAAATAGTACTGTGTGTTTGTTCCGCAGTTGATTCCGTGGCCAGGTGATCGGGGATCTCTCACTGTCCTGACACGAATTAACAATCGACGAAACTTGTTATTTCTTTTCTTAGAATGCAACGGAAAGGCTCTTGTATTCTGTTTCTCAGTACGGCACGGTAGCTTCATAATAATTGTATTAATGTTTCGCAGTTGTCAACTTATTTAAAACAAGTCACGTGACGAGTATATACGGATATATATATATATATCTAGAGACATATAGAGTCTATATATATATATATATATATATATATATAGATATATATTTATATATATACATATGACATATATATATATATGTACATATATATATATATATATATATATATATATATATATATATATATATGCATAAATCTATATATATATAAATATATGTATGTGATACATAAATATAAATATGTATATATGCATATATATATATATAGTATATATATATATATATATCTATATATATATATCTATATATATATATATATGATATGTAGATATATAGATATAAATATATATATATATAAACATATAGATATATATATATATATGTATATATAGCATATAGATAGATATATATATATCAATATATATATATGGGTATATATATATATACAGATAGATATGGAGGGAGATACATATATATATATATATATAGAGATAGGTAGTATATATATACAGAGATATATATTCATATACATATATATATAGAGACATATATATTCGTATATATTTATAGATATATATATATATATAGATAGATATATATTCATACATAGATATATACATAAATATATATATATAGAGATATAGACATATGTACATACAGAGATATACATACATATATATATATATAGATAGATATTTATATGTATATATATACATATACAGATATATATATATATATATGTATATATATATACTATATATATAGATATATATATATATTATATATAGATATATATATATATATATAGACATATATATATATATATATATATATATATATATATATATATATATATATATATATATATATATCTATATATATATATATATATATATATATATATATATATATATACATACAATTCTACAGACAATTGAGTCATAATATCGATGGCAAAAGTAGATGGTTTATCATTCCTCAATAAGGATTCAAATCCGAGAGTAATTTATTATTTATTGTCGAGGCTAGATGATAGGGGAGGCAACGACGTTTAAGGGGGTTACTGTTCATTTAGTTGCGCGTCTTTAGGCAATAAAAATTCAATTTCTGAATGATAATGTTTTTCACATAATGTATGCACAGCATGCACACCCACATGGACTATAATGTGCATTCTGCTCGACCCATGCAAACACTGTGCAATGGGTTGGGAATTTATATGTTGCTGTTACAGTAAGATGCGCTACATATCGCACACAATTCACCCATGACCCAAATCAGTAGTAAGCTATATTGGGCCTACTTTCGCCTCGATCCGCATGTCATTTCTTCTAATCAGTGCTTTTTAACACTTCTACATTTGATAAGACTTAACGCCCGTAGGAAAGTCACCATCTACCCAGCTTAACAACTGATGTATGCCGGAAGGAACGATGTACACACGAAGGCTCGGGAAGGTATGTCATCCAACATATATGTATCTGAGTTATTATTGTTACTGTATGAAAACATATGCGGCATGACTGCAAATTAACATAGACAGCTTACTAATGAGGATATCCCACCAAATTAAATAGAAAAAGTAATGTCTGCACTACCGTTAAGTGATTCAACGGTTTCAGGTGATAAGAAAACTTACCTCGACTATATCACATATATTCATTTTCGCGGCCTGAAAGACAGTTTTGGCTTTGATCGCTACATATTTGTCAACTGTTAACATCTGGTTTGATACAAACGAGACCTACACCGATTGTTGCTTTGAGCATGGCGTATGGAACTTATTCAAGTCAACACAAGCAATCGCTTAAAGCAATGAACGCAAGGAAATATCACACAAAAAGCGAGTACATATTGATTATTCTGACGCAAAGCCATAAATAGAAAACATACATAGCTTGACCCAGTCTGATATTAATGACGTTAGAAATGAATACTCTTAATTGGTATGATCGCAATGGTGACATAAATCGTGATCGATATCCGTCGTGCGTGAGTATATCTGGCCGGGAATAAATGACATCGTTTGGGAAAAAATGAAATGTCAAAACATTTTGCATATTAAACGTAATAACCATGTGAAAAATATTTATGGATATCTATTTGTTGCAGTATATATAAATCCTGTCTCTGTGGTATATTATTGATACAAGTACGCTGTGTCAGGCGTAGGCGTATATTCAATATATATTCAAAACCCCGTCAAAGTAACGGTTGTGGCTGTGATTCTTCCTTGGAAACGTTTCAATAATGCAGTGAAGCGATTTAGTTGTCCATACTTAATGATGTTATGTCAAGCGACTCGTGGGCTGATTTAAGGAAACACATCGACAAAAGAGTATTCGTATACTTATGGTTGACTGCATCAAAATAACAAGCTTAATGTTTCAAAAGTTGCCGTTTGCAGATAATATCAATTGAATGTTTAGCACGAAGCTTAGCCATGATCTACTTCCCATCACATTCAAAATGGTCACACCCATTGCGTTAGTGCACTTTGTCGCTGGTTCTTTATGCTTTTGAGACATTTATGTCTAAGGTTGATTTAGTGTTGTAACGCCTCATTTGCGTCTCCCTAATTTGATGCCAGTCTTATTGGTCATGTAACATAGCAAAGCCATTAAAGGACGTAACCCTGATCGGTAGTTACGATGGTAAAGCTTCATGGTAGAATATAGATGGGCTTATAGAGCTGGCCATAAGTTTTATTGACGACATAAACGAGGACCCAGTATAGCTAGCAGGCAATATCGTCCAGTTTATCATGACACAATGATTTAACCAAATTGGCATACATAGTTCACGTTACGATCAAAACGAATCACTTGTAAAAAATTTTTGAAATATTAAAAACCAAGAACCTTATTAACTAAGGCTAAGTATATGCACAGCATGCACAGTCGATCATTTAATAGGCGGTTATTGACCAGCAAAAAGAACGATACAATACAGCACACGTCCATGCTGAAGGGGATGTGTGAATCGACTAGAACAATCATCACTGCTGTGTCAGAGCCACATTTGTATGTCATGTATGGAGTTAAAATGTTATTATCAAGGTAGCCATCTAAGTTCTCATAATTCCCTCGCAAGCATATATAGCTAATTCCACCAAAACACATCCATTTGCTTCATTTGAATCTGCTGCATAAACTTAGATGTCCTTACATCCTCCGCCCCGGCACCAAGGGATTCCAGGAACATATCAAAGCTGTCCAAGCATAAAAATTATCTCCATTCGTCACGCCTTATTTCATTCAATTTTCTCTCAACCTCTTTGTCTCTTCTTAGTCTCTTATACCTTCTCTCTCGTATTGTAGAGTTTTGTAAGCGAAATATGGCGACCAAACATTTTACAAAATTTTATTATTTTCATTCTATCATAATTCTAAGTAACTCCTGTATTCCCGAATATAATGACAGCTCAATAGAGAAATCAATGAATGGTGAATAGCGAGCATCAGTTTATGATTGACTTAGGTGATTTGATCTTGGAAAAGCTGTATTGTAAAACCGATCTAGCTAGGACATCAATAACTAATCATCAATCATCGCTAATTGTGTTGTTTAGAGTATGAAATGCTACATTTGTACACAAGTTGCAGATGTCCAGTAACAATAGCATCATTAATTTTGTGGTCTGAAATATTCTCGGACTCAACCGGTTGAGGCATTGTTTAGTTCTGTATGTACAGCGCAACACTGTTTACCCTTGCGTCTCTGTTTTTACATAATGTAAGGAAATGTTTTGGTAGCACAGTGAGCTCAGATATTTCTTAATACGATCATTAATACGTTTTCAAACTGAACCACTATAGCACTTCTATTCACCATTTGAATTGATAAGACCTATTAATCACTGCATTTCGTTTAGCAGTGTTTAATTTAATTAATGTAATTAATGGACGCGCTTATGGTCTGATTCCTTTATTAAAAATATACTCTATCAAATTATTCAATTTGGACTGGGGCGATCAAAATAAGGCAATATTTGACACGCTTTGTTACGCAACCAATCAGCGTCATGGGTCCAATCGCGAGGGTGGTTTTGCATATATCTATACTACCATAAAAACGCCAATGGAAAATGTACATTGCAAACACCGAAAGCTACATATTGATAGAATGTGAAGAGAAGTGTGTTTAATATGCCACTTTGCGGTGTTCGTGAATTTGGATTATAATAATAATGTACTTGTGTTCAATTCATGCATTCAAGAATGGCCTTACATATTTGGCCTACTACCGAAAAGGGTTGACTCTTATTCATGGACCAGACGACACTGTCTGATTAATAATAGGGTGAATGTTTACTAGCGTACTAAGACATCCTTTTAACGTCAACATGATATAAATCTGACAAGACCTTGATGTGCATTATCATTAATTGTTTTGACTACAAGTCGCCTCCTCCACCCTCTTTAAATGCTATGTAAAAAGAGTGGGTGGGGAGGCGGGGGATGCGCAAATCTTAGCAAGCATATTTTGTATACTCAGCAATCTTGCATGACACGCAAATCCTAGTCAAAATTAATGGTATACTCAATACTCTTTCTTTTGAGTTGACCTAGTAATATCAAAGCAGACAATCCTTGCTACAAGGTATGTGTTATTGTTGTTCACATCGTACACAATGACGATAGGCTAAATTCAGCAAGGTGTTTTTATTTGTCGGAGGAATAGTTTGAAATAATAATGTACCCGAGCTTTGCTCTTGTTCTTCAAGGGTAGATCCTGATAAAGCACAATTTACAAGCTATCCATCAAAATCGTTTATAAATGGATTTCGGATAATGAAGCATAATTCATACCAATAGTTATCTAGTAATTATAGTGTAATCTTATTGTTGATGTGCTGATACATTGCCCTTATTATGGTCAATATTGAAGCATGGCATTGCCCTTATTATGGTCAATATTGATAGCATGGCATACAATGAATCTTGCATGTCCGCTTGTCTTCAGTATTTATTTCTCAGATGAGACCCTGAGGTCTGTAAAATACCGTAGAGTTCAATATTTGTTGTATGTCATTCCTGATACCATACGATTGAGTCCCTGCTTTTATATTGCATTTGGAGCCACCTATTTCGATTTTTATGTTCACTATTTTAATCTGAAAGAATGCTTGTATGTTAGATTTTCCTGATAACTTCTTTCAATCACATGATAACGACAATGACAATCAGACAATGCGCTTATATCATGTTCATACCAGCCACAGTTCATGCTGAAGCCAAATGAATGTGTTCAATTATATCAAATGTATCATATGCGATTAGTCTAAATGAGTTTGATGCCGAGTTGCAGATGGAACAATATGCATCTCGTTTTCTTGGAAGCAGCCTGAGATATGGAACTCATTGTAGTAATTAGAAGTACATATGGAGAAACAGACACGATGCCTGTCAATGGGTCGAGTATACTACCGCCCTCAAAGAGAAAATACATGCACTAGAGCAATGACAACCTCTTAAAATGAATATACTTGACAATATTGAGTGTGATTAAGACTGCAACTGATGCTTCGGAGTTTGCAAAGAATGGATATAGAAAAAATAGTGTAATGAGAATGGTAATGCCGCCTGGTATGATCCAGATAAAATTGTTCTAAATGAGTTGGATGCGGAGTTGGAGATGGAACAATATGCATCATGTTTGCTTGGGAGAAGGCTGTGATATGGAATTAATTGTAATAATTAGAAGTTCATATGAAGGAACATAGGATCTGAATTTATATCAAAGTTTTTCGTAGAAACCATGATAGTGAACTATAATATATTCACTGTCGGACCTTTCTGCTGACAACAGACACGATGCCTTTCAATGGGTCGAGCATACCGCCGCCCTAAAAGTGAAAATACATGCACCAAATGAATGTAAACCTCATACAATGAATAAACTTGACAATGTTGAGTGTGATTTAGACTGCAACTGATGCGTCGGAGTTTGCAAAGAATGGATATTGAAAAAGTAATGTAATGAGAATGGTATTGCCGCCTGGTATGATGCAGGTAAAATTTTACCATCGGGGATGGTGGCGTTACAAAATAGCCCAGTGGTAAAGGTGACTTCCATTAGTCCAAGAGACCGCTGGTTCAAAAGCTGGCAGCTTGCGAAAATTATGATTTCAGATCGTGTTCATGCAAGTACATGCAAAAGCATATATAATCCATCGAAGCATATGGCATACTGTTCAATTATATTTTGGAGACATTTCAATTTTTATGTTCACTATTTTAGTCGGAAAGAATGCTTGTATATTACATTTTCCTGATAACATTTTCAATCACATGATAACGACAATGACAAGCGGACAGTGAGCTTATATCATGTTCATACCAGCAACAGTTCATGCTGAAGCCAAATGAATGTTTTCAATTATATCAAATGTATCATAAGCGATTAGTCTAAATGAGTTTGATGCCGAGTTGGAGATGGAACAATATGCATCTCGTTTTCTTGGAAGCAGCCTGAGATATGGAACTCATTGTAGTTATTAGAAGTACATATGGAGGAACAGACACGATGCCTGCCAATGGGTCGAGTATACTACCGCCCTCAAAGAGAAAATACATGCACTAGAGCAATGACAACCTCTTAAAATGAATATAATTGACAATATTGAGTGTGATTTAGACAGCAACTGATGCGTCGGAGTTTGCAAAGAATGGATATTGAAAACATAATGTAATGAGAATGGTATTGCCGCCTGGTTAATCCAGGTAAAATTTTATCAGTGGGATGGTGGCGGGGCAAAATAGTCCAGTGGTAAAGGTGTTTTCCTGGCAGCTTGCGAAAATTATGATTTCAGATCGTGTTCATGCAAGTACATGCAAAAGCACATAAAATCTATCAAAGCATATGGCATACTGTTAAATTATATTTTGGAGACTCAAATGTTCACCAGTAGATATGTTATTTTCCACTGCGTCACAGAGAGCAACTACTACTCGGTTGAGTGACTACTGCAACGTCGAGTGACGTCGATTGGTATATTTGGCCTTGGAAAATCATTCATTTAAGAGGTCTCATTTTACGACAGCATGCTGGTGACGAACGTAATAGATAGAACATTTCTATTCATGATAATGTCGGTGATTTTTACACGCAAGGAAAGCAGATTCATTACAAATACGTTTGCTATCAAGGTTTATAGTGAATGTATCTGATAATGTACCATATTGACAGATAACCAAACGAGCATAGAAAGCTCAGCAAAGTTATCAGCAATTGCTTTTGTACCTAACGTAGATCATTCCTCAATCACTGGCCTCGATTTACATATCAATGCCATATCCTTAGATACGGTTTATGAATAGTCTTAGCTGCCACCAGCGGCGATCCAACCGCGTAATTATTTCCGGACTATTCATATAGAGACAACCATCACTAACAGGTAAGTTTCAGGCGTACAACGGACAACGCGGGGGAATGTCTGATGGGTCGCTACTTTAAGAAAACGTACATGGCTTGACTGGAATAGGTGCAGATATCCTGACTTAGTCGAAATGAACTGAAATAGAATTGTCTGCACCTGCGTTAAGTAATCCAAGACAAATAAATGACCAACCTTGAGCTGACCTACGAGGCGAATTCCGGAAATAAGCTGATACAAGGTGGCTGTAAAATAAACTACTGATTAATGCGGCCAGTACGTGGATAAGTGCAGCAGCTATACTCTTCCAATAACTTGAGTGACAAGGGGCTGATGTGTTGAATGATGTTTCACCATGTTCTGCAGTGGATGCTCTTTGCTGAGTTCCACATTATGTGATGACCCATGGGAAGAAACTCGCTGAAGCAACATCCGCCCCAAGAACGTCACTATACATGCATTCATTTGTACACCGCTCAGTTTATTTCAAAAATCTTCCATGAATAAAGAATAAGGCTATTGAACGACTGCCTATGGCAAGTTAAACGGGACTGGATGTCCCTTGTCAAGGGGTTTCTGTTGCTGTTATTGGATACAGAAACCAATATCGCTCATCGCCCTACTGGGGAATATTCCGTGGTGGCACAATCGCATGGCTAGTTAGTGACATCAGAAGAAAGAGGCGTGCTTCCAGTGGCTCTACCACCGCTTCGACTTCAACACGCCAATTACGGAAATCAACTACTGGGGAATATTCAACGCTTCTCTCCAATATCCATCGCGTGTACTTTATGTATGATAACAATGCGTAAATGTTGTAGGCATTACTTGCTAATGTATGTAACAGTTCAACTTCTGTGTTTTTGCCATATCAACATAAAGTTTATGTCCACTGAGAAGAAAAAAGACAAGTGACAGTTATTGTCACGTTCGCTGCTGGTCGAAAAGAGACCGCAGCCTGCCTCAGACGTAATTATATAACCTGACATTCTTAAAAGGACACAGAATTCAACTTATGATACAATGCGTGAACAATCACACAATCAGCACTGTTACATGTATCAGAAATGTTATCGTATATATTCGGGTCACGCTACCGTTTGAGCGCAATTCAGGGTTCCAATGGCTACGCATTGAAATAATTCATTAGCAGCTTACACGACTCTCATCAGCGAATCAAACATTATTTCAGGAAACACAGAAACACAAGGCCATCCGTATACTTGTGAACGACTAGATCAACATAAACAATTTTATGTTTGAAAAGCCAGATGTTTGCAGTGAATAACAATTGAATGTTGAGTGCCAGATTGATAATGCCTCACTTCCTATCACATGCGGAATGAATTGGATAAACCCGCTGCATGATCGTCACTAGATCGCTTGCTCTTATTCTTATCCGGCATTTATGACTAAGGCTGATTTGTGTTGTAAGGCCTCGCTTGCATCTCTCTAGTTTGATCTCAGTTTTATTGGCCAGGTTACGAAGCAAAGCCATTGAGTGACGTATTCTCAATCAGAAATGATGGTGATGAAATTTCGCAGCAGAAGATAGATGGGGCTATATCGCGAAGATGTTTCATTAATGCGATAAACAATATCCCCGTTAAGATAACTAGCATTATTGTCCACTAAAATCAGCATAGTGTTATTTCACCATTATCATATAAATCTCGCGATTCAATTGTTATTCCGTGCTAGAAATCATTGATCATCTGGTTCCTTTAACAAAACACCATGAATAGTTAAAATGTCTAAGGCACAGCCCAGCACTGAGATATTGCTAGTGCCGGCAATCGGCAATCGGGAGAGTAGCTCAACTCCAGAGGAGCGACCCGATGCAGGACCTCAGTGTTAAAAAATACAGGGCCCTCGCGTTTCCAATATCTGGATATCATTATTCAATCTCGAGTGTGCAATAGATGCTATCGTCCATAAGCGATGACCAGGTTGTATTTTTGCACGTTGAGAAACCTATTAAGTCTTGATAAATGCCCGCTGGTTTGACATATAAGCAATCAATTGATAAAGGTTGAATAATGAGGATCATTAGTTTATGGTTGATGTTGGTGCGCAATTGTAACTCATCGTTGTGCAACGTTACTACTGACAGTTTCATATCCGTGTGGTGTGTATTGTGCTACATTGGTCACTGGCACCAATACAGACCTACAGCAGATCACCTGTGAACCTCCAATGGCATGGTTTCACTCAACGACGCACATTGACTATCCAGGTGTACTTTACTTGATCCGTGCATAAAACATAAATGGTATAATAATGCCTGAGCCCATGTAATGAATTATTTGGCGCCTTACAACTATGATCATAACATGGTTCTGAATTCAACATGGTCAATACATTGCCAAATCATTGCTAAAAATAGAAACATTTTATGACATGAATCGAACCAGTCGGATTATCTTCGAGTTATACTTATCGGTTAGACCTAGAGACCTGTGAGATACAGTGGAGTTTATTAACATTTTGTTGCACATCAATCATAATTACATACGACGCAGTCCTTGCTATAGCCTGCATTCAGTGACCTAATTGTCCAAACCCCTAAAAACCCATTCCCCCTTAACTCTAATTCGTAACCCAATCAGAGACCGTGCATATCTTACTTGTTATCTTCGGACGAATTGCATCACAAAACATTCACTCTGACTTAAGTCAACAGCCAAAGTATATATTGTGCATCATTCATCACGGTGTCTTGTTGGTATTTGTCATTCGGAAAAGCGATGTGTCTGACAGACAGGTATCAGGCAAAGTGAAACTCATTAAAGCATAAACAAAATGATGCAGTATAGCGTCAGTTTCCTTGTGGCTCGGTCGGTTTTCATGTCATGATTCTGTGCAAGGAGCTTTAGCTATAAAAATTTAAACCTCAAAAATGCTCATATTTGATTCAATCCATACGGCAACGAACATACCAAATGATACCGCTGGAGATGGTTTTCTATGCATCATCGTTTATTTGGGGTTTTATCTCGTTTGTTTTACCTGTGGCTATTTTGGCAAGTGAACTCAGTAACGGCTCTAGAGGGCATTAACTTGATGATGAATGTGTATTTAAAACATACGAAAATCAATATTACATGCTGCTGTATAAAATAAAGCCACAAATATATCCGTCTAACATATGAGCTGAAACTGCTAAACATAGACACCATATCGTGTAGGTTATTTTTAAAACAGCAAAGTTATCATATTGAGTTTTAGTCACAATATGTTGGTGGTAATATCACAACAGCTGGGGTTTTTTTCAATTGTATTTTATAACATATCGATGCTTATCACTAGCAGGTATGCAACTTGCAGGACCCCTTCCTATGTTTATTTGGTAATCTAGCTCAGAACTTCAACGATTTTAGCCTAGCATCATATAATCATTAGCCGATCGCACGTAATGCTACAATTGCTGACAGAAAGTCCCTCTTCTTTAGGGCTTCAATGTTCGTGATAGAAATATATGTTGGTTCAAAAATAAATATTATCGTCTGACGTCATCGTTGTTTCCCTCTCAGTAAATAATAGTGTTATCTCTGTCGGCTCAGATGAATATCATTTGTCATCAACGACAATGCATCTGTAAACGCCAGACAAAAACCATTTTGCAATAACGATGTGTAATATACTTTTGATACATCCATCATCCTTATGGTCGTTGTCTGGATATCACATGAGGGCCGACTGGATGAGAAAATTAATCTTACTTAATCGGTATGTTAGAGGTGATATGTCCTCATTGCTCTGTCACTTAATCATCTGCCATGATGACCATTGTTGGGATAATTTCAAACTAAGGGGCCAAACCGCCGTTTCGCACTTCAGTGCCTACTTAAGTACAGCGTCAGGTCCTGAGCTGGAGTTAATCGAGCACGCCAAGCGGTCCGCATCACTTAGAAAAAGCGACGATAAATGTCATTTGGGATATGTTTCTGTATCATTAGCAGCTTTAAGCAATTTGATGATGACTAAAATGTTGCAAAACATTAATATAGAACGGATTATATAAAAGATTGAAAAATTTAAACTTACATGCTCAAGTAACAACAAATGATAAAGAAACAGTACCGACTCGCACCGTTTCTTGGTGCTAAATTCGTGCATGCGCACCAAACCTTGATATGTATATGGACAAAACCTAGGCATAACTTTGTAAATAATCACCTCTGGTTTAAGAGGAGATAGAGACACAAAAATAAATTGATATAAGAATTACCACTGCTTGCCACCTCATCATTATATAGTTAACAGACTTTGAACTGGCGCTACTGGCTGGAAAACAACGCAATAAAATGTAGTAAAATTATAAATGTTCGGCACGTTTGCAGCCAGAACTGACATCATGTATATGCTTGGGATTTTGCAGTTAGTTTTAGTTCGGTTGGATTAAGTTACTGCCGAAATCAGATGAAGATTGGACAGACATTAAGATTGTATGTGCTATCGAAATTTGCATACCAATATGATTTTTTTTTCCATATTGTATCTTACAGCTATTTGGAAAACTAATCATTATTCATGCTAACATGCAGCGTAAAAAGTCTGCCAACATCGTTTGCAACCTGGGAATCCAATTAATATTTATAAAGTTCTTAATGAGGAAAGACATTTTTCTGTACAAAAGAAATTCGTTGGACCATGCAACCTTGAAATAACTTCAAGTTGTAGACCTTTGTAATGTTAGTTTCTGATGTCAAAATTGGCACGAAAGCTGTTGTAGTTTTCGAGTTAAAGCAAGTCAAACAAAAAGGCTGTCAGTCTCTGTGATCTTGAACATTACTTAAGGTCAACGAAGTAAAGCTATATATAGCATCAGATGTCCAAAAAGTTATGAAAACTCTCTTCGTGATCGAGTTATTAAAAGTAAAAATAAATTGCTATTTTTGCAATGACTCTAAAGTAGGGTCAAGGTCACCTGAAAAGTTTTCTTATTTAAACATCTCGATTACGCTCAATCTATCTATATTACTAAAACCCTAATATGTTTATCATCAAAAAGCTTATGGACAACTTTGTACACAATCACCATTTTGGTACCAGTGGCAATAGGTACTCATAGGGATCATTTTACTAACAGCAACAAAGGCTCCACAAAATTGTCAGGGTTAAAGAAAAAACGTATCACAGAAGTGTCTGCTTTTCGTGTCGCTGACATTCATGTAACCTCGTGACACAACAATGAGGTAAATTCACTGTAGTGACGACATTGCGGGGGCTATTTTCTCAAGTCGTCCTGTCACAATTCATGCTGTGGCGGTTGTGTGTTTTGCACCTCTTTTTAATCACTGAGAAAGGGCAAAGAAAGCTTTACTGAGTCGGACATATAATGAATTATTCTCCAAAATATTATATTCTTCATGGCACATGCAAATTTTAGTCACGCCTACATACATCATGATTAATGTAAACCGCGCTGCAGCACTATTTTACAACTATGCTACATGTTATGCGAGAAACATCTTAAGTAATTAGAATGGAGACGGATAAATATCATGCCAAAAGGTGACGCGGTATGATTTACATTCCCTAATGGTTGGTTATGCAAATTAGAGTTTTCTTCGGTCAAACCGTGTATATTGGCCGCATGAGAATTTCGTAGATAATGTCCGTTCTCAACGAAAAGCGTGATCATCACCAATTTTGTATTGTGATAGCATAGTAAACAATTTCATATGGCAAATTGTGCTGGTACGATTGAATCATTAATGAAACTATTTAGGTGAGGAACAAATTGATATTGAATTAATTAACTATGCATTATGTGACAACTTATTCTTCTGTATCGTGTCTCTGCTGCTGAATCGTTAAAATAAATACCATGTAGAAGACAATTACAACATTACAGCAAAACCCATCAGATAACCATAACCTGTAATCAGGAGTTGATGAGCGTAACGTCTTTTTTTAATGATTCTGCATGTTGCATATTACAATAAGGTGGTCCAACAGTATGAACAGATAGATGAAGCATATCTATTTATGGAATGTGACTATGGGTGCAGAACAAAGCGAACAATGAGGACTTTGCACAGAACGATACAGCCCAGGGGAAGCATTGCATGTAGCAGATTACATTCTGCTTATTTTGTCTCGTAGACAACGCTTGATCACCCAGAAATGACCGCACGCGTAATGCTATCGCCACATCAAATGTGCAACCAGCATTTGCTATCCCAAGGTATACACATAAGGATGCAATTTTACTGCGGGTTTGGATTTCAAAAGAAGGTCATGAACATGCTGTGACTGTAAGTATCTTAAGATTGAGGATGCATTTAGCTCTTTGTGCTTTTCACATTCCCTTCCCCCCCCCCATGGTTTGTATGCGTCAATAATCCGGGCGCTAGCAAATCTTCCTAGAATGACATTAGACAGGTAAATGTGGAACACAGTAAAATAAGAGATAAAAACCTAAAAAAAAATATTTCACTCGGGACGCCACTGTCCACCCTGAATGGTGGTCCTATCGCTGAAATAGTAATGTACTCGACTAGCTGGTTCAATCGTTTCGTGTCTATCCTCCTGCAAGCAGCGTTGGTTTTACATCCATGTCTGGCGCTCAGGTTTGTGCTTCGGTGAAAGCATGTACATCATCATGCATCTCCGACAACATCACCACAACAGGTTAATTTTACCATTAAGTTTATTGTTATTCCAAGTTTTTCTTCAGACACCATGGATTATTAACGTTGAAGATATGTATTGGTGATCATGAAAATGAATTCACCCATGGTAAAGGTGGACTAAACAAGAAGTCGAGCAACAATGCATTCTGAAAGTAGTACCGATATGGTTTTCAATGTACAACTTAAACATCGATAACTGATAAATTTTTGAAGTTTTTACATTTTTCAATGCTACGGTAAATATGCAGACAGACGATATTTCTTTATTTAGCCGATCACAACTTGCCATGTTTTTATTTCTCTTGTTGTATGGGGAATTGTAATGCAATCACACAACCATGCTGTCAGCTGTACGAGTTGTATAACCCAGAACGTCACCTAACGGAACAGGAAATACAGCAAATAAATGGCTGTCAATATAAAGCCCGTCATATACATGTGATCCATTTGGTATGATAACATATTCGTTAAACACCGAATCGCCATTACGCCGTTGGGACTTGTTGGGTCAGGTCAAATTCACGAAAACGGAATGAGCCGCTTCTTTCATTGTCCAGCAGTCACTTGCAAATCAGCGGTCCTCTACTACCGGCTTATCAGAGCTTTATGGACGACTTAGATACGTAGTATTCGTCAAAGATGATATTACTCGGTACTTACATCGCTTCTTTAAAACACCAGACTATCCATAACCGTTTGACAGGAGTTAATAAGATATCTATTGTAATAACGTCTGATTTATCAATTGCATAATGCAATCCCAGAGCTAGAAGTAATCAGAAACAAGGGTACTGCGAAGATGCATTTACAAAGCGCATGCTTTGATTTACTACACCACAAATCAATTATAGGGGCGCCAACCCTCCTTAAATGTCATATAAAGATATGTGCTAAGCCATCGTCCTCTCTAACGACCGCTTCCCTTGGTACTTCTTAAGAGGCTTCTTGGCGCGAATATTCAGCCTGTTTCGTGTAATATTGTCTCATTACTGTCTTGCGTCACTATCTGCAAATATGCGGACCCCTCAGAGGAAGTAGGACTTCTTAGAACTGGCGGTCATTATTCATCTCTACTTATTGCTGACACGTGTGAATTGGCCTGACTGGAATACGACTCTTTCATAATCATGGTTCCTTGATGATTTTGTGTTGTCTGATTGCAATGAGCCAATTGTTGTAACAATGAGAGACAGCGCACATTGGACGCATGTTAGTCCATTTCTCAAAGGGGGATAGTGTGGATGGGAGAGTAAATTAAATAACATAAAATATCAATGCCTTCTCTCTCTCTCTCTCTCTCTCTCTCTCTCTCTCTCTCTCTCTCTCTCTCTCTCTCTCTTCAATCGTGCACATCACAAGTAGTACAACGGACAATGTTTATCATAGCACCTTATAATAGAAACATGGATTTAGTCATTCATATCCTAAACAAAAATGCAATAGATTGATAATTGTTGTTGTTGACGATTTTCCTTTTGAAGTAACTCAAGTATCGTACGTGCAGTAAGGCGTTTGGCTCTCACTTACGGAGTATGAGTAGTTCATCAAACACAATGTTTGGTAGATGATAATAATTTGTTATAATTCATTGAGGACATGAATAGCGTCTGCTATTGGAATATGTCTTATGCAATTAAGACTACAGGATAACTAAAACAGCGAATGAATAAACAAAACTTTAAAACCGTATGGAGAATAGATGATAAAAAAGTTCGCACCTGTGTCAGATATACCAAGATATTTACCACGGCATAAAAGTACTGATGGGGGTGGTTAGGGGCTGCGATTTAACATGTAGATTCATTTGTGTCTAAGCTGATTAATGGGTTGATCTATGTTGCGCCCAATTGCACCAGCTGTTGAATGCCGTGTGATCAGCGCTGATGTTATCTAAAGAAACCCAATCATACAGTGATAGCAAATAACTCTGAATGTAGACGAATAGCTAATTGCAACGGCGACGATAACTCGGTTTATCCTTTCAAGTTCGAGGAGGAAATTTCATTGGGTACTTTAAGCATAACAGGCGCTTGTGTCAAGATGAGATGCAGCTTCTACTGCAGACTGGTGGACGGTGATCTGGTGGTAGTGAGCTCATGTTACCATTAAAGGTGTCAAAGTATCATCACAGACTTAACTTGTTCAGCTTAGTTGACTAACGAACGGCAATGAAAGGGTGATACAATCACATTATGTTGTAATGACCGAAGATAAAAGCCTACTGTTCTCTTCGTCAGTGTATTAACACATGGTTAAAGACTGTTGTTTGAACAATTTACCGATTCCCTAGCAAAAACTGACGCCACTTCGTTTAAATGGTTGAAATGAGTCTGTTTAAGACAGTGAGAGCGTGACTAGATTCGGAGCTTAAATAAACACGACCAGGAAATATTACTTCATAAATTGTGGTCCAAGTTCTTTGGTGATATGGGAACGCCAGCTCATGAAATTGCTTTCGTGCTGATGGTGATATCCAACTTGCTGATGTCTGACACCTTGTAATCATACAATTTGGCGGCTGTTGGTTTCACACAAAGAGCGTGACTGAACGCGTCAAATGTGGCACATACATCTTTTCAATGTTTCTATAGTATAACTTGAAAACTGGTGAAATCGAATTCCGGACAAATGGATTTTCCACAGGTAAATTTATCACTGAACGATAAATAATGCAATGAAGAATGCGCAATATCAAACAATCTGCCAGTAAAAAGGCAGCCCCTACTTAAACCATAAACCATACTCTGACATGATAGCAGTAAGAAGAACAGAGTACCTTCAAGCGACAAACATGCGGTTTTCATGTTCGCATAGTGTTGTTCTATCATGTCCAACAAAATACACGAGCTACAGATACAACTACTGCGATTGTCTTGTATTGTTTGACGTGATCACGTGAGTCTCGTCTTCAGTCATCCCTATCACCGGAAGTATAGGTTCGATGCCGTGACTGGTCACTCGTCCCAAAATGTGGCATTATTGCAATCTCCGCCGCAGGACTATAGTAATATAATAATTCCAACAGTGATTCATTCTACTCGGCATTCACCAATGTGATAAGATCAGTTGTTCTCCGACAGAGTATAAGTCTTAAATGCACTATGCCTTTCTGTCACATACACGATCAATATCAGAACTGCGGGGGATTGATTGTAGCGCATAAGTGAATGTTTAGAAGCGTCCCAATTTTGTTTTTAGTCATTGTGACTTATGTGTCAGATCTTGGCAATAATAGAAAGCCACCTCCTCAGAACGAACTTAACACAACCGACGATCATAAATGTTCGTTACTGCTTGAAAATAGGGCATTCATATCACACACAAATACAGCTGCACAACAAGCTTTCTTTGTCCAGCCCTTTGTGGTATGCATTATATCACTTACTTAGAAATACCGTACTAAGCCGAGCTTCAGCGAATTGTGCTTCAGATATGCTTAACTTAATCCGTATTTCCAATTACCCCAAACCACAACATTACAATTTTATTGAATGCGAATCTGATACCCCCTTATCATCGACACGACTGGTATAATTCATTAAACTTGTTAACGTTAATCGATTATTTGTCAAACCATTTTCGATTTTGCAATTGACTGCTTTGGACCAGAATTCGTTCGCATGCCATATAAGGCTGCTTTCCATGCGCCGACATCGTGTTATTCAGCAGCGCACACAGCATAATTGAGAACAATGTCGCTGTGACTGATTTATACTATGTAATAGCACATAATAGGAGTGCTATGCCCCGTTGTAATTAGGATATGTTGCTTAATCAACAGATTGATTTGTCTTGGGGAGAAGGGTATGTAGCGCCGTGGGCGGAGTGCCCTGTAATGACATCCTCTTTTATCCCAGCCTCTAATTACCCGCACTGCTCTTTGCAAAAATAGATCATAGTAATTTTATAAGCCATACAAAGAGTCGCCATGTCCGAAGCAGGCAATGTACCTCTAGCGTACAGCTAGTAGTACGTTATGCGTAAGGCTGATGAGGTACGTCATGTGTTGTAGCTGGTGAGGTACGTCATGTGTGCGGCTCACCATTGTGCAATTGGCTGGAAGCACATGAGTTTCGTATGCACGGCCCCTGAGTGCCAGTGCTGATTTTCATTGATATACTTCGATTTCGTGTCATGCAGTTTGTATGTTACTGGATTTGTCTTGCTATTGTCCACAAATAGACTAGATACGTTGTAATGTTAATAAACATTTGACAAAAAATAATTGAAAGCCCCTTACCGCAACAAACACCTTGTTCGGTAGCTTTCGGTATCAGATGTTCTGTTATTATTAGTGCCTGCTACTGTTGTATTGCTATCAGTGTCAAATCGATCAGCTCTCGGAAGCTTTTGATAAGAAGCCAGTATTAATGACGCGACTAAGGCGAATTAAGGTTCCTATACCGACAATTTTAGGACCCATTTGTAAATTATTATTTATATATTTTTTTTTCAGTTTTTACCAGAAATATGGGCATATGTTAACCTGACAGCCCTAGATAGGCATGTGCTAGATATGACAAGATATAGTGGTTTTTACAACCTTTGTAGCTATCGATTGATGAGCTCTGGGGATGATGGTGGTTTGTGGCTGTCAACTGCTTGGTTACTATCGTGACTGGGGTCTCCTGGAAAAATGAGTCGAAATTCTGGTGAGATACTCTCCAGACGTAGACGAGGCTCGAACCCCTGACCTGCTGGTCCGTGGTGGAGACCCGGCAGGGGGTTGAGAGCGCAGTCATGGGTCTCATCGAGCTCTTGAGAAACCGCTTTCTTCGCTTCAGTTTTGCACCAATTTATTTTGCATAATTATGATCATTATCGAAAAAGATTGTATGCGTCATACTGAACTAGAAAGATTTGATTTAGAGCAATAAAGCAAATACGAAACTAATTCCAACATTGTTCGTAACACTCGATTAGCGCGATTTGATGCAGTTTTGGAAAGTTGAGAATTCATTTGCTATATTTTTGACAGTTTCTAAGTTTACAAGTGAGTCGTATTTGAATGTTATTCTTTTAATGAAAATAAGTTTACTCAAGCGGTTGTGCAAAAACTGTTTGCCGTATATAATTTGTTCATGGTTTATAATTTTATGTTCATTGGTGCTTGATACACAATAAAGAATGAAAGTCAGTTGCACGATGTATGAAATTAGATAACTTAAATTGTCCTTTTTGTACTGTGCAGAAGGTGTAGTGAAGAGTCATGGGTTCACAGAGGCTGCTGTTAATGTCTTACTAGCCAACCGACTAAGGAATGCACCCAAGAGAAAAAGTTTAAATATTGCCTATTGGTAATTTTGCTGGATATACTCATACATTTAGATTTTTAATAGATTTGACTAGATCATTTACATAAAGGGCCACTGACATGCAAAATTCAAATTTGTGATGTCATCTAATTTTGAAGATGGTTTTGTGACATTTTGACACTAGTATGACTGAGATGTCATAATTGGTTGCCGAGATATTACCGATCGAACTCGCAGACTTTCCTGTATGACGTCATCGAACTCATTCATTCACTTTCGTTTAGTGGTTTACTGATGAAAACCATTTATCTAGACGAATTTGGCTGCTTTGTGTCAATTAGGGGACGCCACACAAAAAAAATCTGCGAGTTCGGTCATACTAGTGTCACCTAAAAATTATCGTCAAAATTAGATAACAAAAATTCGGTTTTGCATTTCAGTGGCCTTTTAAGTACATTTTATTATTTGCATTTTATTAGGGTGAAAGTAAATCATGTTATATCTGTGTATATTCATGATGCTCATGCATGTGGTGACTGGTTTAATGTGTTTATGAACAAACCTGCCTTTTTTCACTAATTCTTTGCCTTTGTATGTTGACATTTACTCGTAATTTTAGAAAAGATGTTTAATATCGTTATTTGTGTTCATGTAGCACTAATAGTTGGATATTTCTGAGAAATAAATGTACTTGGTTCAATGATCTTGTCGAATTTATAAAAATCAAAATGATTGTACTGTAGCATTACTAAGTTGACTAAAGAGGAAGTAACAACCACCTGAATACATAAATTTAGGTGGAAGGGCACACGTCTTTTCCACGTGTTTATATCCACGTGGTTTCGACTTGCTATTCACGCCAAGTTTCTAAGTGTATTTCACAAGTTTTTCCACGTATTTTCCACGTGGATTCCACGTGTTGTGCCCACTGGGTGGTTGTCAGTAGATAAAAGAAAACAATGAATTAAGTGATCCTCATATTTTAAGATTATGTGCCGTGGATTATTATCAAATGTTGTAAACGATTTGCCCACTTAAATAACGGGGCGTTTGGCTGTAATTCATGTAGCAATTAGTAGTTTATCAAACGTCATTTAGTCCGATTGTTATAGCAAATGAAAGCTGCGAATCGGATCTGCTATGGATCATTAAATACAAGTGTTTCCTCAAACAAATGACGTGATTCCTGTTTCTCTATGTTAACTGAGTGACAATTGTTGCACATGTTTTTGATTTCTATCGGGATTTCTCATTCACAGCACACAGCTTACATTGACATTCTGGATTGCAGGATGTCACCTTAGTTGGCGCATCAATATTCACACAAAGCCTTAATAGTCGCTGAAACAGCCAGACATATACCACAGCTTCAATGTGTATTGTGCTTATGCAGCAAACAGTGTTTGTAATTCAAAGTATCATTTGAAATACACGTGCCAAATTAATTCATTTGACGTGCTTGCTTGCATTTGTGATTCAGCTGATTAATGAGGCGATGCATGCTGAGCCAAATTGCAAATGCCGTTGTGTGCTGTATGGTGCTTGTTTGTTAAGGGCCGATATTACCAAACTAGCTCGTGTTGAATACACTGGAAAAGGTAATGACGAAGATTAATTCGTTTAACAAGCAATTGAGTGAGAATGGCTAGCATAACTTTGGAATAACGGAGGTGGTGTTGAACGGCTGTAGCATACACAATATCTTGTTATCACTGGAAATCAAAAGCCAAGTGCCAACTATCGACATGTTAGGAAAGGTGTACCTAATGTCTGCTCACAGGCGTCATATCTGTAGTAGATATAGTAGAAAACCACAGCCAAGGATACATATTAACCTAGTTGCTATTCTATTATAATATTCGGATACCACACTGAAACTGTAGATATCGAAGATGTCTGACGATTAGTTAGCAGACACCATTAGTCCGATTTATGAATGGTGACTCTGGACCCTACCCCATTTCTGACCACAATGAGCATGTTTGTATGTATACATGTGTGTATGATATGCTGCAACAAGGTGGGTAATAACAGTTCTGTTTTGCTTCCAAAACAAAGGCTCATTAGAGAATAGTTATTATTTTACAGTGAGATAGATCAGGTCTAATCTTAACTTTTAGGCCTCTGCATTTATAGGTATATATATGCATCCGGGGATTCAATATTTTTCAGTAATCGCAACTGCGATGTTGTTTTTTTGCAAATATTATGTGACCGACATTTGCTTGCAATTTATGATAATATCTGGCCCAAATGCGAGATGAAGGTGAAGAATGGTGTGCAATTCAAGATGTCTTATCTCTCTAATAGCAGGTAAAATGTCGCCAGCTTTATAGCTTTTTATTGATAATGACCCCATTTGGATATGCCAGTTGATGATATGGGCCATTATGTACGATATCATTCTGATCTATTGGCACTATTCCGAATGAATAAAGCGGGACTAACACTATTTCATTTCGCCTTGTAGCCGACTGGTGTGAAATTCATTTGCTGCGCTTTGCTGAACACCCTTTATTTGCAGCCAGCACGCCATGACTGAATACCTTTAACAATCGATTGCACACCTCTCAGCCAAATCTATCGCATCTAAATGTGTCTCAATTCGGGTATCAAATTTTTTTTTAAGAGATAAGGTTTTTCTAACTGACTGAAGAAATTCAATATTTGTGAAATCCAAGATGCCTAATAAATAGTCATAATGGAATGATAAGATTTTTCAAGCCAGTGTCAATGTTGTTCAGTTTGGCGTTTGAAGTGTTTGCATGGAGAAGACGTCAGATCTCGCCAACCCATTACCGTCTTTGAGCGCACAATGATGATATATTCGTGAAAAAATTGCAGATTTCAAGTTATCCCCACTTAAAGCAGAAATCGTAGTGTAAGAAGCTATCGTGAGGTGGTTATATGCATATGCCTAGTTTTTACAAACCCCTTTTTGCTGATGATTGAAACCAAACCATCATACAATTTAGCGGTTGTTAGTTTCGAACATCCTATTGCACCACATGTAGTAAAGTTGGTTGATGACTGGCAAAAAGAGGATAGTTTTGTTCCAGCATGTCAAGCATAATACATCAGATGTATATTCAACTACTGAGATTATGTTCTGCCTACTCACATAACTTAATCATGTACGTTTTACACTCAATCTCCCCTTTTCTCGCCGTCAAAAGCGAGCAATTGATTGATGTTGTGTCTGATTACTCATCCCAAATCAAAATGGACGGGACTATTGAATGACAGAGACCATCACGGCACATGACCATGATAATATAATAATTACGATATTGACAAGTGTGATAGCATCAGTAATAGTTACTCTCGGGCAGAAGTATCACTCAGCGCAAAATGTGGATTGTTTGACCAATTAGTGCTGTACTATTCTGTCAAACAGGATAAATACGATGCAGATCGAACTTCAGGGGATTTATATGCATCTTATGTGATTGACACTTATATCCAAAAGAAAATGTGAATTACCAATGGCAACATGCTTGCTCTCAAGCTGTAACAATAAACGTCCCTATTCAGGGTCATGGTGATGAAAAGATGTGCGTCATCAAAGTACGAACTGAGCACCACCGACGGCGCTAACTGCTTGGAAACCGAGCATCCATATTATACATTAATATAGCTACCATTATGTAGTAGTCCTGGTCACTGAGTGAGCTTCACGGACTTTCTGTTTACGATACCGGAAAATGGGAAATGTACAACATTTTACTAACGTATAAATGACGTGACGAGCAGAGCCTGAAGACTGGATCACATGCGGCGGATATCGCGTGATATCATAGCACGAGAGTACATCGTCAGTGAAACATGACATGCGTATCTTTGAGGATCTATTACGCCTTGAGGTGCACTGAATTTTGCATCGTATCAGGCCGCGAAATCTATTTAGGCAAATAACTCAAGCCACGTCATACGGACGAATAATGCCGTTCACAATTGCATTGCATATAAATATGATGGCAAGTCTGTTACCAGACAGGTAATATTTGCTGTTTGTTATGATTCATAAACCTGGTTGACGTCAATCGATCATTTGCAATTGCATTGGATCACAATTCATTTATATGCCTAATAAAGCTCCTAACAGAGAGCAGACATGGTGTGACTCAGCAGCAAAACTGAAAAAAAAATATTAAGAAATGATTTATCCCATGTTAAAACTTGTTTATGGAAGAGCACCTCTCCACCGTTATTGGGGTAAATTAATTGATCAACAAGATATATGGCTCATGGGCCTAGGGAATGTTACGCCATGCGCGAGATCCTCTGCAATAACGCTGTCTTTCTCTGTCTGAATGATTTATGATATGCTAAAACTTGTTTTGGTAGTGCACCTCCCCTGTGTAATTGCCTGATAAATTGCTTGATCAAAAAGATATATGGCTCTTTGGCCTAGGGTATGTAATGTCAAGCGCGGAATGCTCCGCAAAAACGCTGGCTTCCTTGGCCCGTCATGTTCTCTTTTAACACAGCACCAATACATCCCCGCCCTACCACAACATCCCCCACCCCTCCATCCCCCCAACCTAACTCCCACCCATTGTACATAAAAAATGTTCATGTCTATGTCTTCGTTACGATGAAGATGAGACTGCAGATGTAACCTGGGTGATATGAAGGCGTCACATCGGCAGATAAAATTAATATATCTCACGTGGTCGTGGCATGTAACCTATCACTTATGTCATAATGATTACATGTACTCAGGTGTTAAGAGAAAAGATGGAAGGGCCGAATGATACTGCGATGACGAATTTCCACCTAGCATGGTTCTTCCGCCAACGTGCATCAAACTGCTCGCGCATTCATGAATTCTTAGTCGATTACGACACGCAAGCATCAGAGGCTGGGTGATTAATGCTAGATTGCTTCAAACTTTTCCTTTCCCTGCGTTTTCATTTCTAGATACGCCACATAAGATATGTCGTAAGTGTGGTGATTGATGATTCGTCACATTGCGCCTCCTGTTGTCCATTTACTGATTTGATCATGTATCAGAACAGACGCCAATCATGCAGAGAAGCAATACATGTAGGATGCTGGTGAAACAAAAAATAACATCACTGGCATCACATCACAATCAACTTTTATAATTACTTTTATGTAACTAGGCAATCCTATCAAATACAAATAAAACGCTTACCAAGTTTTCGATTATATTTAGGTATTGTTGATCATTCAAAAATATTGATATGATTATGGAACGTTTATCAACAGCGCATGTGTAAAGTGCTGTTAACCATCAGGTTTAATAATACTTACTTCTGTACGCTGATACGATATAAGCCTCTGTTTCATAAACTTATAGATATACGATAGTGTATGTTTACAATGAGAATGTTTTTTCAGAGGATGTTTCAAATGCTACTCTTAATTTCAACCTTTGTGTCAGATTAACCCGTATGAAGTGAAAATTTCTGTATTTTGATCAAATATATTTTGGAAATGGTGATTTCCTGGCTGAGACAGACGCCATCGCGTGTTCAGAAATGTTTGATGGGTAAATGTTTCTGGGAATGCAACTTTGTTACAGTAACACAGCTGAAACGGCTCATCCTTGCATGAACAAGGTGGCATCGAACTATTCCAACTTGTGCATTGACATTAAACGGAGGCCGCCGGCGATCGTTTCCACATTATCCAACCTTAAAGGGTTTGACAGTGAAATAGTGTGTGTGTGTGTGTGTGTGTGTGTGTGTGTGTGTGTGTGTGTGTGTGTGTGTGTGTGTGTGTGTGTGTGTGTGTGTGTGTGTGTGTGTGTGTGTGTGTGTGTGTGTGAGTGTGTGTGTGTGAATGTGTACGGCAATGGGAATTGTTTTGGTATGCAGATGGTGGAACAATATCATGAAATTCTATCAATTACGTACTATTCTGCAAGTAGTGTGTTTCTCTACGTACATGTATTGTGCGTTGCAGGACGCATAGAGTGAATCTGCACTATTGTGATAAGGATCTTTCGGTGCAATACATTACAATAATATCAACATTAGCTGTGACCAGGCAATATTATTATGTACAAACCGTTCAGTCGTCCAATCTGCCGCATGGTGGTGCACACAAATCAGTTTCTGTTCGCTGTGCATATTCAGGAGACGTATATCATGCAGCCTCAATTAACAACACGGCTGCAGTCGAGGAGCATGGAAAGATACCTTTGGAATATGATAGTCTGAGAAAGATTGATCGCGTGTCCCAGACAGGACGTGAATGGAATAATTTTGGATGATGTTGACTTGAAGTGAGTTTATTATGAGGAAGAGGTTGAAACCAAGGATTGTGAAGCGAAATATGATAGTTGCTTATGCAATAGATTGCTGCTCATATACACGATATTGAGGTCGTTAAACGGGTGTTCAAAATTTCACATTGAAATGGTTATATTATTTTCATAGCGAGCATTTTGAGCATTTCCTCGTGAGGCAGGAGGGGGGGATAATTTCAGATGGCATAATCGTACTCCAAGCAACATTATATCATTGTATATACCCATATCAACGTCAATTGAGCAACATTATAACATACTAAACGTGTTTACGATAGTTTTGTTTCAATGCAAGTACCACATAAAATGATATTGAGCCAGACAATCTTATATCTCCATTTTCCATCAATTGTTCACAGCATCACCCCACTATCTGCTCAGTTGTATGACATTTTTTGGACATCCAACTAACACACATGTTACCGCCACATGAGAACACAAGGCTCGACAAACCTCATGACAAGCATGGAGAACACTAGCCATTGTGCTTTGGTAGGCGGTATTGCTCTATGAAGTCGATATGGTTACCCCGTTTGGAACACACTCCTTATTAAATGATACGACGATGATCTACCTCTTTTTTCACATTGCATATCTTTGCATGACACATAGTTAATGACTGTTATGTGTAATCTTTTGAAATTACCAATTTGGACCAATATGGAAACAGCACTAGCGAATCACAATAGTCTTGTCCATTGACAACCAAGTCAATTTACTGACCTGTTAGCATATTCACTTGGTCGACCACAAGAGTCATTCAACCAAGAAAAGGGATAGTATGGTAACAGAGCTCATGGAATGTGACTGCTTCCTTGGAATATATCCAACGATAAGTTGGCAGAAAATACATGCAGTTGTCCGATGAAATCATCACAATGAGAAAGTTTAACATTATTTGACATGCCTCACTCGCTTTGCCCCAGACCGGGTCTGTTACCTTATGATAATCGTTCAGAAAATGTTGAATTCAATGAAGACGTCACAAGAAAGACAATTGCTTTGAACTGATCAAACACAGCGCTCATACCTTGTAAAACATGTTAGTTAATAAATTATGGCAAATGCCAAATGAAATCCAAATTTTTACAACAGAAAGTACACCATTGTGATCGTGGCTCGATTGTATCTACACAAGCCTGGCTTACACGTAACAGGACGTGCATTCATTACGTTGTCCCCCGAGATTAATTAATTTTAACCAATGTATCAAATTGCTTTGAATTGCATCAAAAAGAAATCCAGTTTCGAATTCGTGCCGCCATGTATCCTATGAAATATATATCAAAGGCAGATGTGACTGCTATGACCAGTTATAAATTACATATTGCTTCATTCGTTATTCATGGAAGAATTTCGTAGCCATCTAACGGTATGGTTATATACGCATAGCCTTTGGCCATTTGGCCGTCCAGAAATATGTATTAACGCAGAAACCCTTGCACCCAATTTGCAGCCTCTGTGGTCTTGAACGTCTGCTGAATCCTCATTTGATTTTTGTGGTAATGTACGATTCCAGAAGATTTTACATAACTCATGTTTCTGACTGTGCATTGCCCAAACAAGATTATAGAAGCTATAATTTATCCGTTGATAAAAGGTAACCAAGGTGATAAAGGGAATCTACATCGATCGTAGAAATGAATATTTAATCAGATGAGCCCATTTGTAATTAACGTAATTTATCTGTATCTTGCTGTGTAATCATCGAGATATTAAACGAGGTTAATAATTGAGCCATCTACGTTATAAATAATTTGTTCCAGATACTGACTTTGCATTACCTTCTATAGTCGTCTAGTTAAATGTGCATATGATCCGGTTTATAATAATGCTTCATAGCAAACATATTTGTTTAGACCCCAGCCTAGCATCATTTCTGATAGAACCATTAGTTTTACTGCTGTGCTATCTAAAGTGGCGGTGCAAAACTGTGCAGCCTAAAATGGCCATGCAAACACTGTGCTGCATACAGTGGTGATACAAACGCTGTGCATCCTAAAATTGCTATGCAAACGCAATGCTACCTAAAGTGACAATGCTATCGCTAAGCTGCCTTGAGTGGCGATGCTAACTCTAAGCTGTCTAAAGCTGCGATGCAAATCTTTATGATCCACTGGATATAGCTTTACCTCATATTACAGCAGATCAATATTGCGATGCTTATCTCTACAGTTATTCACTCACTGAAAACAACTGATAAGGGGCCTTACAAAATTTACAATGACGTCACTAATAGTTACAATTTCTAAACCGATAATTCATTTAGCTCTTATTAGGGATTCTAATTTGCGACGCTTAGCTGCTTAAAATTAAGTGTTCGGGTTCCTCTATAACTTATGTTACAGCCCGCCGTAGGTCAATGAGTCTCACGGGACAATCACTCCGATGCTATACTTCAATGAAGTTACTAATTGTCGAGAATCGGTTCAAAGTTTCTTTCTGTCTGAGAAATAAGAGACTGTATGTGGTCATGTCGAAAAAGCATTTATTACAGTAACTGCGACATAGAGCGTATTTGGAGCAGCTTTGTAATTGACCAATGTAATACTCAGTTGGGCTCGGTCGTCCACCATAATGTGAATGCCTGAATGATTCATAGCGGACACGGACACGGCGTTTCTGTAACAGGAGTGATGGCTTCGGTCATTGCATCTCAAACCTAAATGAACACGACTAACGGGAGAATTCATTATAACATATTTCTTTTCGGCAAATCATGACGTGACACCCGACCCAGCCATAGAGAGATTTGCTTTGTCGTGTATGATCAGTTTCAGTGTTTATGAGAACCATTCCACCTGACACGATGTTCCAAGGCACAAATACAACCCTCCACCGTATCGTGTACTTGGAATGAAGAACCCCTTGGAAACTAAGCCGGTTCACATGGCGTAGTGTTATATTACGTCGCCTTTCGACCACAGGTTCTGGGTTCGATACCAAGGTGTGGAAAACCTGACCGGTTCCCCGAGACACGGATGATCACATTAAATGACGGTCCTATATCTGAAAGGGGATGCACCCGACCCGGTAGTTTCGTCCAAGTGGCGGTTTTTCGCAGCCCGGGTTCGTGCCAAGTGCTGGCACTTTACGGCAGCATCACAATCATTCACCGTCATTATATCACTTCGTTGTTGAAAGTGACATAAAACCCAATATAACCATTAGCATTATTGTTCGCCTTGGAAATTGTGCCGTTCGCAGAACTTCTGAATTCAAATACAATTTAACTTACCTTCCTGGCAGTTTACTCAGATCATTAAATATATCAGGAAACCTCAAGTATTGTAGTGTGTTTGTTACAACAGAGGCACTTTCCACCTTTTGCAACATTCCTAGATCACCTGACGGGCACAGGATAGAGGAGTATTTCTATTTCCATTGATAACACAGAATGACCGTTTTCAGATAACTTTCAAACTTCCCGACCCGTGAATCTGACACATACGACCCGACACCGCAATAGATGTTCAAATATACAAATTGAACTGTCGACAAGTTGGCATTGGTCCTGTTGCCTCAAGCAAAGCTTGGCAAATTAGATTTCTGATTTAATGCATTTCCCATCACACATGATACTACAAAGCTACAGGCCGGCTTCTTTCCGGCATCTTTCCAAATTGGGTTGGCAATTTATGAATAAATGTTACACTGTAAAGCCCCCGTGTGTTTAACACAAGATTTTGTCAGTATGCTTATAAACAAACGGGTGAGTGCTGACTTCTCGTCTAGAGCGAGAGTCATAAAAACGTCAACAAGGCGTTTTCCCGGACTGGGGTTTCGTCACCTTAGCTGATTCCTGTAAGCACAGTTCACGCTGCATATCAAGTCATAATCTTCAAACTAATATCATTTT